>OU342741.1:447250494-447714259 GCA_910589775.1 Avena eriantha | reverse complement strand
ACCACATGTGGACCCACTAGAGTCATTTCATGTGTGTTCTTATACTAAAACCAGCACTAGACTCATTGCATGTGTGTTCTTTTCATAAACCACACATAGATCCACCACTGTCATTGCATGTGTGTTCCTTCCACAAACCACACATGGATCAACTAGTGGTCACTGCATGTGTTTTCTTCACTAGAAACCACATATGGACCCATTAGATTCATTGCATGTGTGTACTTTTTGCACATACCACATATGGATCCATTAGAGTCATTGCATGTGTGTTATTTCCACAAACCACATATGGATCAACCAGTGGTCATTGCATGTGTGTTATTTCCACAAACCACTTATGGATACACCAGTGTTCATTGCATGTGTGTTCTTTTCCACAAACCACATATGGATCAACCAGTGGTCATTGCATGTGTGTTCTTTTCACAAACCGCATACGGACCCACTAGAGTTCTTGCATGTGTGTTCTATCCACAAACCACACATAGATTAACCGGTGTCATTGCACGTGCGTTCTTTCCACAAACCACATATGGATCAACCAGTGTCATTGCATGTGTGTTCTTTCCACAAACCACACATGGATCAACTAGTGTCATTGCATGTGTGTTCTTACCACAAACCACATATGGATCAACCAGTGGTCATTGCACGTGTGTTCTTTTCCACAAACCACTTATGGATCCATTAGAGTCATTGCATGTGTGTTATTGCCACAAACCACACATGGATCAACCACTAGAGTCAATGCATGTGTTTTCTTTCCACAAACCACACATGGATCAACCAGTGTCATTGCATGTGTGTTCTTTCCACAAATCACATATGGACCCACTAGAGTCATTGCTTGTGTGTTCTTACACTAAAACCAACACTAGAGTCATTGCATGTGTGTTCTTTCCACAAACCACTTATGGATCCACCAGTGTTCATTGCATGTGTGTTCTTTTCCAAAAACCACATATGGATCAACCTGTGGTCATTGCATGTGTGTTCTTTTCACAAACCACATGTGGACCCACTAGAGTCATTGCATGTGTGTTCTTATACTAAAACCAGCACTAGACTCATTGCATGTGTGTTCTTTTCCACAAACCACACATGGATCCACTAGTGTTCATTGCATGTGTGTTCTTTTCCACAAAGAACTTATGGATCAATCAGTGGTCAATGCTTGTAAGTTCTTTTCACAAACCACATGTGGACCCACTAGAGTCATTGCATGTGTGTTCTTATACTAAAACTAGCACCTCAGTCATTGCATGTGTGTTCTTATACTAAAACCAGCACTACAGTCATTGGATGTGTGTTCTATCCACAAACTACACATGGATCAACCAGTGGCATTCCATGTGTGTTCTTTTCACAAACCACACATGGATAAACCAGAGGTCATTGCATGTGTGTTCTTTTCACAAAGCACACATGTGGACTCACTAGAGTCATTGCATGTGTGTTCTTTTCCACAAACCACTTATGTATCCATTGGAGTCATTGCATGTGTGTTATTTCCACAAACCACACATGTATCAACCACTAGAGTCATTGCATGTGTGTTATTTCCACAAACCCCACATGCATCAACCACTAGAGTCATTGCATGTGTGTTCTTTCCACAAACCACACATGGACCAACCAGTGTCATTGCATGTGTGTTCTTTCCACAAATCACATATGGACCCACTAGAGTCATTGCTTGTGTGTTCTTAAACTAAAACCAGCACTAGAGTCATTGCATGTGTGTTCTTTTCACAAACTACATGTGGACCCACTAGAGTCATTGTATGTGTGTTCTTATACTAAAACTAGCACCAGAGTCATTGCATGTGTGTTCTATCCACAAACCACACATGGATCAACCAATGGCATTCTATCTATGTGTGTTCTTTTCATAAACCACACATGGATCAACCAGAGTCATTGTGTGTTCTTTCCACAAACCACACATGTATAAACCACTAGAGTCATTGCATGTGTGTTCTTTTCACAAACCACATGTGGACCCACTAGAGTCATTTCATGTGTGTTCTTATACTAAAACCAGTACTAGACTCATTGCATGTGTGTTGTTTTCATAAACCACACATGGATCCACCACTGTCATTGCATGTGTGTTCCTTCCACAAACCACACATGGATCAACCAGTGGTCATTGCATGTGTGTTCTTTTCCACAAAACACATATGGATCCATTAGAGTCATTGCATGTGTGTTCTTATACGAAAACTAGCACTAGAGTCACTGCATGTGTGTTCTTTCCAAAAACCACACATGGATTAAGCAGTGTCATGACATGTGTGTTCTTTCCACAAACAACATATGGATCAACAAGTGGTCATTGCATGTGTGTTCTTTTCACAAACCACATATGGATCAACCAGTGGTCATTGCATGTGTGTTCTTATACTAAAACCACACATGGATCAATTACATGTGTGTTATTTCCACAAACCACACATGGATCAACCACTAGAGTCGTTGCATGTGTGTTCCTTCCACAAACCACACATGGATCAACCAGTGTCATTGCATGTGTGTTCTTTCCACAAATCACATATGGACCCAGTAGAGTCATTGCTTGTGTGTTCTTATACTAAAACCAGCACTAGAGTCATTGCATGTGTGTTCTTTTCACAAACAACAGATGGATCCACCAGTGTTCACTGCATGTGTGTTCTTTCCACAAACCACATATGGATCAACAAGTGGTCATTGCTTGTGTGTTCTTTCCACAAACCACTTATGGATCCACCAGTGTTCATTGCATGTGTGTTCTTTCCACAAACCACATATGGATCAACCAGTGGTCATTGCATGTGTGTTCTTTTCACAAACCACATATGGACCTAGTAGACTCATTGCATGTGTGTTCTATCCACACACCACACATGGATCAACCGGTTTCATTGCACGCGTGTTCTTTTCACAAACCACATATGGATCAACCAGTGTCATTGCATTGTGTTCTTTCCACAAACCACACATGGATCAACTAGTGTCATTGCATGTGTGTTCTTTTCACAAACCACAGGTGGACCCACTAGACTCATTGCATGTGTGTTGTTTTCACAAACCACATATGGACCCACTAGAGTCCTTACATGTGTGTTCTATCCACAAACCACACATGGATCAACCAGTGGTCATTACACATGTGTTCTGTCCACGAACCACATATGGATCCACCAGTGTCATTGCATGTGTGTTCTTTCCACAAACCACACATGGATCAACTGGTGTCATTGCATGTGTGTTCTTTCCACAAACCACATATGGATCAACAAGTGGTAATTGCACGTGTGTTCTTTTCCACAAACCACTTATGGATCCATTAGAGTCATTGCATGTGTGTTATTTCCACAAACCACACATGGATCAACCACTAGAGTCATTGCACGTGTCTTCTTTCCACAAACCACACATGGATCAATTAGTGTCATTGCATGTGTGTTCTTTCCACAAATCACATATGGACCCACCAGAGTCATTGCTTGTGTGTTCTTATACTAAAACCAGCACTAGAGTCATTGCATGTGTGTTCTTTCCACAAACCACACATGGATCAACTAGTGGTATTTCATGTGTGGTACGATGAGAGGATACACTTAAGGGTACGATGAGAGCGATGATTCGTAATACGGAATCACAATAGAGAAAGAGAAAAAGCCGGAATCGTTTCGTGGAGAGACCCGAAGTTGTTCGGAGAAAGAATAAAGGAAAAGCCCCAAAAAGTGTTTTCGGATAAATAGGAATTTAAATATATATTTATTATATGTTAATTATGAATTAATATATTATAAATAATATTCAGATTAAGATTTATAGAAGCAACTTTTATATTAGGCCAAATCCTAGAGGGAAAAGGCCTAGAAATAAACTGCAGAAAAAGTAAAAGGAAAAAGAAAAAGAAAAAGCAGAGCAGCAGCAGCCGCTGGGCTGGCTCGCTCAACACCGGCCCACGTGGGCGCGCGGGGGAGCCGGGCCGCCTGGCTGGCTTGCTGGGCCACGCCGGGGGCAAATGCCCACCCGGACAGATGGCTGCCGCCGGCGCCTCGCGTGCCGCGGTCGCCGCCAGGCCCACCCGGGTGAGGACCTGGGCAGCGGGCGCCGCTTGGGCCGCCGCACTCCAGGCCAGCCCACCCCGGGCTGCCTCTCCCTCCCTACCGCCCCACTCCGCCTTGGGCCACTGGGGCGCCGCCGGCCCACCCGGCTGGCCCCTGGCTGCTGCCTGTCGCTGTGGGCTGTCGTGCTAGGCCCCTATGGCCCAGCCGGCTGGCTGCCCCCCTTTTGCCTATTTTCCTTTGACATTTAGTCCCACATGGCTAACCCAATGTGGAGGGCACACCCCCTCCGCCTATATAAAGGGGGTGCCCATGGGTGGGATTCAACACACCAATATTTGAAGAAGTCCTTTGGTTGACTTCCTCCTTCTCTCTCGCTCTAGCCCTTGTGACCATGGCCCCAAGTCTGGGCTGTGCGATCGAGGCACACCTTAGTATGCCATTGCGCTGCAGGGATTCCTAGCCGGATATCAACTTCCGCACTCCCGGCGGGATCGGGGAGCCGGAGGTCTCATCGTGCACCGGATGTGTACGAAGACACGAGGCGCAACACTTGGGGCGCTTAAATGTCGTGAGCCGGAGCTGTTGCACGATGAAGATGATGAAGATCAAGAAGGAGCAAGGGGTGACCTACGAGGAGCTTCGCGACCTTGAGGTCGGTTTCGAGTACGACTACATCAACCACGTTCCCCGCGGAACGTTAACCACGTACATACTACAAGGGTATGTTTTCTATACGCTTCGGCCGTTACCGCATTACTACATAGATAGATCCTAGGCTAGTTTCTGGGGTCTCAACGTAGGAATTTTTTTGTTTTCTGCGCCGATCCCCAACAGTGGTATCAGAGCCGATCTATGCGTAGGAGTGTTGTACGGCCAGTACGCACAAGTTTTGTGCGGGCATTGATCCCTTAGTTGTTACCCTCTAACATGTACTTGTTTATATCGCGATATTGTTTGATGAAGCGGCCCGGACCGACCTTACGCGTATTCGTACGCGAGACTGCTTCCACGCTCAACATACGGCTTGTACCGTATAAGTCGCTAGCAGGTGTCTGTCTCTCATTCAATAGTTGATTTAGCATTTACAACGGAGGGCCCCGAAAGGGGTGTAATAGAGACAACTGTTGGATCCATGTTGTGGTTGGAAAGTTTGTAGTTTAGAAATGGTGCGAAAGACCTAACAACCACATAAAACTTGCAATAGATAAAGTAGAGGCGTCTAACTTTATTTTGCAGGGGGCATGTGATTATGATATGGCATTGGTCGGTACAAAGGTAAAGTAGTTTACTTTTCTGTTACTAAGTAGTATAGTGATAGTCATCGTTCCGATGAACGACCTGGTGGAGGCGTCGTGGACTTGGCGTCAAACTAAGGGCACGATGGAGATCATGCCGGAGCACTCGATGGAGATCAAGGCGCAAGAAAGACCATATCATATCACATTATACATATGATGTTGATACCAGTTTTTACATCTTATTGTGTGCTAGTATTTAGATACTCAACGGTAGAAAATAAGATAATCCCTATTTAATTCCAATGTTCCGTGTTCCCCTTATGTGTGCACCACCAAGAAAGTTCTTCGGTATGAGGCGATCCAGGGTTACAGTCCTGGGTGTCAAACATATCTACGTTTGCATACAGTGGGTGTAAGCCATGTTGCACAACGAATACACACAAGTTAGATTTGGCGAGCCTAGCACGCTAGAGAAGCGTGGCCTCGGAACACAAGAGATCGAAAGGTCGAGCATGAGTCACATGGATGATGTGATTGGCATTATTGAATGTCTACCTTTGATACTGCACTGATGGCCGTGACGATCGGGGGAGGTGCAGAGGATAGGGATCATGCGATCACTAAAATCGTCCAGGGGATGACCGTTTTAGTGGAGACCAATTATAAATTGATCTCTTATTATAAACTTAGTCTAGATGTCTGTTTGCAAATATCTTAGTAGACCTTAGCCTATCCCATTGAGGTCCTTTGCGACCATGGGAATATATTGCTTAATATGGAACTTAGCAAAAGGATCCAACTTCATAGATTAATACCCACGCCTGAGGGATATCCTCGTAAAAGGTGATCTTCTCTTCTTGATACAATAACCATTAGGAGATAATTCGATGACTCCGGAATGTTTGGAGAAACACTTAGCGATCTTGCATTAGAGTTGAGAACTCTTGGAAGGGCTTGATTGCAAACGGAGGTCATGAATGAAAAGGTATATATAAGATATACCAATTATACATGTGGTTCTTGCAGAACTCATTGCAGTTTGCGAAGTATTTGATACTTCTCCTGTTTTGTGAAAACAAGATGATCTGCTTGAGAATTGCTGGTCTTGAGGCAACGTGACTTGATAACGGCAAGCAAATCAGTTGAAGGCCGACATCACCTCTTCCCTCAAAGCTTATCATTTGTATTAGTGGACTTGAATATAAATTTGTAATCCATGTTTGTGTGTCTTGCTTATTGCGAGACGATTGTTCATATGAACAAGTTACAAACCAGTTTGTACTATTCTTATGAACAATACCTTATGGTCACATCATGATTATAAATAAGTTATTCTCATCACTATGTTAATGATAATAGTTTAAACATTTATAAAGGATTAGAATGCTAAAAGATATCCAAAGTTTAATAATGAAATGACACTACAGTTTAAGTCATTTGGTTATTGCAGGTTCTTTATGAAAGATCGGGGTCCTAGATGCTTAATCTAGAGACTTTGCAAAACCATGCCTCTTGGGCAGAATGACTAAAACTCCACATTCTGGTAAAAGGGTGATATGCGAAGAAATGTTGAATCTTATACATAGTGATGTATCATATTTTCAACAAGTAGTGGAAATCATTTATTGTGGTCTTAAGTGAATAAGTGTATTTACTTAATGAAACATAAGTTTGAAATGATTTGAATTGTTCAAAAGAGTTCATGACTAAAGAGGATATTGAAATTAACAAGAATACGAAGTCTCTTCGATTTGATCGACATAACTAAGGTATTCAAGTTAAGTTTAGCATAAAAGGAACTTGTGAAAGATGTTTCACAAATTATGATAATTGGACGAATTCAAACTTTTTTGAAGTGTCTGAACATCATAATCATTTTGTATTAGATACAAATATCATATTATCTCTTATCGGGGTTATAATTGTCATTTAGAGTTAGAGATCAAAATAAGAAAACACTCACTTGAAATACAAAGGAACATCTAAAGATTCGTGGAAACAACACCATAAGTGTTATGGCACGTTCGAGTTTCTAGAGATTTCGATAAGTCGAAATCGTGGCGAATAAACAAGTCTTTGTAAAGCATTCTTAGAAAGCTATGAATGCATCTTCCAAAAAAGGGGCAAACATGTTGTTGTCCTAAGTTGATGTGTCTTGATGAAGATACATGTGGTAGAAAGTAAAAGATCAAAACAAGGTATTTGACCTTACCTCTGGATTATAGAGTGGCACAGCGGAATTTGTTTCGTAAAACCAAACTCTGCAAGTAGAGGAGAAACTGTTGATAATGATCACAAAGTTTCAAAGAATACTTTTACTAAAGAAAGTAGGATTCAACTATATATTCTACACGTTTGTGGAATTATATCATTGATTCACTTGTCATGTTTTGAACAAGACATACCTACGAATTACAAAGAAGCGTGATGGACCTAAGTACGAGAAATAAATGGTCATTGAAATCTCGTCAGTGGAATTCTCGATTTGATGATGATCAAGGAATTTCGGAATGTCCAAGATTATCGAGAAGACCTAGATTTGAGTGGGAGCAAATCAGCTTGGCTAATTCATAGTATGTAACTGACATATTCTGAGTGGGAGCTAAGTGAAATCCCTGGATCTCAAACATGAATGTCATATTTAAGTGGGAGCGTAAAATCATTCTGGAATATGTAGACGACATATGTGAATGATGTGATTGGTGTTAATAGTATTTAAGTTAGGATGAAGTTGAAGGTATTAAACAAAAGATCTATCTAGATAGATTAGTAAGTTTAATAAACACTGGATGTCAAATACTTCCTGGACTTGATTTTGAAAGATGTTTAGAAAGTCCTAAGACAAGATTCTAAAGAAGTTCAGAATAGAACAAGGTAAGAAAGCAGTTCTTACTGTATGAAGCATTGAGTATTGCAACTATGGTTGAAAGAAAGAGATGCGTTGCGTCTCCTATGCCTCAGTCATAGGTTCTTCCATATAACCATGTTGCATACTCGACGTAATGTGACCCGAGGTTCTGGTTGGTAGGACAAAGTCTTAACTATAAGAATATGTCTTTAAGTGATTCCTGAGTTGATCACTGAACCAGAATTAAGTTTGTACTTAAGTAGCAAGAAGCAATGTAAGTGGCATAGTTGCATTTCATGCACTAGGATCTGCATAGATATAGAAGTATAAAGGCTGCATCTGATGTGATGTATAATGTTATGGCGGGGCTAGTTCGCTTTTAACGTAGAATGATGTGTCCCATGGCCCAGTGCCCATGAGAAAGCCCCCGAGGTTGATCTAATGTCACTGTCAGATCCTAGAATCCGGCCTCGTTCTGCTGCCATGACTATAGTATATACACAAAGCATAGCAAAGTGTGTTTCGAAGTTTAGATGACAATAGTGAAAAACGACCGTCATCATAAGCACTAGAAACAAAAGTCTCACTTTGTTGCCAAACAAATACTTCGACCCATTATACGATAATGGTGTGAATCTCAAAATTAGGAAGACATTAACGATTTGTAAAAGACATAATGATCTGATAAAACAGAACATGGACATGACGTTTCCCATGAGCATGCATGATCTGTAAACGCATATGGTATATGGTTTATATGAGTAAAATGCAAGCTGGATTATTTGTACTCTAGTGCAAGTGGGAGACTCAAGGAGATATGCCCTAGAGGCAAATAATAAATAGGTTTTTATTATCATATCTCAATTAGTTTATAATAGTTTCATATTGTGCTATAACTGTGCCAAGTATAAACATTGGTACATGTGTGGTATGAAACAACCAAGTCCCTAGTAGCCTCTATTCATACTAGTTTGTTGGTCACGAAGATGATCTAGGTTTCAAGATCATGGGTATTTATCCCGACTGACAACGAGATCATATCATTGGAGAATGATGTGATTGGACATTCCTCGAAGGATTGCAACACGATCAAGTCATCTAGTTCATTGTTGCAACATCTATACCTAGACTCCACCTTAGACCGTGAGCTCATATTACTCACTATTTCCCTAGGCTGCTTAGACTGCATCAACCGCCATCTGGTAATACGGTAGCCATAAAGGTGTACGTTGGGTATTCCGTAGGAACAGTAGATGACATGTGACTGCAAGATCAGGATTTATTCACCCACATGACGGGTAAAGATACATACAGCCGACTTGGTGAGATTACATCCATAAATGTTGCAACATGTGCCTAGGTCATGGGGATGTAATATCACGGTAACAAGAAAACAGAATTTGTTGTGAACGAGATTGAACAAGGTATATGATACCATTGATCGGATCTCGAACAAGTTGTATAGAGAAACAAAAGGAATAGGATGCTACATTTAGACGGTTCAAACGACATTGTCATCAGGAATGCATAGGGGTCACATGGATATCCCTGGTCCCTCTGTTGATCATTGATACAGATCATGTCTAGAGCATTCCTGAGCCGTGAGAGGATACACTTAAGGGTACGATGAGAGCGATCATTCGTAAGACGGAATCACAATAGAGAAAGAGAGAAGCCGGAATCGTTCCATGGAGAGACCCGAAGTTGTTCGGAGAAAGAATAAAGGAAAAGCCCCGAAAAGTGTTTTCGGATAAATAGGAATTTACATATATATTTATTATATGTTAATTATGAATTAATATATTATAAATAATATTTATATTAAGATTTATAGAAGCAACTTATATATTAGGCCAAATCCCAGAGGGAAAAGGCCTAGAAATAAAACTGCAGAAAAATAAAAAGGAAAAGGAAAAAGAAAAAGCAGAGCAGCAGCAGCCGCTGGGCTGGCCGGCTCGAACCCGGCCCACGTGGGCACGCGGGGGAGCCAGGCCGCCTGGCTGGCTTGCTGGGCCACGCCGGGGGAAAAGGCCCACCCGGGCAGATGGCTGCCGCCGTCGCCTCGCGGGCCGCGGTCGCCGCCAGGCCCACCCGGGTGAGGACCTGGCTAGCGGGCGCCGCCTGGGCCGCCGCACGCCAGGCCGGCCCACCCCAGGCTGCCTCTCCCTCCCTGCCGCCCCACTCTGCCTTGGGCCGCTGGGGCGCCGCCGGCCCACCCGGCTGGCCCCTGGCTGCTGCTCGGCGCTATGGGCTGCTATGTTGGGCCCCTGTGGCCCAGTCGGCTGGCTGCCCCCTTTTTGCCTATTTTCCTTTGACATTTAGTCCCACATGGCTAACCTAATGGGGGGGCACACCCCCCTCCGCCTATATAAAGGGGTGCCCATGGGTGGGATTAGACACACCAAATACACAACCTGAGAAGTCCTTTGGTTGACTTTCTCCCTCCCTCTCTCTATACCTTGTGACCATGGCCCCATGTATGGGTTGTGCGATCGAGGTACACCTGCAGTACGCCGTTGCGCTGCAGGGATTCCTAGCCGGATATCAACTTCCGCACTCCCGGCGGGATCGGGGAGCCGGAGGTCTCATCGTGCACCGAATGTGTACGAAGACACGAGGCGCAACACTTGGGGCGCTTAAATGTCGTGAGCCGGAGCTGTTGCACAATGAAGATGATGAAGATCAAGAAGGAGCAAGGGGTGACCTGCGAGGAGCTTCGCGACCTTGAGGTCGGCTTCGAGTACGACTACATCAACCATGTTCCCCGTGGAACGTTAACCGCATACAGACTACAAGGGTATGTATTCTATATGCTCCGGCTGTTACCGCATTAATACATAGATAGATCCTAGGCTAGTTTCTAGGGTTTCAACGTAGGATTTTGTTTTTGTTTTTTGCACCGATACCCAACACCATATCCTAGTATCACGTCCCTGTTACTTCTCTTCCTCTTCGTACTTCTCTTCCTTCCCCTTGAAGCCACTTTCCACACTTCATTTCCATCCTGCCGTAGCCGCAAGGCGACGACATCCGCCAATTCTCCGGTTGCTACCTTCATGCTAAGAAATAATTTTACAAGCTTTTGAACTTATCGTACATATTCCTGCTATTCGCCAATCTAACTGCTGATCTTTTTTCCGATTTCTCGACGAACTTTAGATGTGGCAGATGTTGCAGCCCAAGAATCTGGAGATCCTCGCGTGCAACTTCACAGCGGCGATGCCGCTCATGTGCTCCCACCCAGGATGCTTTCGCTGTTACTCCTACCACGAGCTCCCGCTCCACGAGCTCGCGTGCCTGCACGGCGCATGCTCCTGCACAGAGTTGGGCTGCAACTACACCGGCCCGCCGGTAGAGCTCGTCGTCCACCTTGCAGAGGGGCACTTGATCGAAGTGATTAGGATCTCGTACGGCAAGCCCAACGTCTCCAAGAGCAGGTGTCGCTCACTGACTCGGCACGCCGCCTGCTAATTTTCCAGGGGGGGCGTCTCTATTTTCGTCCTAACCATCACCGCCGGTGTTTCGGGAACCTGAGACGGGCCCACCATCGTGGGTGCCGTATGCGTCAGGTCGGTCTCGTGCGCCTGGCCCGTATACACGGTGCGCATGTGGGCGAACACCCAGCCACCGTCGTCGGATAACATTCTTGTGCTAGCCGAGGTGCCGAGCTGCCCGACACCGCGGGAGGTGGAGTATGTGGACCTAAGGTCGATCATATGCGTGCCATCTCAGTACCTTGTCGGTGCTGGACCGAACAGGCCGATGCATTTCTACATTTGTATCGAGAAGATCGACAGGGAAATGTAGTACTTGTGCTATCGTTACTGTTAGACTTAAGCGATGCTTCTCAGGTGTTTAGAGCATACGTGTTGTGCGAAATGTACCCCAGTTGTAGTTTTCAGTACTCCTTAATAATTCGACGAGTTATTATATTGGTCCAATCAGCTTGATGTTGTCACGTTGCAATGCCCGCTTGCTTTGGATAGACCGGCAATACCGTGTGCTCCTGCTCCCGCATGTCAGTGTCACGTGTTCCGAGGGCCCACCTGCCAGTGTCACGCCCCCCTCCTCTTCCTTCCCCTCGAAGCCACTGTCCCAATTTCTCTTCCATCCTGCCACTCCCGTCCGATGGTTGTAATCTAATGATTTCCGTTGGATTGTTTACAAGTAATCTACGTCGGTAATGCAACATGCAAATGGCACAGACACAATTTCTAAAGTGGAAGCACTCACACGTTGCTATTGCACATATTTATCAATATAGATCGACAAACCCATTACAATAATTTTACTCGCATTAAACACAACCGAAATTGCAACCATCCTAAACAACATCTAAACCGAAATTGCGAGCCATGACAAGTTCCTAGGAGGGAGTAAGATTGTGGGCCAGGCGTGTCTGGTTCCTGAGCAAGGCCTCCCAGTGATATGTACGAGGGCAAGGTGCCAAAAAAATTCGTCCAATGCGCGTGAGAGGGCTTTTGAACCACGAAGGCGCGAGGTTTTTTTTGACAAGTCCACACGCTAGGTCCCCCACCTGTCAGCCAAATGTGGACTCTAGGATTCTACCCGAGTTATTAAGTAGGGTTAAATCACGCTTCACCACTACCCTGACATCCAAAGGCTCCTCTTTCCTCTGCCCTCGCTCCCCTCGCTCATGGCTCGCAGCTCGTGCAGTTCGTCTCAGGCGGAATCAGGGTCGGCTCAACACCGTCAGGCGGGTGCCCCCATCAGGTACTGGAGGGTGCCCTACAATTACTACCCCGATATGATGTGTTTGTGCGGTGAGAAAATGCCGAGATGGATTTCGTGGATCGACGAAAATACTGCAGGAAAATTCAGCAACTGCAGCATCAGAGCGGTAAGTTCCTCCTGTAGGTACAATGGTAACCTAGATCCGGAAAGCGTAATGTAATTCTTTTTTTTGTTTCCTTCGATCTACTACGCAATAAGGGAGGGGGACTGGCTATGACAAGTTTGTGTGGATCGAAAAGCCACTGACAGGTTTTCACAGAGAGCTTGTTCAGGATCTGCGTGATGCTGTGTGGGACAAGAAAGAGGAGATTCGTGCGATGGAGCGAGAGATCCGGGAGCTTCACCAGGTGCAGGGGAGGCAGGGGCAGGGAGGTGGTGAGACAGATGGGCTCAAGATTAGGCTAGATAGTGGACACAATTTCCTCATTATCTGGGCATTATCTGTTGCATTTGCAGTTTATGTTGCCATGTGGTTGTCCAGCAGTTGAAATAAGTTGCTGCTTCGTAGAGTGTAGCAGCCAGCTTAAGAAATTGTTTTCCAGCCCATAAACTTATCATAACTGTAATGCCAACAGTAGGGATTTATTAAGTGCCTATAAATAAATCATGTCTGTGCCACTAACACCCATCGATTTTGGAGAGGATTTAACCTCTCAGCTATCGCGATTGTTCAGATAGTAGTGGCACAGTCATAGTTTTGGATTCAACTAGTGGCCTCGGCCGTATCAAATCCTAAAGTCACGATACATTTTACTCCGAGTATGGGAGGCAGATTGTTTCACCCGACAAGTTCCATGCACATAGCTCCAGAGTTTAACCGAACTACATATATAGGTTCAAGTTCAATACATCATTAGGCTGCTACACTGCTAGCCCTCTTTCTCTGCTTGGGTGCCAACTTTCTTCCTCTTTCCTTCACGTCCACTGGCTTCTTCATCTCCCGCCTTCTTCCTCTTCCTGGGTGCCAATTTTCTTACCATCACGTACCCTGCATCTCCGGGCCGAGGGAAGTCAGGCCAATCAGCACCAGAATCTTGTCCGGCATCATCACTCCACTCGTTTTGGTTTTCTTCCCACAGCAAAATCACTGAGTCAGCTGTCTTGTTTCTTACCTTGCGCTTCCTGTAAAAAAACAGTACATGGATTACTACCTTATATCTACCAACTATAAACAATTTTTTGTGTGAATGTACCATCTCATACCTAGGTTTGGGAGCATTAAGGGGACATCCAGCTGCTCTATGGCCTATAAGATGGCAGGTCTTGCATCTGTTTTTGCCCTTCTTTGTAGCACAGAAAGCCGAACCCTTCTTCTCAAGAAAATTCTTAAACCTATTCACCTGGGGTCTTCCTCTGACCCTTTTTATAACTGGCTGGCAAATATCAAAAGACAGTTGGACTTGAGGCCACTGAGATGGGTCTACACATGGCTCGACAGATCCAGCGTACGTAGCTCTGAACTTTTCCATAGAGTAGTAGTCTGACAAATACTGATCCAAATGTGGTAGAGTTCTTTTCTTCACCAAGAAGGCCAAGGCATGGTTGCAAGGTTTCCAGGTATGCTGCCACTCTAAGCAGGTGCATTCTCGCAGCTGGATGTTCACAACATCCCTTTTGCCACTCTTGGACATATCGACCACCTCACAGCTTCTGCTGGTTGATGGGAGAACCTTAAGATGAGCAAGTCCTCGGCTTTTCTTTTGCAGTTGCTGTACAACTAGCGGTAGCATATGTCCTCTAAGTCTCCTACCGATCTCTCTCCTTATATTTAACAGCTTCATGATCATACCACGTATGTTGTCCATCAAGATATGAACATGACTCACTTTTATGTCCTTCACCCAGTTATTCAGGCATTCTACAAGGTTGTTGTTTATGTAATCAACTTTGATGTCAGGGGTTAATTGACTCCTCTTCCATAGCTGCGAATGATGGATGGATAAGTACTCTGGAAGTTCAGGGGCTTTGGCAAAAATCTTGCTCATGAAATAATCGCTGCTACTAGGTTTGTAAACTCTAGCAGCAGGAAACATGTAACAAAATACGCTGCCTGCGTAGTGTGAGTACAAGTTGAGCATCATATGGGCATGGCATTCTCTACCTTCAGCTCGCGAGAACATGTCCTTCACTGCATTCGTTAGCCCTTTGCATGCATCTGTAGATATAGCCAATGGATCCATGTGGCCTATTGATCTCCTGAGCTGCCTCATAAACCAGACCCAGTTTTCCTCCGTTTCTGTTTCAAACAGCCGGAATGCCACTAGGAACACCCAGTTGTGACCATCAAGTGCTGTGGCAGATGGCAGGCAACCTTTCCATTTGCCAGTTAGGACAATGCTGTATACACTCAGATACGGCCTACAACCGTCCTTGAATCCCTGGATGCAAGGTTTAAGCGCCATGAAAAATCTTTTGAAATATATTTTACCACCTTCTGATTCAGTGTCAATCTCCATAACACTCCCCGGACACCTAGCTTGTACCTCCGCCTTGAAGTTGTACAACATCCTGAAGCTATTGGTCCAATCCCCGTGCAAGACCCCCAGAGCTTTCTCTTTACCTTTCCAAACCGTGTAATACGGAAGGACAATGTTGTATTTAGAACCGTCTGAATATTCTTCACGACTCCTTAGGGTTATCCTTTAGTATGGACATAGATTGCATAGCCACCCACTCCGTATCAGCCATTGAGGATTTCAGTTTGCTGCTTGTCGGACACATGTGTGGAGGGCCCATTTTGTTCACCTGCAACATAGATTCATTTAAAAGATAAGCGGAGTCGACTAGTTGCTAGAAAGATATCGCACATCAATTGTAGTTATAGAGTGAAAAGAGAGAGAGAGAGAGTTCTAATGGTTTGCTGCATTCATTGCCCCAATACCCTAATTGCAGTCGACGCAGGTAAGGCTCTTGCTGTGTTCCTCCATGGACAATGGACCTCGGCCCGTCCATTCATCCATGTTAACTTGCAAACGGCCTCATACCTATCGGCAGAGTTCTTCAGTCGATAAACATCGAACTCCCCTTGATACAAAAATGCCGGAACAACATCCTGAACTCATGCATGCTCCTAAACTCGGTGCTGACCGAAATTATAGGATACTCATGGTCATGTTTCATTTCTTTTACTTCAACACCCAAATCATCGACTGGAATACTAGCCTCATCGTTAAGTTCGTCGTCTATTTCATCATCACCAGATTCTTGATCCTCTATAGTGCCTTCTTCTTCATCTGATTCAGAATCTTCGCCATCGTCTCTAATGCCTAGTACTACACACATCATATTGACTCCCATGGGTGGGGCTGCACCATCGTCTCCACCCGGATGGACAGGAACATTGCCCCAGTCCACCTCACCGGCAACTCTGATTTCTCTAAGACACTCGGTTGGTTCTGCTGCAACCACATGGGGTGGTCTTACGTTTGCACGCATCCCAGGTACTTCAGTGGAAAAACCGCAGTCAGAATCAATTTCATCTTGATTGTACATAACCCTCTTTGTCTTCCTGTGTACATCCTCCTTCCCAATGTAATGTTTCCTGATGGTATTAGTAGGGCTTGACATCCGCGTTCCATTCCCCATCGAACTAGGCTTTTTGCTACCGCTCTTGGGTGTGATCTCCTTACTGCCTCCCCTCACGGGTGTTGGCTCCAGGGTGCTGGCATTATTGCCTGACCTCTGCGACGTGTTCTTCTTCGAATTAGCCCTTTTGCTGCTACTATTGGGTGTGTTCTCCTTCGTGTTGGCATTATTGCCTGACCCCAACGGCGTGTTCCACTCCAAATTAGCCCTGTTGCTACTACTATTGGGCGTCTTCTCCTTCGTGCTGGCATTATTGCCTGACCTCAGCGGCGTGTTCCGCTCCAAATTAGCCCTTTTGCTGCTACTATTGGGCGTGTTCTCCTTCGTGCTGGCATAATTCCCTGACAGCGGCGTGTTTCGCCCCAAATTAGTATTTTTTCTGCTCCCACTAGGTGTGGTAGCCTCCGTGCTGGCCATCTTCACCTCTTTGCTACCACTCCTGGGAGTGTTCACCACCGTGCTAGTCCTCTTAGCATTTTTGCTGCTACCGTTCGGTGTGGCATTTTGACTGGATCTCAGGGGTGTACTCTGCGGCGTGGTGCCTTTTGTCGTGCGACTCTTGGGTGTCCTCTTCTCTGGCGTGGTCTCCTTGGTGACGTTCTTCTTCATGGTGCCCTTTCTGGGGATGCTCCTCCTACTCCTCTTTATGATGCTCCTCTGTAAGACTCTCCTCTATTCGAAGCTACCCTCAGTCGCACCAGCCCCAGTGATGCCATGGATCAGGTCACGCATGCCTTCTAAAAGTCCATCATCTCTATTGTCGAGGTCCAATTCCTCTCCAACCGTGAGTACTACCAAGTGGAAGTAAACTTCACCTCTATAATGTTTCCTTGTAAACGGTACGACTAAATCCCTGGTATCTTTCACTTCGATAGCCTTTTTGCTCCTATAACAATAATATAACAAATGTGCTTCCTGGGAGGACCCCCACAACACCTTCACACGTAACGATGCCATCAGGACAGGTAACTCTACCACTTCAGGGTCGTATCTGCCAAGGATTACATCAAACTCGTCATACAATTTTTCTGTGCTATCATCTAATTTTGCAGTATAATCCGTGACACCGATACGAACGATTACTTTGCCATCATCAGGTTCTTCAGGATAGAAACCTCCGAGAGGTTCGAGAGATGGAGCGGCACCATCAGACCCTGCCCCAATGCCACCACCGCCATCACCAGCTTCATCGTTAGTTGGATCAACCTTGGTGGAAGTACCAGGACCATGAGCAAGGCGAGGGCCCTTAGCAGAGGGAGCTACATTACATGGTGGCCCGGCTTGACCCCTTCTAACGGCAGCCACAATAGGATCAGCTGCTGCCATGCCACCTCGACGATCAGGAGCAGTTCCCACAACAGCAGTGTTTCGAGTGCTAGTAGAGTCTAGACCATGAGCTGGCTTCAGACCAGCATCTCGCTGAACCCGAGCACGGGTTCAAGGAGGAGACAAGGCATCAGTCTTTGCAACAACAGGGGGGCAGCCTCCGGAAGCCTTAGTTTGCTCAATAGCAGCAGGGTTTGGGTCATCAGTGTCCAGATTAGCAACAACACGAGGATGAACAGTACCAGCAGATTCCAGAGCACGGGTTCGCATAACTTGAGGACGGTTTCGAGGAGGAGTAGCACACAAGGCGGCGGTCTTGGCAACAACAGCGGGGCAGCCTCTGGACGCCTTAGTTTGCTCAACAGTGGCATGGATTGGGTGAGCAGCAGCCGCAGCAACACGGGCATGGGGACGGGGACGACCAGTACTAGCAGATTCTAGAGCAGAGTTTTCCACAACGGCAATACGGGGACTCCTACGAGGAGGTTTCCTGACAGAAGCATGTCGCGGACGAGGAACCACATTTTGCTCAACAAAAGCAGGGGTTCGAGTTAGACCTCCCTATCCAATAATAGCTAGGCGACTCCCAGTAGCAGGAGCTTCCTCATCAAGTATGTTACACACCAGCATAACCACGCGAAGCCTAACTTGCGGTTTCATCAACCCAATTAGCTGACTGTCACACGCTATAGGAAACTTTAAGCCTCGTTCATCAACGATGCTGAACCGTGCAGTCTGCTCTGGCCTCATTTTAGCAAGTTCACGCACAGCAGCAACCAAACCAGGGAATTGCATAACTGCACAGGCGCTACTTCCATCTTCAAATTCTAAGCTTATTTCCACGTGCTCTTCCCATGTGCTAATTTAATGAGGTAGCCGCAGATGGCCACCAGAACCATGTAATTGGGTTCAGCGGAGATCTTAGTTGACAGAAAATTGGAGACAAAAGATAAGAATTGTTTGGTAGCGTCGTTCTAGCAAACAATTCTATGTTCGATATGTCTCTGTAATGCCAATAGCCAGCTAGCAGTTATAGGTAGTCCGAATAGCAAAGAGAAGAGTAGCTCACCCGAAATTAGCCAGAAGTACTTCTTCCTCGGCAAATGGATCTGCCATCCTTCGTGCTGCTCAGCTCATCAGCGGTAGAGGCGGGCTAGATCGTCGCAACGGTTGGCACGACATTCGGCATTAGAGCTCGGTAGCAGCGACTAGGCGCATCAACTTGGCACCGGAAGTCAAATGCCCGAAGAGATCATTCTGGTTGGAGAGGGGATTTCGACGCCGCCGGTGCTAGGGTTCATGCGAAAGGAGGGAGGGAGTGGATTTGTGAATTTGGTCAATGCACCATGCTCCTTGATTATCTCGTTTCGCCTACGTGGTTGCCGCGTTGGCGCTCGCGTCACGGAAATATTACTGACATGAGGGTCCTGACCGTCTACTTCACGGGGCAGTTTCACGGCATGTTTGGATTTGGTAGGGGTGAGATGAGTTTGCATCGAAATGGCCCCCCTCGGTAGTTGGCGGCCCAACTTTTCGAAAGGTACCGCCATGCGCTGGCCTGCCAACTTTAGTACTGCAGACGAACAATCCCCGGTTCGCGGTAGCGGGAAGTGATCCTTTGGGCAGTGCTTATTCAGAGAGGTGAAGTCCACGCACATCCACAGGATATCCATGTCCTTCTTTGGTACTAGTACTATGTTGGCGAGCCAAGTGCTTTCCGTGATCTCGCATATAAATTTGGTGTCGAGGAGTCTATTGATCTCCATTCCGATTGCCTTTGCTCTTGGTTCAGACAGTCGCCGAATTGTTTGTTTGACTGGCCTTGCGTCGGGGTTGACATTGAGTGCGTGCTCGACGAATTCCCTGGGAACTCCTGGCATGTCCGCTGGACACCAGGCGAAGATTTCCCAGTGCTCACGGAGGAATTAAACGAGCACGAGTTCCTATGCGAGACTCAAGTTGTTGGCGATGAGGGCCGTCTTGGCGGGATCCGATGGGTGGACCTGAACTTTCTTTGTGTGCACCGATGAATCGAAGGATATGTCGGGTGAACTTGGCCGGCTCAGGGGAGGCAGACTGTTGTCTGTCGACTCCTTTAGTCTCGCAATTCCTCCTGCATGCCGAAGGACTAGGAAATTCTGTTGAATTCCCTGTTGCAACTGTCGGACCTCTCGAAGCTCCCGTTGATTGTGATGACGCCATTAGGGCCTGGCATTTTCATCTGCAGGTAGGCATAGTGCGGCACTGCCATGAACCTAGCGAATGCGACACGTCCGACGATGCAGTGGTACTGTGAGGGCCAGTCGACGACTTCGAAGTCGATGCGCTCGCGTCGAAAGTTTTTCAGCGTGCCGAAGATGACGTCGAGGTTGATTTTTCCAAGGGGGTATATGCCCTTGCCTAGGATGATGCCGTGGAATGTTGTGTCTGAGGCCTCTAAGCAAGTCAGAGGGATCCTCATTGCTTGCAAGGTACTCACAAACATAAGGTTGATGCCGCTTCCGCCGTCCATGAAGACGCGGCTCATGTCGAAGCCTCCAATTTGCGCCTCGAGTACGAGGGGACAGTGGCTTGGACGAGGTTACTTGGCGCATATGGTCGCGCAGGTCGAAGGTGATGCAGGACTCACTTCCACTGAGGTACTCAGTGGTAGATGGTGGCGAGTTTGTCACCATATTGACTTGGCGAGTGATGGCCTTTTGCACCCGATTGGAGGGGCGACCCTTTTGGATCATCATGGTGCCCATGGCCCGCGGGTAAGGCTCGCCTCCGTGATGCTGGTTGGGTGCAGCTGCATTTGGCGGTGGTCCAGGTGGTGGTGGAGGAGCTCCATATGCCACAGCGCCTAGGGTGGCTCCGTAGCCCCTATTGACTACGTCGCGATTCATTCGAGCCAGGCCTTCATGGAGTTTGAGGAACTCGCGGAAGTCTTTGAGGAGGTGGCTGGATTTCTTTTTGCCGTCATGCTTGTCGATGTAAAAGTGCACAGTGCATGGCCGGACAGCTTGTCTTCAACGGACATGGCAGGTGCTTCATCGCGAGTGCGGCGCTGCCATACCTGCGTGGTTTTCCCAGAGTCGCGGTATCCACCGCTATGGTAGCCACTGTTGCGGTTGTCGTCGCGCCTGTCGGATTAGCCGGCTGTGACCATGTTGACGTTGTCGTGGTCATTGTAGATGCGCATTCGCCATTTTCTTCGGCGACCGTGTCTGCGCTCGAGTTCTGCTTCCTCGTCGGAGTGAACGCGATTCTTCACCGAATCTTCTCCGTCAGCCCACTGATTCGTGATTTCCATCAGGTGATCGATGGTCTTGGATTCGAGCGGCCCAGCTCCTCTCTGAGCTCTATGCGGTGAATGCTGCCGTTGAATGCATCGATTGCGCAGTCCTCCGAGATATTTTCTGCGGATTTCTTGATGATGGAGCACCTCTGGATGTATGAGCGTAGTGATTCACCCGATCTTTGCTGGCAGCACCTTAGCTCTTCGATTGATGCGGGCCTTTTGTAGGTGCCCTTGAAGTTGCGCACAAAGCTGTACACCAGCTCTTCCCAACTGCGAATGGCTCCGCGTGGGAGGTTGTTGAGCCATGCTCGGGCGGCACCCTGTAGCTATAGCTGCAGGCACTATATAGCCGTGCTTCGACTTCCGCCGTGGAGCCTGACAGAGGAGATGTGGTCCTCCAACCAGATTTTCGGGTCCTGCAGACCGTCAAACTTCGGGTTCTCTGATCGGAGCTTAAACCCCTTGGGCATTCACTTCTGCCTGATGGCCCTGCTGAAGCATCTAGCGCCACAGAGCTCCACATCCTCGTCTTCTGAGTCAGTCGATCGGGCACGTCACGCCCTTGATTTGTCGATCTTGCGCTGTGTGATGTCGTCACGCGCGTCGTAGTCGTGGTCATGTCGCCGTGAGCGGCGGCGTCGCGACAGATCGTGACTATCATCGCTGGATGAGGGCGAGGAATAGCATTTTTCTAGAGCCTTGCCTTTCTTTGGCTCCGGTGTTGGCTCCTTGTCGAGGGCGGCCTCGATTAAACCCAAGGCTGCGATCGTAGTTCGGTGCATGGCGGCCCAGGATCTCCAGCCGGCGGTTGGTTGTTGAGGAGGTACATGGTGGCCACCGTTACCGCAGCTTGCGGCGTTTTTGGTAGCACGTTGCCACGCGTATCTACCATCATGGAGCCGAAGTCGAGGACCTTTGCGGCTTCTACACACTCTTGCTCAGTGAGGAGGGCCAGTCGAGATCGCCTTTTGTTAGTGAGGTACTCTTTGCACCTGGAGGAGGATCCTCCATGGGAGGAGAGCCCAGCTCGTCGGAGGCTCGAATCGTCTGCCGCCTTTTTGTGTTCCTCGAGTTCCGCGATTGTTTGCACTTGGAGCTTGAATTCTTCCTTCGGGAGCCAATGGTAGCCCATTAGCAGTTATTGCGGGGAGCCGAAGGGTAGTGGGTTGCCCCGTAGGGCCTCGCGGCAGCAAGCCCACTCGAGTTCATTGAGCCTGATCATGATGCATTCGCTAGTCTGCTCGTTTATTATAGTTGGAGGTTCGACTGCCCTTCCGTTGTTGACGGAGGCACCGTTTGGCGGTGGTCCGCCATTGGGTATGCCGCCGTTTGGCGGGTCTGCTCCGTGGCCACCATTTCCCGTGTTGTCGCAATTGGCAGAGGAGTCGCCCGCGTTGATGACGGCGCAGATGACGTGGTTGGGGAAGCTGCTGCTCCCATAACTTTCAGATCCGGAGCCGTAGGCTCCATCTTCAGTTGCTAGATCGCCCAGATCGGATTCGCGACTGTTGTCGCTGTGCATATTTTCGATTGTTGTCGAGGCATTGAGTTTGCTGAGAGTGCCGATTAGTGGAGGGAACCATGATGCTAGAGCAATCGAGGGTATTGTTGGCTGGTCAGGCAGGCGAAGCGTGCCCATCTGACCAACTTGGAAGCGGAAGCTACCGATCGCCAAGCTGATCCCATCACCCACGGACTCGAAAGCCGGGTGAGTAGCCGGCGTGTGGATGGTGAAGTCGAATGCGCTGAAAAGCTGGCAAATCTCCCCTGTTGCAGAGTTGTAGATCGCAGTTGATGGGGCCGAAGAAGCCGTAACATCAGCACTCCCGATTCCCACAGACGGCGCCAATTGACGAGGGTTTAACTCATCAATGCCCATTGTTATGGACTTGGGTTTTGGAGAAAGAGGGAGCGCTGGAGACATCTATTGGCTAGCAAACAAGCACACAGGGGACTCGAAGATTTGCCCAGGTTCAGGCCTCGTAGAGGTCCCTACTCCTGCTTGTCTGCTCGTGGAATTATTGAAGGAATTGAGGATTACAATGGTGTGCAGATGCGATCTGGCGAGGGTTGTGGAAACTAGGGTTGCGTGTGTCCTCCTCGCCGTCCCCTCCTGGCCTTTATATAGATAGGCCAGGTCTCGGGTAGCAGGTCGAGTCGATTACAGGTTAGGGTTTTTCCCTTTGAACTTTCTATCTTTAGCTTCTTCTTGTTCTTCAAGCAATCAAGAGTCCGTAGGTTACTCGAGTTCTCTATTTGGGCCTTGGCGACACCGTGGGGTTCCGCTGTATTCAGGCCGTATATACCAAGGTCGAGTACCTGTAGGGTATACCCATGTAAGATAGAGAAGATCTCGATCCACATTTTCACCAATTAATCTCTCTCCTAAGTGAGGGGAAGCAATTGGATCTAAATCTTGGAGTCTTTTGTGTATTTTCTCCTATGTTATTCCTCCTTTATTCCCATAAAGCTTTTGTAGCTTTGATAGAATTTATGAGTGAACAAACTAAGCTCTTCTTGTGTTCTTGCCATTGCATTAGTTACACCGGTTTAAGTTCTCCTCAAGGATACGATTGAGTGAAAGTGAGAAGGTTTTACTCTTAGGTTATGGTGTTGTGGATTTCTTGGGCATCAAATTAAGTTGTGGAGCTTGCCGCAAGCTTGTGGCATTGCTGGTGTTTTTATGGAGCCTCCAATTAAGTTCTTGAGATTTCCCTCAAGCTTGTACGGGTTTGCTTACCACCCTCAAGTGTCCCATAGTGGATCATAGGGGGACTCGAACTGAGCCAAGTTGGCTCAATACTAGATAGTCGTCTCGCTGAGGGTCTTGGAAATTCGAGTCAGGCCTGGCTTGGCTAACTTTAGATTAAAAAAATGAAAATAGAGCTCGAGGCTCAACTCAGAGGGGTTAGAGCTCGTGCCCCAAAATCTCAACCCCACGTGGTCAAACCCCCACCCCAAGCCCATCGATAAAAATGACCACGACTCCTAGTCCAAGACCACGACGCCACTACAACATGACCTTGATTCCCCTCCTCCAGGCTCCAGCATATGCACTAGGGTTAGCGATGCCGGCTGCTATGCTCACCACCACCAATCGTCGGCAAGTAGTCTCCTACTCACATAGCTCCCGCTCCGTAGCTCCTTCCGAAATAGGATGCACGGGACAGTCACCCGTCGATCTAGGGTTAGGAGAGGCCTCCGCCTGCTGGCCCTCCTCCCGCTGGCCCTCCACCATCAAACGCTGGTCCACACCGCTCCCATCTTCTCCTCCTTCTTCCTGTCCTTCTGTCCTCCACAACACCACCGACTAAGGACTGACGGCTCACGGGTTCTGGCTGCATATCAAGGGTGGGTTAGTTCTCTCTTCGGTTCATTAATTTCTAAGCTCCTGTAAATATTTTCATGCCATGTCTTTTAGTTACGATAGGGTATAAAAATTGCATTTAGTGTAGTGTGTTTGTGCCTAATCGAATATGTACCTTACCCGATGCAGATTGCTACAATCTCTCCTCCACAAAAGATGCAACCTAGATGGGAGAGTGAGGGATCACACGCACGTCCGATGAAGATTACTACACAAGGAAGGAGGGGCACATACAACAATGCGATGTACTCTTAAGACATCTGGTTACGACCTTGGCAGCCTATAGCAGCGACTCAATCGTGGCCGATAGCCGTAGCTTCTCCACCAATCACTAGTAGAAAACGAACCTTTGGTCTAGGGGTATTAGTCCCGGTTCTTCTACAAATCGGGACTAATGCCCCGGTCCCAACGACTCTATCTGGCCGCAGGGGGCGGCAGACACTAGTTCCGGTTCGAACAGACCCTTTAATCCCGGTTCGTGTAACAATCCGGGACTAAAGCGCGTCAGGCAGGCTGGGTCCGGCGCCAGACGCTCTACTCCCGGTTTTTTATACGAACCGGGACTAAAGGTCCACCTTTAGTCCCGGTTCTAGAAACAAACTAGGACTAAAGGCCTGGCTATATCTTCTTCCCCAACCTGCCCGAGCCACCATTTCAAGCTGGTGGCTCCTCTCTCTTTCTTGCTTCAACAAGCTCGATTTCATGCCCAATTTTTTCTCAAGATTTGTCTATATTTTGTGGTGCCCCATCTATCCAAAGGTTCTAAAAGGTGAGCAACTTCATCCTTTGAACTCTCATTGCTATATTAGCTCATTTCATGCTCTATCTTGTACATGGATTTGTGGATTTAGTTTGGTAGTAATTTTGCAATGATAACATGATATCAATGTTTAGATTCTATCTATCTTGTATTAATATAAGGAACTCTAAGGTAAATATCACAATATGTGGATTCTATATATATATCTTGTTTTGGCACATAGTCTTGAAACTTGATTTTAGAAGCACACACATGCATGAGTTCATCATTCTAACTAGCTAGGCAAAATACCCTTCTTCGTCTTCTACCTGCCTTCAGCAAACTGAAAAAATTGTAACAAAGATAGGTTAATTCATAAAAGTTTGATAAGAAGACATCATAGTACATCTTTGAGAAGCTCCTCTATGGTGAGCTCCTCGAAGATGTCGATAGGATCCTAAGACATCTTTGTGAAGCTCCGCCGTAGTGGTGTCCCTCTCGCACCATCTTGGAGTTAATAACTTCTCTAGCTATAGATTAATATGCCTGGTAACTAAAACAATTCACATATTAGGGAGTGCCTCTATGGCGAGCTCCTCGAAGATGTCTCAGGACGGGATCCTAAGACATCTTCGAGAAGCTCTGTCGTAGTGGTGTCCCTGCTCTCGCACACCATCTTTTAGTTTATATCTTCTCTATTTAGATCAGTATGCTGGTGGAGCTAACTAATTTCACATATTAGGGAGTGCCTCTACGGCGAGCTCCGCAAATATGTCTAAGGATGAGGTCCTAAGACATCTTCGAGAAGCTCCGCCATAGTGGTGTCCCTGGTCTCGCACACCATCTTGCAGTACTTCACAAAAATGCATACCTATTTATAGAGTAAGCAACACAACATAGTGTCGGGCACTGAAGACATAGTGTTGACACACTCACCCCTGGCATAGTGCTACCACCCACCCAAAATAGTGTCATCCTTTACTGGCTTAGTGCTGCCCACTAAGGACATAGTGTCGACATGTTGTCGCCACATCCACATTTAGTCCCGGTTGGTGCCTCCAACCTGGACTAAAGGTTCATCATATCTTTAGTCCCAGTTGTTGGCTTTAATTTTGTTTTTTAGACCAGTACTAATTTTATCATCATGATTCTGTTTGATGTACTTAATTATATAATGCAGATGAGCCGGCAATGGATGTACGTTGACCGACTCCCTAGCGAGTTCATTAAAGGCGTGCGTTCTTTTCTCCTTGTGGCCGAGGCAAACAAGCGGAATGGTTTTATGTCTTGTCCATGTGGTGTCTGTCGGAATCATAAGGAATACTCTTCCTCAAGAGTCCTTCACAGCCACCTGTTTTGGTCCGGTTTCATGACCGGCTATAATTGTTGGACCAAGCACGGAGAAAGAGGGGTTATGATAGAAGACAACGAACAAGAAGAGAATGATAACAACTACCCTACTATGTCCCCTAAATACGATGGTACTACAATGAAAGACAATGATGAAGAAGAAGATGAAGAACGGGCATCAAATCTGCCCGATGATGATCTTAGTCGGGCCATTGCTGATGCCCAGGAAGAATGTGCAACCAAAAGGGAGAGGTTGAAGTTCAAGCAGATGTTAGAGGATCACAACAAATTGTTGTACCCAAATTGTGAAGATGGGCACAAAAACTAGGTAGCAAACTGGAATTGCTGCAATGGAAGGCAGAGAACGGTGTGACTGATAAAGGATTTGAAAAGTTGCTGAAAATAATGAAGAAGTTGCTTCCAAAGGATAACGAAATAGCCGCTAGTACCTGCGAAGCAAAGAAGGTTGTCTACCCTCTAGGATTAGAGGTGCAGAAGATATATGCATGCATTAATGACTGCATCCTCTACCGCGGTGAGGAGTACGAGAATTTGGATACATGTCCACTATGCACTACATTGCGGTATAAGATAAGATGAGATGACCCTGGTGATGTTGAGGGCGAGCTCCACATGAAGAGGGTTCCTGCCAAGGTGATGTGGTATGCTCCTATAATACCACGATTTGAAACATTTGTTCAGGAACAAAGAGCATGCCAAGTTGTTGCGATGGCACATGGAAGACCATAAGAAAGACGAGATGTTGAGACACCCCACTGATGGGTCGCAGTGGAGAAGAATCGAGAGAGAGTTCCCAGACTTTGCAGGTGACGCGAGGAACTTATGGTTTGGTCTAAGTACAGATGGCATGAATCCTTTTGGGGAGCAAAGCTACAGTCATAGCACCTGGCATGTGACTCTGTGTATATATAACCTTCCTCCTTGGTTATGCATGAAGTGGAAGTTCATGATGATGCTAGTGCTCATCCAAGGCCCGAAGCAACCCAACAACGACATTGATGTGTACCTAAGGCCATTAGTTGGAAGAACTCTTACAGTTGTGGCACATACAAGGTGTACATGTGTGGGATGAGAACAAGCAGGAGGAATTTGACCTACGAGTGTTGTTGTTCATAACAATCAATGATTGGCTAGCTCTTAGTAACATTTCAGGACAGACAAACAAGGGATACAATGCATGCACACACTATTTAAATGAGACTGAAAGTATATATTTGGATAAATCTAAGAAGAATGTGTACCTGGGGAATCGTTGTTTTCTTCCGCCCACGCACACCCTAAGAAAGAAAGGTAAGCATTTCAATGGTGAGGCATACAGCCGGTGTAAGACTATCCGCCGTACTCGTGATGTTGTATTTGATATGGTGAAGGATTTAAAAGTAATCTTTGGAAAGGGTCCTGGTAGACAATTTGTTCCGAAGGACGATGTCGGACACACACCCATGTGGAAAAAGAAATCTATATTTTGGGAGCTACCCTATTGGAAAGTCCTAGAGGTCCGCTCTGCAATTGACGTGATGCACCTGATGAAGAATCTTTGCGTGACGCTACTAGGCTTCTTGGGCATGTATGGCAAGAATAAAGATACATCAGAAGCACGGCAGGAACAACAACGTATGAAAGACCGAGACGGCATGCATCCAGAGCTGTTTGAAGGTACAGCCAGCTATGCTCTTACCAAAGAAGAGAAGGAAATCTTTTTTTAAGTCCTTTATAGTATCAAGTTCCCATTTGGTTTCTCATCGAACATAAAGGGAATAATAAATATGGCAGAGAAATTTTTTCAAAACCTAAAGTCTCATGACTGCCACGTGCTTATGACACAGCTGCTTACTATTGCATTGAGGGGACTCCTGCCGGAAAATGTTCGAGTACCCATTGTGAAGCTATGTACATTTCTCAATGCAATTTCTCAGAAGGTAATCATTATAGATAGTCTACCAAGGTTACAAAAAGATATGGTCCAATGTATTGTCAGCTTCAAGTTGGTGTTCCCACCATCCTTCTTCAATATTATGACGCACCTCCTAGTTCACCTAGTCGAAGAGATTAACATTCTCGGTCCTATATTTCTACACAATATTTTCCCCTTTGAGAGGTTCATTGGAGTCTTAAAGAAATATGTTCATAACCGTGCTAGGCTAGAAGGAAGCATCTCAAAGGAATATGGAACAGAGGAGGTCATTGAGTTTTGTGTTGACTTTATTCCTGACTTTAAGCCCATCAGTGTTCCTGAATCACGGCATGAGAGTAGACTGAGTGGAAAAGGCACTCTAGGAAATACAGCAAGGATATGTATGGACATGAATTCTCTCACTAAAGCACACTACACAGTTCTGCAAAGTTCCACCTTGGTGGCTCCGTATATCGAGGAACAAAAAATATTGTACACTCCAACAACCCGGGGAAGCCTGGCTCCTGGATTAGAGATGAACACATGAGGACTTTCGACGGTTGGTTGCAGACACATCTCATGAATGACATCAATGTTGGAGAGTAGTTGTACTTGTTGGCTAGGTCACCATCTTGGACAGATACTCTGTTTTTCTCAAATAGCTATTCATCCTGATGACCAACTTAAAACAACTGTCATTACTCCTTATGGTTTACATGCTTACCATCGTATGCCTTTTGGTTTATGTAATGCTCCATCTACTTTTCAAAGCTGCATGACTGCTATTTTTTTGGATTTTATAGAACTGATAATGGAAGTATTTATGGATGAATTTTCTGTCTATGGAACTTCGTTTACTAGTTGCTTGGATAATCTCAAAAGAGTTTTGTAGCGTTGCGAAGAAACCAATATTGTTCTAAACTAGGAAAAGTGCCATTTTATGGTCAAAGAAGGAATAGTCCTTGGACATAAGGTATCAGGTAAGGGAATTGAAGTGGATAGAGCTATGGTTGAGGCCATAGAGAGAATGCCACAACCTAGGGATATAAAAGGTATAATAAGTTTCCTTGGTCATGTGGTTTTGTATAGAAGGTTCATTAGAAATTTCTCTGGAATATCTAAACCTTTGACTAATCTCCTGCAAAAGGGAGTGAGATTTAATTTTGATGATAAATGTCTCATAGCCTTTGATAAACTTAAAAATGCTTTATCACGTGCTCCTATCATTAAACCACCTATTTGGGATATGACTTTTGACTTAATATGTGAAGCTAGTGATGATGATGTAGGAGTAACTCTGGGACAACACATAGGTCGCAGATTTATATTATACATCATGCTAGTAGAACTCTCAGTAGTGCTCAAAAGAATTCTCCTAAGGAAGAAAGGAAACTTTTTGCTGTATTTTTTCTTGCGATAAATTTCTTTCTTATATAGTTGATGCAAAATTAAGAGTTCATACATATCGTGATGGTTTAAAAGAACTCCTTGAGAGGAAAAACCATAAGCCAAGACTGATCCATTGGATCCTTTTACTTCAAGAATTTGACTTGCAGATTATGCAGAGGCAAGAAATAAAGATGTTGGATGCAGTGTCCATATTCGCCCAGCAAGACACCAATCTTATGGAGAGGAACTTTAGTCCTGGTGATTTTCGTTTACGAGAATTATTAAATGAACTAAGGTCAATTCATCCAAAAAAGAAGAAGTCTTTGTTGTTGGAGGAGCTTATCATCCCCGAATAAGTAAACGGTAAGTTCAAGGTAAGTGTTCTTACTCAAATAAGTGATTTGTTTTCACAAATTTTACTCCTAATTTTTTTTGCCTTTGAATTCCTCTTGTTTTTTGAAGTTTCTGAAGGTTTTTACCAACTATACGGGTGCAACTATACGACTGGAGAAAAATCTCCCTTCATATAATTGGTCGCTAAACCCTCTGTATCTTCTTTCTGAAATTGTTTTCGATGTCTGGATCTATACGGTCGCAACTATACTAATGGATAAAAACATTCCGGCCGTCTAGTTGGTCGTTAAACTCTCAGACATTTTCAATTTTTGATGTCTGTATCTATACGGTCGCAACTATACAACCGGAGAAAATATTCCGGCCGTATAGTTGGTCGTTAAACTCTCATACATTTTCATTTACTTTTCCATCTTTCACAAAAAAAACTGTTTTGTCAGTTCCAAGTCGGTAACTTAACCGACCGGGACTCGAGATATTTGGAAATATCTGCCCGGAACCAACTATATGGCCGGAGCTATACGGGCCGCGCCCGTATAGTTGGTCGTCACGTGGCATGACTCCTCCACATCCGTGATTTCTTTTCCTATTCCGTTAAGATTCTTTTCTTGGGCGTGAATTTGGTGTTTCTCGTGAGTTTTACCGACCTCTGACCCCTCTTATATACTACCATTGTCTCTCTCTAATCATAATCTCCAGGAACCAATCTACCAATGCTCTATCCTATCCCAAGCCATGGAAAACCCCTGGGTCTCATCACTCCTTCCAGGGACCGCTCTAGCAATCCGTCCATGGAGGACGACAACGAGGAGTTGGAGAGGTTTCGCCCGGGGTACAAGGAGTACATCGAGCCAAGTTTCTACAACAATGATTCCGATGAAGTGAGTGACGTCTACATCTAAAGTGATGTCTATGATCCACCGGAGATCAATTGGGCGGCAATGAAGAGAGCTCAAGAAGAGAGAGAAGGTCGCAAGCCACATGGAAAAGTATGTGTGGAGATGGTCAAGTTCATCACCACAGACCCTAGGTCGCACAAGCATAAGGAATTACCTAATATTGGTGTAGGTTCTAGAAATGGAGCGATGGTGCCACTCTTGAAGCCTACTATTGGTGCTCGTATGAGGGTGAAGCCTCAAGAAGAGCGGAGGAACAGTTTCTAGTTCCCCGATCCATCAATCATGGATGAGGAAGAAGAAGCTGCTCCCAGGACCAAGGACCACGTGTGAGCACTGGAGATATATCAGAAGTAGGAGCTACTCCATCGCGTCGAAGTCCGCCGTCATCTCAAGGAGATAGAGAAGAAGGATGATCTTCTCCCATTGGTGACTAAACTTTTGGATAAAGTGGACAATTTGCAATCTAATTTGCACAGGTGCTATAGCCGCATCACTACTCTGGAGGATACCAACAAGAAGCTACGCACTGTGGTGTTACATGCCATGGCACCATAGTGATCTACAACAATCACGGTATCAAATAATCACAAGGGATTATTTTATCCTACCTGGCTTGATTCCAAGCTTGGGGAGATCTATAAGACCTTGTAATCTATCTTATAAGTTTTACATTACTATTTTAGTTTTGCATTATTTCAAACTAGAAATAAAGTTTGCATCATTAGAATCCCCTTCAGGAATAGTCGATCCCTTTATGAAATGCCGAGTTTATTATCATATATGGAGCAATATTGAGTTTGTGTTTATCCTATTGGGTATATGAACGGCTTGAGTACAATTTTACTTGCACTTGATGATAGCAATAGGAGTCTTCCACACCATTGGTATTAATGGAACATACAAAGATAATTTGGTCAATATGTTGTAAGTACATGGTTTGATTTACAAAGAAAGAAAAATTATCTAATAAGTTAAGTTGATAAAGAAACCTTGAACAAAGAAAAATTAAAAGGGCTATCAAATTAGAGTGAGAACAAGACGAGGTAGAGTATTCAAGCTATAAAGATTGCTTCATATACAACTAGAATTTGGTAATTGAGATCATCAAACTTTAGATTCCTACATGAAGTGGAATGTATGGCTAGCTCCTTTACACAACACTTAAACAAAAGTGTGAGCATATATATATATATAAGAGAAAAGAGATAAGAAAAAGAGCGAATGTGCAAAGAGAAAATAGGCATATGCCACTATATTGTAGTACGACAAAGAGACATTTTGAGATTTTGCATCCCAAGTGAATATGCTAATCCTAAAACACTTGGGACTACCTCGCTAACTCATTCGGTTGAACTGAATACTTTTACATCATATTGAGAGTGATCTTTTGTGAACTGTTAAATACTAAGGTGTGGAAGCCTGCTAATATTATTCGGATGGTTCGAGTAAGGTACTATTCATGAACTTATTCCTATGTATCATATATGATAAACACATGCTGCAACTGCCTCATTTATTTTATCGACTCAACTTCATGAATATGAGGATCACATCCATTAATCTAACTTGCTTGGGACAAGAAAGAGTCTAAGCTTGGGGAAGTTGATGAGTGCATATTTGCATCATGTTTTATATTATTATTTTGCATTATAGATGTAGGATCTTGGTATTTTACGGCGCTCACATGCACATTTTATGTCTATTTTCGCCAGGATTAGGACATATGACGGATACAATGGACACAATTCTTGGAGTAGTTGTACTGAGGAGAAAAGGAGTGAAAAACAATGTAAATCGCTTATTTAGGAAATATCAATAATACTAGAAGAAGACCCAAAGCGATCAAGGCATACAGACGGTTTAACGACCAACTATACAGCGGGAATAAAATTTCTGCCCGTATAGTTCCCGCCGTATAGTTCGCACCGCCACCGCCTCCTCAAATAGTTTCACCCTGTGCAACTAGATCAGAGAGATGACATACAGAACTACCAGAAATCGCCGAAACCTCACCCCTGGAAGGCATCTAGAGGGGGAACTCATCCACCGGGGATCCATCTTCACCCTGCGCAGATCCGGGAGGCTAAGGCATCGATCTTCATCATCAACCGCTGCATCACCACCATCTCCATCCATCCCATCTACATCTTGTCTAGATCTTGTTCTAATTTCCGTACTCGTTGCGGATTTATACAAGTACTATTCATCTATGATAGATTCCATTATTATTTCCATGATGCTGACTGCCTCCATGTCTGAGTAGATCATTAGTTCTTGGGGAGATGGAGAAACCCTAGTATGAGATTGAAATAAGATAAATTTTATTATGATATTCATTGGTGTGACCATGTGTTGGATTGTCTTCATCTTGATGTTGGGAGAAGTAGACCTATCAATATTTGCCTCTTATGGGGACTTGATGGAGGGAACTACTTGTTGGTAGACAGAGGTGTGTTAGCACTTACAGTGACTATAAAGCTGTTGGCACTCCTTACGTATCAACTTGGGAACCGAGAAAACTCACGGAACACTATCCATGCCATGGGATACGTCCTACGGGATTAAGTCTCTTAATAGCGCAGTAATTCGATTGATGTCGATTGCTGACTGCTGTGGTTATGACGATGATGTGAGCAGTGATTGCTGCCTATTTGTCAAAATACGGAGTTCCTCCCACACATACACAGTTGAGAATGTTCATGATAATAATCTTTACCTTAGTTCTTTATAATGCTAAAGGTGTATTCGCTACTCCCCAAGAACGCTTTTCCCTATTGCAGTTCTAATCTCTCTTACATACACGATACTTACTTTCTGTGTTCAGTTGTTTTACTTTACTTAATGTTGCTCTTATACCAAAAACCCCAAAACACCTTTTTACGCAATACTCGCTCTTTATCTTGTCACTTAGAACTTTATTTAGCATTTGTATTGTAGTATTTAATTCAAGAGTTATTAGACTTTAGACTGCTTCTCCCTGTGGGATCGATATCTTTATTCGGAAACTAGCTACAAACGATCTGTGCAGTTGCAGTCATCATTGAGCCGCACCAGGTAGGCTATAGTCGGGTGCCCGTAGGGCATACCTATGTTAGATGGTGAGGGGGAGGTGGAGTGGTGTGGTCAGCGAGCGAGTGGGGAGTGACTCAGGGGCAACGGTCAGCTATGGGCGCAACTTCAACTTTGTCTTTGACCATTAATATTTTTCTAGAGAATTCGAATGAATAGAACTAAACAAATAAAATGAACAAACACTAAACAGAGAAACTTTAACGCATTACTTGGAAAAAAATTCTGTACAACGAAGATGCTGATCAAAATTACACAGATTGTTGAACATGTTCTAAGTAATAAAACATATAATATGCATGAATTATCTCGTGCTAACTGAAGTTATGTAAAAGCCAGTGAAACTACAAAGTAAGTATAACTTACAATAATGATTATTTGAATGAATAATATGTTCAATTATCTCAACAACTAATAGAACATCTAACCAAAAATATTACGTGTACAATCTCTCAAAAAACTAATGACATAAATACACTTACACACAAAGTTTCTACGATACAACTTATAGTAGAAATTCAGATAGAATTACAGGGGAAGCCTTGGGGTTAAATAACAAGACTTTGGGTTGCAATTCTCATTGGATTAGACCAACATCCACCTCGTCCTCTATGTCCACTCTAGGGGTCTCTTCATCCACCACATCCTCATAATAACTATCAGATATCTCAACGAGGAACACCACCATCCTACTTTGCTTCCTTCTTCAAAGAATCTGCATCAGATCTTCATTATTGACAAGTTCGGCAAGATCCTTCTTATTTTTATGCCACCATCATAGTCGTGCCACCTTCTTAGGGCCCAAAGTTATCTATTCTGCAAATATTTTCAACATTAATGTCTTTGGAACTGATTAACATATTATGTCTCGTAGAAGGTACAACCTTTTCTTCTCCATCATCAAGTTTTGATATGTATGGGTCCACATCTAAAACAATAGGGTACATATTTAGATCAGTAGAAGCTAGTTCATAAACAACTACAACAATAGTACTTCTGGTAGCAAGATCTGAATCTGGTGTAGCCACATCATTAACCATGGCAAGCATTTCGAACTAACGTTTATTGGAATACTTATCCCAAACCTTCTGAAGTTCATGAGAGTGCTCAATTTGTGTGTACCTCCCACTCTTGTTCAACCACACTAATTTTGACCTCTGCTTGGATCCCCAAGCAATCCTAGCATGAAGCATGTCAATCAGCTGCAAAAAGAGATACGATCTCCTTGCAACTCACAAGTATCATCATGCGTAGGCACATTCCTCTCCAATCCAAAATCTAGATTTGTAGTGTATTACTAGACTTTATTGTGATCTCATATAGGTCTGCTGAATTGACTCTAGTTCATACATTTCAGAATAAATAAGAAGTTTTAGTTCATTTTGTACATTTTTCAGTAAATCAACTATCGGTAAGAAAAATGCACAAACAATAAAATACACCTCTTGCTCTTCTCGCTGATGGTAGATATCTCCCTAGAAATCTTGATACTCTATTCAGATCTTGGTGCGGCGCTGCCATCGACTCCTAAGACTCTACTGCTGGGCTAGCTCTTCTCTTCACCAAGATGCTCGAAGGCACCTAACTACAAGACTTTTGGCTCACCTTCTGGCTCCCCTAGATAGAACGCCCCACTATTGCTTCAATGCTCTAGCACAGAGCCCTATAATCTAGGGCCAACAGAGTCGGCTTAGGTTCCAAGAAGGTCAACGAATTAGGCCCCAAACTTGATGGCCTAACTCCCCCATTCAACTTGCTAGACATTGCTCCTAGGATCCACAGAGAGAGGGAGAAAGAGGAATGCCAAAGTTGCCATCGCTGCCTCTGTCGGAATAAGACTCACGACTAGGGTATGTAGAGTATAGTAAGGGAATAGGTGCTTGATATGTGAATTTTTCATCATCATAATAGCAACATATATGATTAGTTTAGAGTGTTATTTGCATTGTTCCATCATTATTTATACATTTTTAGATGATTTTCGGGACTTTCCTACAAACTCCCCTTCATTGGTATTTAATTTTCAGGAGGCAGAAAACCTTCTTTTTCATATTTTGTTGTTTTAGGGACTTTCTGGACGTCATTAAATTGGATAAAAAATAGTTGGGAATTTTTTCACTAGGAGAAGGTCATTGAGCATTGGAAGCACGCGAGGAGAGCCACGAGGGCCAAACAAGCCTAGGTGGCACAATGTCCTTACTAGGCCACACCACCCAGGCCCATTTGGGACTCAAGTGTTGTCTCGTCTCTCACTTTTTATAGACGCCTCCATATTGCCAGAAAATCTATGCCATTTTCCACAATTTAAAGAGGCAGCGGTGAAGGAGAAAATATTCTCCTACTCCGGGAGAGGGCAGATCCTGCTGCAACAGAGCCTCTAGTGAGGGGAAAACAAGGCCATCGTCATCACCACTCCTCCTTGGCATTGGGGGAGGCATCTCCATCAACATCTCCATCAACACCAACATCATCACCATCTCCATCCTCAAGATCCACCTTGTTCCCCTCATAGTTTTTGATTGATTGAACCCTAGATATTGTTTAACTATTATTTGCATGATTATGATTGGCAACTTGTGTTTATTTGGTGGAGATATTATATTTTCAGATTATTTTGTAATCCATATGCCACTGATTCATATCATGTTGGATACTTGTCAGTAGTTCCCCACGTTCTCGAGGGCATAGGATGAATTGGCAATGATTTCTATATAATATGCAATTAGTATTTAGTCAAGTTTTTATCTTTCATGTGGTTCTATGATGGTGATATGCAAACATTGATCGCATATTATTTCACCTATATGGGATCATAGGGTTACCCTTTAATGCAATGAATAGGGTTGAAAGGGATGGAATGACAGAACCCGTATTCCAATACTTTGAGTTGCATTAGAGGGGTTTATGTCGGGGACCCTTGAACTAAATCCTATGATGGGGCATTTATGTATTAATGATTCCTATATTTGCTCATGAAAATGGCCATAGGACCCATCATGAGGGGTGTACTTGCTCATATACATGGCTGCACCTAATTTAGGTTTCGTCCTAAGGGAACTAAACTTGACAAGATATTCACCATGTTGTTTAGAAATCTCTATGCTAAGTAAATCCATGTCGCCCTTGGGAATGCTTGTCACCTATAAGCACACACACTTGATCTTGTCCTCTTGCTGCATAGAGGATTGGGATTTCTCTTATAAAAAGAGCATTACTCATAGCAATTCAATATCAACAAGTTATACTACTACAAACTACAAACCCAAAACCATAGCATTACTCATAGCATTACTCATAGCAATTCTCTTATGTTAAGTAATCCATGCCACCCCTCGAGAATGCTTGTCACATATAAGCACACACACTTGAGCTTGTCCTCTTGCAGCATAGAGAATTGGGCTTTCTCTTATAAAAAGAACATTACTCATAGAAATTCATTATTAGCAATTTATATACTATTGCAAACTACAAACCCAAAACCCAAAACCACTACATCTTTTATTGTTTTACTTATGAAACTTGCTAACCAGTACCTTTAGCTCCTTGTGGGTTCGACAACCTTTTCTTATTGAAAGGTACTACAATAGATCTCCTGCACTTGGGAGCCATCAAGATACTTTTCTGGCGCCGTTGCTAGGGAGCATCACGCTATTGGTAGGTTTTTTTTGGTAAGAGAACTTGAAACATGTTTACTATTTATTGTTTTATATAATATGGCTTTCTTAGGAACTGAAAGTATGATGCTCTATTTATATGGATATGTTAACTCTGTTAGGAACAAGGTTAATAAAACTCCTTAGCTGGAAGTGGAATATTAAATTCCTATTGGCATTGTTAAAAAGGTTGCAAAACAGACTTTTAGTGAAAATGGAAGTAAAACTGCTCAAGAGCATTTGCAAATGATTGAAGATATATGCTCTATATTTAAACTTTCTAGTATTCCTCATGATGAAGGGAAAATTAAGTTATTATATTTATCTTTTTCTAGTGATGCTCGCAAATGGTTTAGATCTTTGGATGATAAATATCGTCTTGATTGGGAATTTCTGTACAAGGCTTTCTGTCTCAAGTATTATACTCCTAAAGAAGCTTATGATGATCCTTGTTATATTTATAATGTTTGGTCTCATGTTGGAGAAAGTATTACTCAAGCTTTGCGGAGTAGATTAAAGAAACTCCTTCATAAGAATCCTTATCATGGTCTTTCTATAATCATTATATTGATCAATTTCTATCTGAGATTACCTTAGCAACATAAGGACTTTCTGGACAATTCCTCTAGAGGAAGTTTTACTCATAGAAAGCATGGGACTTATTAAGTACTATTTATGAAAATACTGATAATTAGGATTTTGACAAAAGTAACAAACCCCATTTCGAATATGAATATGCATGTGTGGAGAATTTCTCTACTTAAATATTGTTGAAGAGTTAAGTAATAGGTTTGGTCTTGATCCTTATGTTTTAGTGGAAGTTGCTAAATCTTTTGCTAATCATATTGCTATCCCTAAAAAAGGATTTGATGTTTATGTTGAGCATGTTAAACACTCTATTATTGTGCCCAAAGTTATCAAACAGGCTAATCAAGTATCATCTACCAAAATTAAAGAATATGTTGAAGCTCCTCCATATCCATGTAAAGTTAAGGAGAATCTGCTCATTACTATTGCAAACAAGAGTGTTATAAGGTGTAGTGAGCCATATGAACAAATTGAAGTTCAACATAACATTTTTGCCATCAAATAATTAAATGAAGAAGATCCTTGTGATGTTAATTTATGTGAAGATTCCACTAGGGTAATTCAAGGAAATACCACTAAAGTGGGTAAGCCTATTATTTCATGTCCTATTGGAACTTCATGTTATCATGGTCTTTGTGATATTGGAGCAAGTATGAGTGTGATACTGATACGTTGCAAAGGTATCTATAATTTTTGATGTTCCATGCTTGGTTTATATCTACTTTCTTATGTTTTGTCCACACTTTGGAGTACTTTTTATACACTTTCTTGGACTAACCTATTAACAAGATGCCACAGTGCCAGTGATACGTTGCAAACGTATCTATAATTTTTGATGTTCCATGCTTGTTTAGTATCTACTTTGCTTTGTCCACACTTTGAGGTACTTTTATGCATTTTCTGGAACTAACCTATTAACAAGATGCCACAGTGCTAGATGCCTGTTTTTTGCTGTTTTCGGTTCTAGGAAAGTCAGAAAATGAATATTCTCGGAATTGGACGAGACAAAAGCCAAAGTTAATATTTTACCGGAAGACACATGGAGTCCGAAGGAAAGACGAAGGGGGGCCACAGGGCAGCCACACCATGTGGTGGCGCGGGCTAGCCCTGGCTGCGCCACCAGGTGGTGTGGGCCCCCTGGCCGCCCACCGACCTTGCCTCTTCGCCTATAAGATGCCTCCCGATGCAAAAACCCTAGATCGACAAGACTCCAACCACGAAAAGTTCCGCAGCGCCGCCGCCACTAAAGGGGAGATTTGGGGGACAGAAAGTCTCTGTTCCGGCACCCTGCCAGGACGGGGAAGTGCCCCGAATCAATCTCCATCGATCTCTACCGCCATCTCCATCGTCGGTGCTGATTCCCATGATGATGAGGGAGTAGTTCTTCCTCGAGGCTAAGGGCTCTACCGGTAGCTATGTGTTCATCTCTCTCCCTCTCTCTCTCTCTATGCATGATCATATTGTGGTCATGAGCTTGTAATCTATAGATCTACCTTGCTACTCAAGTGATTTAATAGATCTGTACTCTCCCCATGTGTGTGAAAGTGATAGCTTGCACACCATGGTGGCACTTAGGCTAGAGATTACAAATACTTGTTGTGAGTTATATTTGGAGTTGGATATCTTTATGAATTTGTGGTGTTTGTTGGAACCATCTAGTGCTCAAGGTGACAGTGTGGGGTTTTCTAGATGGGAAAGATGAACTTTGAGGTGTGTTGTTATAGCCCTACCATCGATTAGAGTGTCTAACCGGAGAGTAGTTAAGAGTAGTATTATAAATATAATATATTTATATGAGAGTGTTCACTAGTGAAAGTATGATCCCTAGGCCTTGTTTCTAAGCATTGAAACACTGTTTGCAACTAGATATGTTACATGTTTGCTTGTTGTCATCTTTATTTCAGTTTGTCTTTAGTCTCTTCCATGACATCAAGCTTTTTGCTAGCACCGTTGTCTTATATCCATACCACTTGTATTTTACTATCTCTTCGCCGAACTAGTGCACCTATACACCTGACAAGTGTATTGGGTGTGTTGGGGACACAAGAGACTTCTTGTATCTTGATTGCGGGGTTGCTTGAGAGGGAATACCTTTGACCACTTCCTCCCTAAGTTCGATAAACCTTGGGTGATCCACTTAAGGGAAAACTTGCTGCTGTTCTACAAACCTCTGGACTTGGAGGCCCAACAACTGTCTACAAGAATAGAAGTGCATAGACATCAAGCTATTTTCTGGTGCCGTTACCAGGGAAGTAAGGTAAAAGGTATTCACACCGGAGGATTAAAGAAGAAGAACCTCCCACGGCAAACGCCTATTTTTTGGCGCCGTTGCCGGGGAGGTAAGGTAAAAGGTACTCACATGAAGTGTTTGAAGATAAAATTAAAAAACCTATGGAACTTTATTTGCATGCTAATAGCAATGTTGTTAGTATGAATTCTTTGGACACCATTATTGCTAATACTATGGAAAATTCTAAGCTTGGGGAAGCTAGTTTTTATAAAAATGATCTTTTTAGTTCCCCAGCTTTGCAAGATAGCTATTCTATTGCTTATGATGATACCAAACCTCCAATATATGATGATTACAATGATGAATATGATATTTTCAGTCCACCTACTATTGAGGAGACAATTAATGATTATAATATGCCTCCTATATTTGATGATTATGGTGATGAGAATAATAATGATAGCTATTTTGTTGAATTTGCTCCCACTACGATTAATAAGAATGACTATACTTATATGGGGAGTATTAATTCTTTTATGCATATGGCTCATGATAAAAATGTTTCATATGATAGTTATATTGTTAATTTTATTCATGATGCTCTTGAAAGTTATTATGAGAGAGGGAAACATGGTCTTATGTATCTCAACAATATTAAGTTTCCCCTCTTTATGTTGAGTGTCTTGAAGTTGCACTTGTTTTGCTTTACTATGCTTGTTGCTTTGTTCTTTCATGACTCGTTTCTTTACAAGATTCCTATCCATAGGAAGTGGATTAGACTTAAATGTGCTTTGAATTTGCTTCTTGATGCTCTCTTTTACTTCAATTCAAATATCTTATGTGAGCATCTTCTCAAACTATCATGCCTAACTTAAAGGCGTTAAAGAAAAGTACTTATTGGGAGATAACCCAAAAGTTTTAGATGAGTCTTGGAAGTTATTACTTCAGTAATAACCGCTCCTTATCCTTTTTATTTGCTTTTTGTGCCAAGAGTAACCTCTAATGAGAGAGAAGTAATGATTGGGAAAGTTGCTGTCCCGAAACAGATTTTTGTTCTTCACCGTAAAATTTCGTGTAAAATTTCTGTACGTCCTTTGGAGGCCTGGATTTTTTGCTTCTGCCCCAGGGTGTTATCTAACTTTTGTTAGTTCAACGCTTTTTGATTTGAGCAACAGAAGGTCTTCGAAAAAATTCGTCTTTACCTGCTGGTCTGTTTTGACAGATTTCTGCCATTTTCTGCATTTGCTTCTTGTTGGTTCCTTTTTGAGTTCTTTTGGGGAATTGAGCTTTTTGAGGAAAGTGCTACAGTAGCTAGTGTTATAATGCAAGTTTATGGTGTTAGAACTGAACTTTAAGACCTATTATCTTGAGTGCACTAATGTTGCTAATAAAGATTGTGTGAAGTTTTGTATGAAGGAAAAAATTTAGGTGTAATGGAAGAATGATGTAATGAGATGAAGAATGGACTAAACCTCAAGCTTGGAGATGCCACGCGTGTCACCCCAAGAAATATCCAAGAAGTACAAGCGTCAAAGCTTGGGGATGCCCAAGGCATCCCCTTCTTCATCAATAAAAATCCCAGGTTTCTTTCAAACACTTCATTTTTATTGTTTCATGCACAGTTGTGTTGTTCTTGGAGCGTCTTCATTTTTATTTTTGGTTTGCGTTTGCTTGGTTTTCTTAGTTTGCTTGAATAAATTGGTTGGACCCCCTCATTCATACATTAGTTTTCAAATAAGTTTGGTTTGGATTGGAAAGAGTAGGAAAAGTTCATGCTTAAGTGGTAAAAGGAGCTTGTTTTTGACTGTGGCCTATGCTTTGTCATGTCATGCTTGATATTATTTTGGCTCTATTCTTAGTAATTTTTTCTGTAGCATGACATGTTATAAAAAATTGAGATTGTTTAATGTGCCTTGAAAGAATCATGCGTTGTTTTAGCATATTAAAGCATAGTATTGTGGTATGCTCCTTTGATGCTTTATTTGGGTTGACTTGGCGCATGCTCACACCATGTTATGACTATCCCAAGTCGCCATAGAATTTATGATCCTTTAGTTTTCAAATTTTAATATCACTTTATGCTTTAATTAATGATGTTTTGTCGCTTTGCATGATTATGGCCATTATTGCTCTATTAGTTGGTTGCTCCTAGTCTTTTGCTAGCCATAACCAAGTAGGAGTTCCACTCATGCATCCAACTCCAAATAAAACCAAGTTATTCCAAAGAGTCCACCATACCTACCTATTAGCATTTGTTATTTCAAGCATATTCATGTTTTTATCTACCTTCCGAATTAAACTTGTTATGAGAAAACTAGTGATTAAAGCTCTCACGACTTGATAGCACACTTTATTTTTTTTGCCCCTAATAAACTTGAACCATTGTGTCATCTATGTTGTATATGCTTGCACTTATATGTTGGGGATTAGCAGAACCATGTTGTCATGGGGAACGCTTTCAACATTGCACTTGTACTTTGTACCTAGTTGATATCATGCTCTTTTGTATTGGATGCCGTCGGTGTGAAATGAAAGGGGAGCTTGTAAGTCCATGGATTTATGTATGTGTGTTAGAGAAACGCCTGGGCCGCTGGTCTAATCCATGCCTAATCATGGTGGAAACCTGCAGCGTAACCATAATGAGCAATCTATGAAGCATTCTTCTTATAAAAAAAGAGATAGATATTGAGAAAAAGAGAAAAAGAAAAAAAAAGAGATGAGAAAGGAGGAAAGAGAGAAAAAAGCACCATTTTCCCATGGTAAATAAGAAGATTGCTGAGATGCTCGTTGTCTGCTTGCCTTGTCATTTTGATATGGGGATTCTTCCGTATCATCGGGCAAGGGGTACCCTGTTGGCGGTTTTCTATGATACACATGTACTTACTATGACAAGAACTTGCCGGTAATTAAGCTTGAGTAGCATGAGGAATAACCCTCGTATTCAAGGGACATGATATTTCCAACTTATACTTTGGCAAGCATATACTCCATAGTTTGTTCACTTTAACCTTAATCACTTCAAGATGCTTATGATAGGGGCAATGAGAGCCGAAAGCTAATAAGTACCATAATTTTTGGAAGCTCTTTATGAGACTTGAATCCCTTCTTCCTTCTATGAAGGCCTTTCTTTTACTTTTATGTTGAGTCTCCACCTTCTATCTTTATGCACCTGTTGAGAGAGCATAGTGGCCATTCTTAGTTTAATGTGCATTGTCCCAAGACTTGTTGATTGATGCATAACTTTGATATTTCTTGTTCTTGAACTATTTGTATCTAGTCACCCTTATGAACTTTGAAGGTGTCCTATGAATTTATGTTTGCTACTATATGAGGGACAAGCTGAATGCCACTATGCTATGTTTTCTTTATGTGAAACAAACAAACGTCTTGCAAAGCATTGTTATTCATGAATCTTTTGTTTGTGCCTTTTTATGTTACAACATAGTTGCTATGTCTTATTGTTGGAACTTTATCTTTCATGCTATGTTGAAGTACTATGATCCCAGCTATCAATGATTTACAAATACTTTGATCAAGTTTATGATGGTGCATGTCACCTCAAAAATTATTCTTTCTTTTTATAACTTACCTACTCAAGGACGAGCAGGAGTTAAGCTTGGGGATTTTGATACGTTGCAAACGTATCTATAATTTTTGATGTTCCATGCTTGGTTTATATCTACTTTATTATGTTTTGTCCATACTTTGGAGTACTTTTATACACTTTCTTGGACTAACCTATTAACAAGATGCCATAGTGCCAGCTGCTTGTTTTCTGCTGTTTTTGGTTCCAGAAAGTCAGAAAATGAATATTCTCGGAATTGGACGGGACAAAAGCCAAAGTCAATATTTCATTGAGGGGGACACCGAGCCAGAATACGAGACGGAGAGGGGCCAGGGGCCGGCCACACCACCTGGCCGCGCGACCAGGCCTAACCCGCGCCAGGGGTTGGTGCGGCCACCTAGGGCACCCCCTCCGCCACCCCTTTCGCCTATAAGATGCCTCCGATATAGAAACCCTAAGTACCCGATGAAAAATTCACGAAAGAGTCTATAGCCGCCGTAATCTCCATCCCTAGATCGGGAGGGATCTGAAGCTCTTCCCGGCACCCTGCCAGAGGGGAGAATTCACCCTGGAGGCCTTCTTCATCACCATGCAAGACACCGGTGTGATGCGTGAGTAGTTCATCCTTGGACTATGGGTCCATGTAGTAGCTAGATGGTTGGTTCTTCTCCTTTGTGCTATCAAGTTTAGATCTTGTGAGCTCCGTTCATGATCAAGATCATCTATTTGTAATCATACATGTTGTGTTTGCAGGGATCCAATGGATATTGAGATGCTATTTCAGATTGATTATTGATTCTATCATATCTTTATTATTTGTGATCTTGCATGCTCTCCGTTGTTAGTAGATATCTTGGCCGAATAGATGCTAGCAACTATAAGAGGGAGTATTTATGCTCGATAATGGGTTCATGCCTCTAGTAATCTAGGGAAGTGACAGAAATCTCTAAGGTACTAGATGTGCTATTGCTACTAGGGAGAAAATAGCAATCCTTTGTTCATAGAACAATTGTATTGTTTACTTTACACGAAATGCGTAATGCAATTATCTGTTGCTTGCAACTTAATTCTAGAGGGGGTTCGGATGATAACCTGAAGGTGGATTATTAGTCATAGATGTAGTTGGATTACGGTCTATGTATAATATTGTAATGCCCAATCAAATCTCATAGGAGTCAAGATGATTAGTATATGCATGTATGCTTTCTCGATGTTTGTCAATTGCCCCGCTGTAATTTGTTCACCCAGCATGTCATCTATCTTCAGGAGAATCACCTCTAGTGAATTTTGACCCCGGTCCTTTCTTTTATTATCAATCTACAATTGTTTACTGTTTTCTGTTTACTTTCTGCAAGCTATTACTATCTTCCACACAATACGTTTAATCCTTTGTTTTCAGCAAAACCGGTGAGATTGACAACCTCACTGTAAGTTGGGGTAAAGTTATGTGGTTGTGTTGTGCAGGATTCCAAGTTGGAAACAACACCTTGGAGGTGTTTCCTTGCTCCTACTAGTTTGATAACCTTGGTTTCATAACTGAGGGAAAACTTGTTGTTGTGCTGATCATTCCTTTCTCTTGGGGTTCCCCAATGAGCTCGATATATTTTGAGCCATCAGATACCATGTCCTCTATATATTGAAATCAATCCTAACATTGATCCCATACATATGGAAGAGACAAGTATAACAATCCAACTTGCTAATAGAGAGTATATTTGTCCTCTTGGTGTGATTAGAGATGTTGAAGTACTAGTAGGAAATATTAAATACCTTGCAGATTTTATAGTGCTTGGTTGTTCCTAGGATTTATTTTGTGCCATCATATTTGGTAGACCATTCTTGCATAATATAGGTGCTGAAATTAGTTTACCTAAATAAAAAGTGCTCATTAAATGTGTTGGTGGAAAACTAGAGTTCAACTTCTCTAAGTTTACTCATAAGCATATAGAAAAAAGAAAATTTCCTATATATGAAGTGGAGACTCTTGCTTATGTTGATGTTGCTTTGTTGAACACGATGGAGCGATATGTGCTCAAATAAGACGAACCCTTTACTGATGAAGAAAAACAAGCTTTAGAAAAAATATTATCTCAACAACCACCTTAGTTACAGTTACATATTCCACCTGATGATTTAGGAGAATTGCCTCCACCTAAGGAGGATCCTAGTTTTGAGCTTAAACCCTTGCCTTAAGATAAGAAATATGCATTCCTTGATAAAAATAAAATATATCATGTTATTGTTAGTGCAAACCTTTCAGTTGAAGAAGAATCCAAGTTACTTGAGGTACTTAGAGCTCATAGACCAGCTATTGGTTATTCACTTGATGACTTGAAAGGTTTAAGCCCTGCTCTATGTATGCATAAAATTAACTTGGAAGAAGATGCAAAGCCTGTTGTTGATTATCAACACCGTCTTCATCCAAAAATGAAAGAAGTGGTAAGGAAATAGGTAATCAAACTCATTGAAGCAGGTATTATCTGACACATAGCTGACAGTAAATGGGTTAGTCCTATTCATTGTGTGCCTAAGAAAGGTGGAATTACTATTGTTCCAAACGATGAAAATGAACTTGTAGCTCAGCGCACTGTTACTGGGTATATGATGTGTATTGATTTTAGAAAACTGAATAAAGCTACTCGTAAAGATCATTACCCTTTGCCATTCATTGATCAAATGTTAGAAAGGTTGTCAAAATATTCACACTTTTGTTATCTATATGGTTTATTCAGATTTCTCTCAAATTCTTGTGCACAAGGATGATCAGGAAAAGAAAACTTTCGCTTCTCCCTACTTTTGCTTATAGGAGAATGCCATTTGGTTTATGTAATGCTCCTACTACTTTTCAAAGATGCATGAATGCTATATTTGATGATTATATTGAGAAAATTATGGAAGTATTCATGGATGACATTTCTGTGTATGGTATCTCATTTGATAATTGCTTGCTCAATCTTAACAAAGTTTTACAGCGATGTGAGGACTAACATTTAGTCCTAAACTAGGAAAAGTGCCATTTCATGGTTACAAAAGGTGTTGTCCTGGGGCACTGTGTTTCAGGAAGAGGCATTGAAGTGGATCGTGCCAAGATAGAAGCCATAGAGAAGCTACCATATCCAAGGGATATCAAAGGTATAAGAAGTTTCCTTGGTCATGTAGGTTTTTATAGAAGGTTTATTTAACACTTCTCTAAAATATCAAAGCCTCTAACCAACATTTTGCAAAATGATGTTCCATTCTATTATAGTGATGAATATGCAGAGTCATTTAATGTTTTAAAGAATTCTTTAATAAGTGCTCCTATAATTCAATCCTCTGATTGGAACTTGCCCTTTGAAATCATGTGTGATGCTAGTAATTATGCCGTAGGTAATGTTTTAGGCCAATGAGTTGATAAGAAATTAAATGTCATTTACTATGCTAGTAAAATAATTAGTGCTTGATGGCTCCAAAATTAGCCATCTTCCACCATGTTTAAACATTGTTTTTAGTTAAGCAGTTGATAAGAAACTCTCTATCCTTACCACTAATGACTAATAATTGCAAAGATATGCAAACCATTGCTTTGATTTGTGTTGTGTAGGAAATTACGCTTTTTAATGCGAAATCTGGAGTCATAATGAAGGTTTTTGAGGAAGTCCACACGAACAAGTAATTATGGAGCAAATTCCTGGCGACAGCAGCCGTAACGACCACTGGTACGGGCAGGGCACGTCCGTACAGTGTGACAATGTCTAGGTTTCATCAAACCCTACTTCATGAAGACGCCTACATATTTTGAGGTCTCAGCCGCCGTGTAGAAGGTCGCCATTCTCAGATTGCATCACAACACCACCAAAGGAGATCCACACCATTGTTCATCCCTTCCATCTTCCATCCCCTCCATTAGCCATAGCCATTACTTTGTACTTGAGACCTCCTTGTGATTCGGCGACCATTGTAAGAATATTTGATTTCAATCTAAGTATTTGCACAATGTTTTCTATCCTTGATCTTATTATTATGAGTGAGTAGTCCTCATGGGCTGCGAGTTGGGGAGAAATCTCGCAACGATTATGTGCATCTAATATATGAGATCATTGTGTATTGTTTTAAATAGAGATTTGTATCTTTTGTTTCTTTGTCTCCTGACTCGATCTTTGGACTTGTAGGTACCCAAGACCCCATAGATTGATAAAGCCATGAGGTGAGATACTTTGCTAGTGGTGATCTCATAGGAACCCCGGTGACAGAAAGGGTAGTACGGTGTTTGCTTAGTGATCCATTTGGGATCACAACAACATCACCACTTAATGCTTTGATCTGTGTTTTACACTTAATAATCGTTTGTAGCATGTTGCTTCGTGGTGCACTCGGTTGGATTAAAAGACTATTGCTATGCTTGTTGCATCATAGGAGCTCTAGTATATTAGGATGTGTTGCCCACAAGAGATTATCCCTCTTAAAACATTACACATGACTATGCTTATTATTATATTTTATCCCATATGATGAGCAGCTGCAGGTGGATATTCAACCCTGGCCTATCTCCATCCATTGAATCAACCCACTATAAAAGTAAACTAGCTTGGTCAGGTAAACAAAGGTAAACCAAAGAAACAAAGTCTTGTAGACATGTCCTTTTTATTTCCTTTTAGCGTTGCTTTCCAAGGTTCAATTAAACCTAGGTCTACTAGGGAAAAATCTATTATACTATATCCGTGAATTCGGATCAAAGGTATGAACCCTTTTTATGGCATCGTTACCGGGGAAGATATTTTGCTATCCTGGTGAGGTCACTAGAGACCTTGTTTTTAGTTTTATTATTTGTTTGTAGTTTATTTCTTATTATTAGTTCAATTTATAGTTATCTATTTGAAAACCCAAAAAATTAGTTACTTGCTATTTGTTTTATTTACTTAAAAAATACCAAAAATATAAGAGCCATGGCTCAAAAGAGACTTGGGGAATATGCTACTCCCACTGATGATTTTATTTCTGCACCTATTACCCAGCCCGCTGTTCATGCGGAAGCATATGAAATTAAGACTAACCTTTTAAGTTTGGTTCAACAAAACCAATTTGGAGGCTCATCTTCTGAGGATTCAGGTTTGCACTGAAATACTTTTATTGAAATTTGCGAAATGATGCGTATTAAAGATGTAGACCCAAATGCTATTAAATTACGATTGTTTACTTTCTCTCTTAGAGGAAAGGCTAAGGACTGGTTGCTAGCTCTACCTAAGGGCACTATTAAATCTTGAGAGGAATGCACTAATATGTTTATGACTAAAATTTCCCCCAGCTAAAACTATGCATCTAAGATCCAACATTACAAGTTTTAGAAAATAAGATCGCGAGCCACTAGCGCTTGCATGGGAAAGGATGAAAGAAGCCGTAATGAATTGTCCTAGTCATGGGATGGAAGAATGGCTTATATTACATTTATTTTATAATGGCCTTAACCCAATGTCTAAGTCTATGCTAGATGCTGCAGCAGGAGGAACAATCATGGGAAAGCAAGTGATTGTTGCAAAGAAATTACTTGATGATATGCAAAAAACCATACCCAATGGCATGTGGAAAGAACCTCGAAAAGAGTGAGTTCAATCACCGAGGTAAACAATGAAGAGATTACATCTAAGGTAGACGAGTTACTCAACATAGTAAAGGGCAAGGAAGATACCTAGGTTAATTCTATCGCTACCGATGTTAATGATGTTTATTTTATAGCTCGCACTCTTATAATCCTTCTTGGAAAAACCAAAAAAATTCTTCTAATGTTCAAAAACATTATTCTAATCCCGCAGGAGCTCCTTACAATAATTATGATAATCATAATGGAGCAAATCATGGAAATCTCTCGTTTGAGCAAACTGTTAGAACCTTTATACAAGCTCAAACCGAGAAAAATAATATGCTTATTAAAATCATGGAGAACCGTGAAAGTAGTATAGGAAAATTATCTAACCAAGTCGTTGCAATTAGAAATGATGTGTAGGCACTATAGGAAAGGACAAAGACCATGGAGGCTCGGCTGGGCAAGGTAGCCGAGAGCCAAATAGTCTTGATGACCCACAAGTATAGGGGGTGTATCGTAGTATTTTCGAGGGAAGTGAAACCCAATTTATTGATTCGACACAAGGGGATCCAAAGAATATTTATAAGCCTTAACTGAGTTGTTAATTCAGCAGCACCTGGAAGCAATCTTGCTCACAGCAGTTTATCAGTAGCAACAGTTTTGTAGTAGGAATAGTAAAATAGCAGCAGTAGTAAAGTAAAGACAGTAGTAACAATAGCAGTAAACAGTAGGATTCCAGTGTGGTAGGCATAGGGATGGATGGACGGGCATTGCATGGACAAGACAATTCACATAGCAATTAGAACATAGGGCAATTGTAGATACATAAGATAAAGCATTCAAGTTCTAGATAATCCTAGGCATGTGTTCCATATATAGTCATACGAGCTCGCAATGAGAACTTGCACAACATCTTTTGTCCTGCTAGCCCATTTGTAGCGGGGCCTCAAGGGAACTAATGGCAATTAAGGTGCTCCTTTTAATAGAGCACCGGAGCAAAGCATTAACACTCCGTGAACACATGTGATCCTCACATCAAAGCCATTCCCTCCGGTTATCCTGATTTCTGTCACTTCGGGGCCATTGGTTCTGGACAACAACGTGTGTATACAACTTGCAGATAAGACCATAAACAATACTATCATAATGAATCAATAACATGTTCAGACCTGAAATCATGGCACTCGGGCCCTAGTGACAAGCATTAAGCATAACAAGTCGCAACAAAGTTATAAAGCATGAATAGAAGATACTAGGCACCATGCCCTAACAATCTGATGCCATTTACATGAACGATCTCATCCAATCCCTACCATCCCCATAGCCTACAACGGGGGATTACTCACTCATAGATGGGGGAAACATGGATGGTTGATGGAGAAGCGATGGTGATGATGATGGCGATGATCTCCTCCAATTCCCTGTCCCGGCAGGGTGCCAGAACAGAGTTTCAGGTGCTGTTTCATGGAATCTGGTGGTGGCGGCGGAGCGGAACTCTTTCTGGAAAAACGTCAACCCCCCTGAGTTTTTAGGTCAGAAGGCAACTTATAGGCGAAGAGGGAGACCGAGGGGGAGTTTGGGGCGGCCAGACCACCCCCTGGCGCGACCTGGGCTAGCCCGCGCGGCCAGGTGGTGTGGCCTGGGCCCAGCCCCCCTCCGTCTTGTATTCTGGTTCCTAGAGTCTTCTGGTGAAATATGATTTTCGGCATATATTCCGGGATTTTTCCTAATACATGGTTTTCTGCACAAAAAGTACACACCAAGGCAATTCTGCTGAAAATAGCGTCAGTCCGCGTTAGTTAAAAGTGTTCGGGAAAGTAGATATGTTTTGGACGTATCAACTCCCCCAAGCTTAGCTTATTGCTTGTCATCAAGCAATTCAGAAAACTGAGTGCGATAAAAGAAACTTTCACGAACACATTTGCTTCATATGATATATATATATTCTCAACATGTGATCAACTACTTAGACAATTCATAATAAGGAGTATGCAACTAAGTTTACTTAATAGGCATTGCAAGCTATGAAGAGATCCCAACTAAAAAATAATAAGTTGCATGAAGCATAAACATAAGAAACATTACAATGCTCATAACAAGGTATGATAGAGTGGTATCTCGCTTGCCTTTGATTATGAATGCCAAGGCACCTCTGAAGTTCAGGTGAATACTAGAAGTAAATATATCAAAGATACAAGCATCAAAGTCATAACACAAATAATCAGGTAATGAGACAAGCACAAAGAATGACAACTATGCTCTTAACAAAGTGATCATAGAATATGTAGAGACTCAACAAGGAGATGAAAAGGTTTTTGAATAATTTGAAAGGCTTCCAAATGCTGAAAGTATGGTACTCATTAGCTTTGATCTCTCATTGCCCCTATCATAAGCATCTTTAATGTGGTTAAGGTGAAAGTGAGGTCCAATCTGAGTTAAATGCTTGACAGCCTATAAAATGGAAATCCCACGTCCCTTAAGTACGAGGGCCGCTCCTCATGATACTCAACTTTAGTTACCGGTAAGTTCTTGTCATTGTAAGTACGTGCGTATCATAGAGAACTGCCAACGGGATACCCCTTGCACGATGATACGTAAGAATCCCCATATCAAAATGACAAGGCAAGCACACAATGAGTATCTCAATAATATTATTATTTACCATGGGAAAATGGTGCTTTTTTCTCTCTTTCCTCTTTTCATAAATCTATTTTTTTTTCTTTTTCTCAATAGCTATCTCTCTTTTTTTATTAAGAAGAATGCTTCATAGATATCATTATGGTTACGTTGCAGGTTTCCACCATGACGGCATGGATTAGACCGGCGGCCCAGGCGTTTCTCTAACACACATACATAACTCCATGGAATTACAAGCTCCCCTTTTATTTCACACCGACGACATCCGCAAACAAAAGAGCATGGTATCAACTGGGTATATATTTATAGGTGTTGAAAGCGTTCCCCGTGACAACACGGTTCTGCTAATCCCCGGCCTATAATTTGCAAGCATATAACTTTCATGGACAGTCACAATGGTTCAGGTTTATTAAGTGCAGGAAATAAAGTGTGCCATCAAGTTCGTGAGAGCTTTACTAACTAACTTTCTCATAACAAGCAAACATTTTATTCGGAAGAAAACAAGGCATATTGAATATGCACGGAAATAGCAAATGATGCTAATAGGTAGGTATGGTGGACACTTTGGCAATATTTGGTTTTAGGGAGTTGGAAGCATGAGTAAAATAGTCAGTGAAAGTGAAGGCTTAGCAATAGTAAGGGAGCGACAAACGAGAGAGCAATAACTGTCATAATCATGCTTGCAACAAAACAGGACTAATCATGACATGAAAGTGATTCAAGATCCTCAAGGCAAAATAATTCATCGAGGCTCAATTGATTATTTTAGTCATATGCATGCGTGAGCATGTGCCAAGTCAATTCAAATGAAACATTCAGAGGAGGATACCACGGTGTCATACCAAGTTATGAATAGAGTAATGCAAGCAAACATTCATAAGACATGCTACAAACTATTAGCAAGCTGGGACTAATCATATGAAAGCAAGAACTACTAAGCATCCAAAGATAACATACACCCTACACTAACAGACTAAGGACGCCCACAATGATGAGTATATGTACAAAAATGAAAACAAATAGAGTTCGTTACCAGCCTCTTACCACACCTCAAGTTGTCATTAATCCTTATTATTGCTCTTCACTTGTGTGGCTTGAATAATAATATGAAACCAATATCCACTGAGGACTGTTGAACCCTACAACAAACTCACAAAGCCAAAGAAGAACAACAAATATTTTTGGTGTTTTCGATTTTTTAAAAGAAGAACCAAACGGGAAGAACAAGCAAAGCAAAATCTTTTTGGGTTTTTCGAATAGTTCAAACAAAGCAAAAAGGGAAAAACAAACCAAAGAGAAACAACAGAAATATTTTTGGTCTTTTTGTGTTTTAGAAAGAAAAAGCAAAGAAAGAACGAGAACTAAAAAGAGAACGAAACATGAATATACAAAGTACCAACGCAACATGATAAGGAGATGAGTGCGATGTCGGTGTACCTCCCCCCAAGCTCAGGCTTTTGGCCTAAGTGGGTATCAATCCCAAGCCGGCCAGGATGAAGTGTCCCCGTAGTATGACGAGGAGGTACCCTCGTCCTGGTGTGAGCTCGAGTACGTCCCTCCGTAGTGTGCGGGGTAATCGTAGGAGGGTACATCCTCCTGGTGCTGCTCGTGGAAACCCAACAAGCGAAGCTGCTCGTCCACCTCCTCCTTGGAGCATGATCACGGTCTCCTATGAACACTAAACAAAGAAGACTGTGGCAAAGGGATCTCTCTTTCATCCCCGTCAGTAAATAGCATCCTATATACTAGACTGTCCAAAACAGAATCAGCAGTGACAAAATGATGAGTTTTCATAGCAACAAGGTCAAGCCTTTGTGGTGCCAATACCGTATCATTGGGGTCCACTGAAAGTCCTAATGCATTGACCATACGCGAGGCAATGATGACCCCATAGATAGGCCCCCTAGCATCTAGGCGGTGAGCAATAAGCGAGCCAAGGTTGTACCAAGTGTCATTGTTATGTGCAGCAGCAAGGAAGGCTAAATGATAGTTGGAGATATTACTCATATTCTCCCTACCAAGAATGCTAGTAGCAAGATAATATGCAAAGTATCTAAGGGCAGGGAGTTGGATGTTTATTAGCTTTCCGCGTTGAGCCATGCGGTCATCATCATTGGTCATCCCTCAGTAAAGCTCCAGCAGATCAACGGGTCGCCCTTGAATCTTTTTCACGGTCCCTGTCATGCTTACACCTACAACACTGCAAAATCTTTCCAATGTCATGGTGAAGGGCAGGTTATAAATTTTGAAAGAGACAGTTGACTGATATGTGGTGTTAGTAAACGCGAAACTCTCAACAAAAGTTTTGGTGAGCACAGCGTATTGCTCACTCTCATCTTGCATATATGAGGTCAAACCAACCCTCTCAAGCAGTAGCAAGAAATCATCAAGAATCCCTGCAGCTTGTAAGAAAGTAAAACAAGGAAAAGTAGATGGGTGAGCATCCCCATCATCCTTTTCATTACCAATACGAGTTGCAATGAGATCTTCGTTGTAAGATGGCCTAAACTGAGAGGCTAATCCTGAGGGCCTCGACCTCCTAGGTGCATCCCTCTCAAATATCTCTCCAAAGGTATTGTTGTTCATGCTTGGTATTCTGAAATTTAAACACCTATTAAACAAGTGATTTAAAAGTGAATATAATGAAGGATTCTACTCATAGGGACTTGTAAGAGGCCTAAACATGCATCAAAACGATATCTCTAAGCATCAAACAAGCTTACAAGCTCTCATAACCTGTCACCTACAGCCGCAAAATGCTCAAGATATAATCCACTAAACACAAATCTACTTGGACAAGGGGAGGAGTCACATACCAGAGAACAAATGCTCCAAATTTCAGCAACAAAGATGGGCTAAGCAAGGAGATAAAAAAACGAGAGCAATCACAGTAAGAATGCGATTTTGAGCAATGAACTGGAGCTTACTCGGGAGAGAGAAGAAAGTGGCAGGTGAGAGAATTAGTGGAGGGCCAGGGGTGGCCCACACCATGGCATGGCGCCACCCAGGGCAGGCTGCGCCACCAGGTGGTGTGCCTGCCTAGTGGGTCCCCCTGGCACTCCTCTGCCCCTCTTTTCACGTAAAAATTTAATATGAATTTTCTGGAATTTTTCAAGACACTTTATTTTTGGGCATTTTTCAGGTATAGATGAATGAATTTCTGACAGACAGATTTTTTTTTGGAATGATGCAAGGACAAAACAAAGCTAGAACTATAGAAGTTCTAAGACACTCTAACATGCAAGCAACTAACAACAAAAATAAAACTAAACGAAAGCAAAAACTAAAATGGATAGAATAAAAGTAAACGGAGATAATCATAGTGAAAACATTGTTTTGTTCAATGAAATCTTTTTGTTAACAAGGTTGATCAGGTCTTATTACCGAAACAATTCCATATGAGACAAAACTTTGTATTCCACTAATGATTATGTTACCTCAACCTTGATAGCAATGGTCCCAATCATAATAGTTTCAAAATTTTCTCTTGGTATGGGAAAATATATTTCTCCAACTTAAATGCCCTCAACATGTTCAATTGAATTCAAACCATAAGTCCTTTCAATCTTCTTGGGGAAACAGACAGTATGTTCCTTGTCATTAACATTGAAAGTCACCTTTCCTTGATTACAATTAATAACAGCTCCTGTAGTATTAAGAAAAGGTCTCCCAAGAATAATAGACATATTATCATCTTCAGGCATTTCAAACACAACAAAATCAGTTAATATCAAGAAACTATGAGCCACTTGGACAGGTACATCCTCACATATACCAATAGGAATAGTGGTAGATTTATCAGCCATTTGCAAAGATATATCAGTTGGTATTAATTTTTCTAGTTGAAGCCTCTTATAGAGAGAGAAAGGCATAACACTAACTCCAGCTCCCAAATCACACAAAGCAGTTCTAACATAACTATTCTTAATAGAGCAAGGGATAGTTGGAATCCCTGGGTCTCCAAGTTTCTTAGGAACCTTACCATTGAAGGAATAATTAGCAAGCAAAGTAGAAATTTCTTCATTAGGGATCTTCCTTTTATTCGAGACAATATCCTTCATATACTTTGAGTAAGGAGGCAATTTAATAGCATCAGTCCAAGGAATTTGCAAGAATAAAGGTTTCATCCACTCAAAAAACTTATTATAGTGTTCATCTTCATTTAACTTGTGTTTCTTATTAGGGAAAGGCATAGGTTTTTGGACCCAAGGTTCTCTTTCACTACCATGTTTCTTAGCAATAAAATCTTCTTTAGTGTATTTAGTATTCTTGGTGTGCTTTTCAGGTTCTTCTTCAACTTTTTCTTCATTAGGAGCTTCATTTTCTTCATTACCACTTTCAGTTTCAGCATCAGAAATAGATATACTATTAGGATCTATAGCAGGTTCATAGGGTTCTACAACAGTTTTATGTTTCTTTTTCCTTTTCTTATGAGTAGAGCCACTATTTTCAGCTTGTTGAGAATCCTTCTCAATTCTTTTGGGATGCCCCTCAGGATATAGAGGATCCTGGGTAGCAGCTCCATTTCTAGTTCTAATTTCATAAGCATGTTTTTCTTTAGCATCATTAACTATCAAGTCTTTTTGCACTTTAACAAGTTGATCTATTTGAGTTTGAACCATTTGAAAGTGTTTAACATTCATTTTAACATCATTAGAGGTTCTTTCCACAATATCTTTCAACTCAACAATAGCTCTAGTGTTTTCCATTAGATGATTTTGCACCCTTTTATTAAAATTATCTTGCTTAACAATAAAGATATCAAATTCTTCTAAGCATTGATCAGGAGGTTTAGAGTAAGGGATATCACCTTCATCAAAGTGTTGGAGAGAGTGTACCTCAATAGTGGGTGAGTAGGGAATAGGCTTACATAATTCTTCTATAGGAGGTAAATTCTTGACATCTGCAGCTTTAATTCCCTTCTCCTTAAGACATTTCTTAGCTTCCTTCATCACTTCATCATTTAATTCAATAACTCCCCTCTTCTTTGATGTTGGAATAGGCACTGGAATAGTTGGTTCAGGTACAATTACTTCAGGTATAGCTTGTTCAGGAGGAGTCCAATCTTCATAGTTCTTACTTATTTTAGCCATTGATTCCTCAGCTTCCTTAGGAGTCCTATTCCTGAAAACACAATCAGCACAACTATCTAGGTATGTCCTAGATTCTTCGGTTAGTCCATTATAAAATATATCCAACCGCTCATTCTTAGGTAATGGACTTCCAGCCTGTGGATGAATCAAAGCACAAAACGTTGCCCAAGATTCGGGCAATATCTCTTTTTCTCCCTGTTTAAAATCAAAAAGTTCCAGCAAAATAGCATGTCTGGCAATAGGAGGAAAATATTTCTGCAGGAAAGTACCAATCAAGAAATCAGGGCTATCAATAGATCCAGGAGGTAAATTACTAAACCAAGTTTTAGCTTCTCCTTTCAGTGAAAAGGGGAAATCTTAGCAACAAAGTAAGTACGCATCTTAATATCATCAAAAAACAAGCCACTCATGGTAGAAAGTTCATTCATATGTGCCACCGCACTTTCATTCTTAGTCCCACAAAATGGTTCTTTATCAACAATAGCTATGTAAGATAGATCAAGAGAGAAATCATAATCTTTATCTTTAATGTTTATGGGAGAAACAGCAAACTTAGCAATAGGAGACAATTTGGGTCTAATAGTACGCCTCTCAAGGAGACTCTTAGCAGCGCTCCTATCATGGGTGTTTTTATATTCTTTAATAAATTCATCGGTCATCTCAACATAACCATCTTCAATATCATAACTCTCACTAGTCTCAGGAGAACTAACAGGTGTGGTAGTGTCTTCATTAGGAGTTTCAGTATTTCTAGATATAGTTCTAGCAATCATAGCATCTAGGAAAGGACCTAATGAACCACTCTTATCAAGCACAGTAGAAGAAGCATCATAAGCATCAAAAGTTACAGATTCAGCAGTAGTAGCAGCGTGTGTAGCATGTGTATGTGGTGGTGTAACGAGCTTACTCATAATAGATGGTGAATCAAGAGTAACAGAGGTGTTCAGAACCATACCTATTCTTGTAGTGGATGGTACAATAGGAACCTTGCCATCACGAGACTTACCCATGATGGATGGATAGCAGTGAACTATAGAGAATCCAAGTGAACTTGATAAATAAAGCTATGCTCCCCGGCAACGGCGCCAGAAAATAGTCTTGATGACCCACAAGTATAGGGGGTGTATCGTAGTATTTTCGAGGGAAGTGAAACCCAATTTATTGATTCAACACAAGGGGAGCCAAAGAATATTTATAAGCCTTAACACCTGAGTTGTCAATTCAGCTGCACCTTGAAGCAATCTTGCTCACAGCAGTTTATCAGTAGCAACAGTTTTGTAGTAGGAATAGTAAAGTAGCAGTAGTAGTAAAGTAAAGACAGTAGTAACAATAGCAGTAAACAATAGGATTCCAGTGTTGTAGGCATAGGGATGGATGGACGGGCATTGCATGGACAAGACAATTCACATAGCAATCAAAACATAGGGAAATTGTCGATAAATAAGATAAAGCATTCAAGTACTAGATAATCCTAGGCATGTGTTCCATATATAGTCATACGTGCTCGCAATGAGAACTTGCACAACATCTTTTGTCCTGCCAGCCCGTTTGCAGTGGGGCCTCAAGGGAACTACTGGCAATTAAGGTGCTCCTTTTAATAGAGAACCAGAGCAAAGCATTAACACTCCGTGAACACATGTGATCCTCACATCAAAGCCATTCCCTCCTTCTGGAAAAACGTCGAACCCCCGAAGAGGGAGACCGAGGGGGAGTCTGGGGCGGCCAGACCACCCCCTGGTGTGGCCTGGGCTAGCCTGCGCGGCCAGGTGGTGTGGCCTGGGCCCAACCCCCCTCTGTCTCGTATTCTGGCTCCTGGAGTCTTCTGGTGAAATACGATTTTCGGCATATTTTCCGGGATTTTTCCTGATAGTTGGTTTTCTGCGCAAAAAGAAGACACCAGGGCAATTCTGCTAAGAATAGCGTCAGTCCGCGTTAATTGCATCCAAATCACACAAGTTTAGAGGAGAAACAATAGCAAAAGTGTTCGGGAAAGTAGATACGTTTTGGACGTATCACTCTCATACTAGCCAAGTTTGCTAGGAAGCCCGAGCCGAATCTGGTAGAAGACCTCAAGATGATGAGGATGGAAACAAATGAAGAGAAGCCTGAAGAGCTGGATTATAGCAATGCGCCAACACCTGAATATACCATGGAAGATCTACTAAAGATGATCACCGTGAAGAATCCCGATATAGAACAAGGTAATGATGTTGTGTATCAACAATTTATTCAACAAGGTAATGATCTAAAGTTCGAGATTTAGAGATGGAGTATAAGAAATTAGCTGAAAAGCTTCTAGCTAAGCTAGATGATATATTTGAGCCCACTACTAATATTAAGATTGGGGATAATGAGATTCTGAACTTTGTGATCTTGGTGCAAGTGTCTCAATGATTTCCAAAAGTCTATTTGACAAGTTAAACTTGGGGCCATTTGCAACTACTGAACTAAGACTCCATCTAGAAGATTCAACTTATAAACAAGTTGTTGGGATAAAAGAAAATATAGTTGTTAAAATTAAAGGTAGTCCCGCTCTTATTGATCTTGTTATTGTGGACATGCCTAAAGATCCCATAGCACCTATAATTCTAGGTAGTCCCTTCCTAAGGACTATTAAAGCTTTAATCAATTTACATGAAGGAAATGTGAGAATAAGACTACCATCTAGAGATCCTTTTATAGTCCACTTCCATAGGAAGAAGAAGGACAAACCTAATGATGAAGATAGTATAATTACATTGAAAGCCAATTACTTTGGAGTGGGTGTTCCACTCATTAAACCTAAAGGATCACCATCTGGGTTAAGCTAATTAACCTTAACTAGAAGCGCTTCATGGGAGGCAACCCATGTGAAAAAAAGGATTTAGTCTTGTGTTAGTTTTGTTTGTTTGTTTTTCTTTCGTTTTGTTTTTAATAATGAGTGTTCAAGAAGACCTTTAGAGAGACAGGAGAAGAAATAAGGTAATCCTCAGTCTTTTATTTTACTAACACATGGCCTAAGAAGTATTGCTGATTTTTTGTGAAGTATATTTGTTGTTATTTTGTCCTTTGATAAGATGTGTAAAGACGCACGAAGCTACTAACCAAATTCTTTGAGTTTTTCAGCTTACTAGCTAAATAAGGACCAGTGGTACGGCCGGAAGGACCCGTACCAAATCAAAGCATTGGAAAATAGAAACTTTGATTTTTTTCCATAGGACCCAAGGGTCGTCACGACCACTAGTATGGTCGGAGCCACCTGTACTACGCTCCCGTACCGTACCCTCAAGCAAAACATCAGATTTCAAGCAAACAGTACTGCCCGCATAAAGACCAGTAGTACGTGTGTGCATGACCATACCGCGCGAGCGTACCGAGTGCATCGATGGAAGGGATTCGTCACCTCCAAGGTTTGTTAATCCATATAGGCAGGCTCCGGCCGTACCGCCCACCCGTAACACGTACACAACCGCCATATCACCAAGGAGGAGGTAACCTAAAATCCCCAAACACAAACTTTTATCTTTCTTATTCCTCCAAACATCAAACCACCTCCTTTGGATCTTCAAATTTACTCAATCTTTCTTTGATTCCTCATGCCCAATCGATCTAAGGTATGTTTCTCCTCCGATCCCCAACTTATTTACAACAAAAGTCTGGTCAATCTTTCACCATTATTAAACACTCGACCAATGGGCTCAATGTTTTGGGTTTTCCAACAACACCACTGACATACACTCCACTACCTTTGTTTTAAAAATCCTACACCTTGGGAGTAATTTAATAGAATGATAATTCATGGAAATACAGCCAAGGGAAACCAAATTGATCATCCTGCTATTCGCTATTTGTTTTATGCCATTGCTAAGACCTTGCAAGCACGCGGTGAGTTTACTAGAGTCAATGAGGAGGACATGATGGTCCTCACAAAAGATGCTATTATTAATTGTAACTTAATCCCAAATTTGCGCGCCCTTCTTGTGTTTTACCTTAAGCATCAAGCTCTACAATCTCGAGGACCCATATATGGAGGAGGAGTTGTAACCGTTCTTGCACGTGCACTTCACGTCAATCGAGGTAACATCCAACCATTAATAGGAAGTCAGCATCTTGGTTTTTCTACTGTAAGAGATTCTGGTATGATTTCTTAAACTAATGGTAGATACTTCATTGATATACCTGGAGCAGATCACTTGATCCCAGTTCCTTTGCCAAATGGTCTATTCTCTACACGTAGGTTGAGGCAGGTCTACCCCATCAAGAAATACCCATGGGAGAGGAAGGAGAAGATGAAGAAATAGAACAAGAGGGACCCGAACAAGATGTGCAGCCACCAAACTACTACACCACCTATGAAGATATATATGCTCTTGAAGGAAATATCCAAACATGAACAACCTCTCCACCAACCTTCGAGATGCTTCTGCCAACCTCGCCACCTAGTTCCATGATTGGAGCAGCCAATGGAACGTGGGAGATTATCCACCACCACAATGAGAAATAAAAGGGCTTGCAAAAGCCTGAGCTTGGGGATGTGTTCCCCCGATAATTTTATTTGTGTAATAATGAGGTTGTACTCCTGCTCCTTGAGAGCTTTGAAACACTCGTGTTGGTTTGTTCCAACACTTTTCCTTTTCCTTTGCTTTCATTTTTAGTTTGCTTTTGTTTTTATTTTCCTAGTTTCTTGCTTTGTCGCAAGTTCTTTTCTATTCTTTAATCTCTATCCTCAAAAATACAAAAATATTTTTCCTTTTTTTTGTGAACGTGGATTCGCACTTTGCCTCTTTGCTTTAATATTATTATGGGAATAATCGTACTTTAGTTTTGAAGGAACACATCCCTATAAGGAAGAGAATTATGAAGTCACTCATGATAGGTATGTCCTATGTCTCCAAAGTTTGAAGTTTGAGTTGTTTATTTAAGTTTGTTGATTTTCTAAGATTCCATGCTAGTGGGAGTAATTCAAAATAGATAGAGTAAATCTTTTTATTGGTATGGATAATTAGTTGTGGATGCTTTTGCTCTAGTTCTTTTAGCTAACGAGTCTTGCCTTGGAAATAATATTGCCAAACAAGTACAACAAGAAAAGGTCTGAAATTATGATTTGATTAATGAATGCTTGTCTTGAGAGTATACCCTTGAAGATACTTAACCCCATAGATGTTTTTATAGACTTGATGGCACTCTCGAAAGGAGTTATTTGATTGAAATGAAGTCTAGTGGTAATTGTGATGCATGCCAAAGATAACCTTGGGGATCAAACCATCGTACTAGTGAAAAAAGTTCTATGTTACTCATGCACACCTTTGGATGCCAACAACTCCGCTAGCCTTTGAACGATCTATGGTATAACCCTGGATTTCGGCTATGAGTTGACTACATGAGTGGCATATGTGTCAATATATGGGTAAACGTATTGGTACTCTCAAAGGTTGTGCAAGCACTTGTAAAAGAAACACCCCATGATCCTTGAATAAGGAATAACAAATATGTATATATGAAGATCCACATAACAAGTCCTTGGCATGGTCTCGTTACTAATTTATGAATTTACTTGAAAGACAATGGTTGGATTAGAAGTGTTTTGATAGCCTTGATTTACTGATGTGGGCGTCAATAAGACACTTCACTATTATGATACTTAGGACATGAACTCTCTTACTCAATTATGCTATTAAAACATCCTAGTGTTCCTTGGCAAGATGAGAGTTCAGTAGAAGAATTGGATTGATGGTTACACTTCTAGTTATTTATGCTTATATTAAACTTTACTTTGATTGTCTTGACTTACTAAAGCTTGTATAGTATTCCTGTCATCTCTCTAACCTTGATAAGCCTTTCAAATGGATGAAGTGCTAGACGCATATGACTACAATCGTAAGTGAATTCTTATTCTTGTTGTTTCAAGTTTAAATGTTGAATTCCTTATAGTTCTTTTGTTTCTTCTTACTTGAGGGCAATCAAGGTTTGAGCTTTGGGGAGGTTGATGGCTCCAAAGTTAGCCATCTTCCACCGCGTTTTAAACATTGTTTTTAGTCAAGAAGTTAATAAGAAACTATCTATCCTTGCCACTAATGACTAATAATTGCAAAGATATGCAAACCATTGCTTTGGTTTGTGCTGTGCAGGAAATCACGCTTTTTAATGCGAAAAATCTGGAATCATAATGAAGGTTTTTGAGGAAGTCCACACGACCAAGTAAGTGTGGAGCAAATTCCTGGCGATAGCAGCCATAACGACCACTAGTACGGGCAGGCCCGCCCATACCGTCCACCCATACGATGTGGTGGGAGCTCTGTCTCATTAAACCCTACAATTTTCGTGAAGACACCTATATATTTTGAGGTCTCAGCCACCGCATAGAAGGCCACCATTCTCAGATTGCATCACAACACCACCAAAGGAGATCAACACCAATGTTCATCCCTTCCATCTTCGATCCCCTCCATTAGCCATAACCATTACTTTGTGATACGTCCATTTTGCATCACAATTCTATATCACAATTTACTATTATTCATTGATATATTTCATATTAAGAGATGATACTTATGTTATTTCATCTATTTTTGCATGGTTGATGACTTTTGGAGCATGGACCGCTGTAGTCAGGATTCTGATGGAAAAGGTGTTGTTTGGAGGCGAAATTCACGAAGATCAGAAAATCCGGGAAAATACAGGGAAAATCCTATTTTTCCAGAAGACGAAGACTGCCAGAAGGAGGAGTGGAGATGGGCCACAGGGGGCCCACACCACCCCCTGGCGCGGGCCACCCCAGGCCGTGCCACCAGGTGGTCTGGCCGTCCTGGTCCACTCCAGCCTCTCCCCTCTGGCGTATATTATCCTCCTGAAACGACTCAGGGAGCGACCACCGAAAGATTCTGCCGCCTTTGTGGGGTGGAAAACAACGAGAGAGAAAGATCTCTCCGACAGACAGAATTATGTCGGGGAATTCCTTCCCGGAGAAGGGAGATCGTCGCCATCAACACCACCATCAAGCTAGACTTCATCGGGATCATCATCATCATAACCACCATCATCTCCATCACCACCATCATCACCACCTCATACCAGTGTAACAATTGGGTTGAATCTTGCATAGTTCTTAGGGGAAACTTTCCCGGTGTTGATTACTCCTTGTAGTTGATGCTATTGAGTGAACCATCGAATTATTGTCTATGTTTAGATTGTTATATATCTTTATTTCATCTCTGATCATGATCCATATGATGTCTTGTGAGTAGTTCGTTTAGTTCTTGAGGACATGGGAGAAGTCATGTTGTTAGTAGTGGAATTGTGTTGAGAAAGATTCAATGGTTTGATATCTAAGTTGTGGTGTACTTCTTCTAGTGGTGTCATGTGAACGTCGACTACATGCAACTTCGCCTATATGGGCCTAGCGGAATGCATTGTGTATTTGGCTACTAATCATAGGGGTTGTCGGAGTTACAGAAACCTGAACCCTCGTTAGGAAACCATTGAACAAGGGACGTCAGGGTCTTAGAGTTTAAAGCTATGGTTAGGTTTCTACCTTAATTACTTTCTTGTACTTGTGGATGCTTGCAAGGGGTATAATCACAAGTATGTATTAGTCCTAGGAAGGTTGGTACATTAGCACAGGTTCACCCACACAACACTTAGCAAACTAAAGAAGATCAATCAACCATATGAAGCGAAAGCACTTGATATTCCCATGTGTCCTCGAGAACGTTTGGTCATCTTAAGTAATACAACCGGCTTGTCCTTTGCTAAAGAAAGGATTGGGCCACTTGCTGCATTTATTCTTATTTTCTTTTATTTACTCGTACTTTATTTACCTGCATTATCAAAAACCCCTAAAAAATCCGTTTGCTAAGTATTTACAGTGAATTCCTGCTCCTAGCCATTCGCCAGCACCTTCTGCTCCTTGTTGGGTTCAACACTCTTACTTATTGAAAATACTGCAATACACCCCTATACTTGTGGGTCATCAAGACTATTTTCTGGCGCCGTTGCCGGGGAGTGAAGTGCTATTGGAAAGTGGAACTGGTAAAGGAAACTTCTACTGTGAGAATTGTTTACTTATGTTAGTTGCTTTATTTTCAATATGGATAATTCGTTGAGTTTCTTATTTCGTAATGCTACTACCACTGCTAAGGTAGTAGATGAACCACCACCTGCTGAGAATGATACTTTTAAAATACCTACAAGAATTATTGATCGTGTTATGGATAACTATTATGTTGGAGATGGAACTGTCCATCCCGATGATCATTTGCTCTTTATACACGAATTATGCGGATTGTTCAAGTGTGCAGGTATTACTACAGATCAAGTTAAGAAGAAGTTATTCTCATTATCACTGAAAGGAAGAGCTGAAGAATGGTATAAGCTACTGAAGAATGGCCAAGCTCTTGAATGGGAGGAAATAGTACCTCTCTTTTATTCAAAGTTTTATCCTCCGAGTGAGATTCATAAAGATTGAAATCAAATATACAATTTTTGGCCTCTTGATGGAGAGAGTACAGCTCAAGATTGGGGGAGATTGAAGTTACTAATGCTCAAATGTCCCATTCATGAGCTCCCCAACAATATCATTATCAATAACTTTTATGCAATGCTTTCTCTTCATGATAAGGATTTATTGGATGCCCCTTGTGCTGGATCATTTACACGCATGGAAGAAGAAGCTAAATGGGATCTTCTAGACCGTTTTCAAGACAATGCTGAAGCATGGGAGAATGACAAAGAAAGAAAGTCAGGTATAAATTATGATTATGAATGCATTGAATCTTTTATGGGAACTGATGACTTTCAAAATATTAAAAATTCTTATGGTCTAGACTCTCAAGCTATTGCAACTTATTTTAAGGCTTTTGCTTCCTACATTGAAGTTCCTAAAAAGAAGTGGAATAAGTATCATGAACCATATAAAGATGTTGTTAAGTGTGTTCCTGCAAGAAATACTGAAGTTTATACTGCTAATCATGCTTTACATGAACCGTACATTGAGAAAATGCCTTTCCCAGTTAAGATAAAGGAACATTCTATGATAGCTAGTATGGTTAATGAAAGTACAAGTAAAGCTGTTGAACCTGATGAACAAAATGATGAACCTATAATAGCAAATGTGAAAGACTTTGTCACTAAATATGTGGAAGATGGACACACTATCCTCTGTAAGGATATCCCTAATATTGCTTCACAAAGTAGTGTCATGAGAGTTAGTGTCCCTGTGTTTTCTGTTAGGATAAGTGATCATTGCTACAATGGTTCTTGTGATAGCTGTATAATTAAGTTTATGCATGATACTGAAAGTTATTATGAGAGAGGGAAGATTGTTCTTATGCATCTCAATAATATCAAGTTTCCCTGTTTTATGCTTAAAATCTTTATGTTGCACTTCTTTTGCCTTCCTATGCTAGTAGCCTCTGGTTTCAACAACTTGTTTGTTTACAAAATTCCCTTGCATAGGAAGTGGGTTACACTTAAACATGTATATTTTTGCTTCTTAATGCTCTCTTTCACTTCAATTCATATTCTTATGTGAGCATCATTGAAATTGTCATGCCCATCTAAATGGCTATAAAGAAAGAGCTTTTTGGGAGACAACCCAATGTATTTTTTGCTTTCAGTTTGTTTTTGTTTCTTTGAGTCTTGAAAGTTATTACTTTGGTAATAATCTCTCCTTATCCTTTTTGTTTGGTTTTTTTGTAAAGATCAACCTCTAATGAGAGAGAAGTAAGATTTGGGGAAGTTGCTGTCCCGAAACAGATTTTTGTGCTTCACCGTAAAACTTCGTGAGGGATCTCTGTGTGTCGGATTGAGCTGTAATTTTTTGTGCTTCTGAACCAGGTTGTTATTTAACTTTCATTAGTTTTTCACTTTTTGATTTGAGCAACAGAAGACTTTCGAAAAAATTGATCTTTACCAGCTGGTCTGCTTTGACAGATTTTGTCACTCTTGTATTTGCTTCTTTAATCGATTTCTTTTTGAATTCTTTTTGGGTTTTCATAAGAAGTTGCTATGGTAGATTATGTTTTGATGGATTTAAGTTGAATTTGGACTTAAAAGGTTTATTACCTCGCTTACACTAATGTTTCTAATAAGAATTGTGTGAAGTTTTGTGTGAAAGAAATTTCCAGGTTATTGGAGAAAATGGTGTAATGAGAAAGAGAAAGGTTTCATGACTCGAGCAATATGAGTATGAAGATGAAGATATTGATGTTATTCAAGTGGTGACTCCGGAAGAATCTATTAAATGCCAAATTCAGAGACCTGCAGAGTTCGTTTTCAAATAGGTAACAGTTGTGGTAAGAAAAGTTCCGCGAAAATTCTGTTCAGTTATATTTTTGGAATTTTTATCCAACAAGGAAAGCTACGAAGTGAAAGAGGGACGGAAATGGAGCCTGGGTGGCTCACACCACTCTGTGGCGCGGGCCCACCCCTGGCCGCGCCACCAGGTGGTGTGGCCACCTCGGCCTCCGTCTCCGACCTGTTTTCTCCCAGTACCTTCCTTTTGTTGTAAAACTTCATAATATATAATCCCCAGGATCCCCCGAGGTTCATATATCGTGTTCTCGTCGTGTTTTTGTTTCTATCTGTTTCTGGCAGGAACTATTCTTGAAAGTTTAGAAGCACAATGGTGTCCGCCAAGGATAAGGGAAAGGAGCCTATGGAGGAAGACCTCCAAGACCCCGGGGAGGAGAAGGAGATCAAGAGTGAAGATGAAGAGGAGGAAAAGCACACCGGCACTACCATTGCAAGCATTGGAGTGGTGGCAAACCCTGCTAGGATTATGTCAACTGGAGGGAAGCCTCCTCATCACTGTTCGGCACCATGGTCACTTCCTCCACGCACCAAGAATCCTTCCCATACCCTTATCCATGAGCATCAATACGAGAATATACCCAAGGAGAAACTACCCTCCAATTGGGATTTGCCTCATTCTAGCCATGCATGAAAGGAAGACTTCAAGGAGGAAGAGTGGGGAAAGAATCGCAAGAGCTGGAATTCGCAACCCAACATGATCATGAGACGCATTGAGCAAAACTCACAGTTGATTCGTCATCTCACCCTCGAGATTGAGGACTTGGGGAAACTAATCAAAGAGCTCATCGAGAGAATACTACCACCACCGAAGGAGTAATTCATCATCAGGTTTTGGCATCCCCTTGGTTTGTTCCAAGCTTGGGGGAGTGCCGCGGTATCATATCACTATCTTCTATCTTTTTACCTTTTTAGTAGAGTCATGTCATGAATAGAGAAGTTATCATGTAGGATGGTTTGCATTATGGAAGTGTCCCCCCTCTCGTTAGATATCTACGTATCCCTTGGTGTGAGTTGCCGTTATGGAATATTAATGAGAAGTTCTATCATTTACTCTTTTGCATATCTTTTATTAGTTTTCAATTCATGATTATATGATTGATCTTGTCATTAGTATTGGTATCACTTTGGATCATTGAGTTAATTTAGTTGGTTTTGGCAAACCTAGCTCGGTCAGTAGCAACACTATTTTGAGAATTGAATGAAAAAGATAAAAGTACTCTTAAAGAAATATAATTTCATAATCATTATTTCTTGATTTTCTCATAAGTCTAGTATTCTCTAGTTAAGATCTTTTGTGCTTCCAAGGAAGATTGCATGTTTGTTTTTATCACTTGTATGTTTGTTTGTTTCCTTCAACTCTTATACTTGCTACCCAGCCTTGCTAGCCAAAAACCTGTACTGAGAGGGAATGCTTCTCGTGCATCCAATCCTTAAACCAAAACCTATGCCATTTGTGTCCACCATACCTACCTATTAGCACTATTGCTATTCCAAGTAAATTCATGTTTTTATCTACCTTCCAAATTAAACTTGTTATGTGAAGATTAGTGATTAAAGCTCTCAAGAACTTGATGGCACACTTTACTTTCTTGCATTTAATAAACTTGAACCATTGTTCCCATCTATGTTGCGTATATGCTTGCGCTTTGTAAGTTTTGAATTAGCAGAACCATGCTGTCATGGGGAACGCTTTAAACATTGCACCGGTACTTTGTACCTAGTTGATATCATGTTCTTTTGTCTATGGATGTTGTCGGTGTGAAATGAAAGGGGAACTTGTAAGTCCATGGGGTTATGTATGTGTGTTAGAGAAACGCCTGGGCCGCCGGTCTAATCCATGCTGTCATGGTGGAAACCTGCAGCGTAACCATAATGAGCATCTATGAAGCATTCTTCTTATAAAAAAGAGAAGAGATAGAGATTGAGAAAAAGAAAAAAAGATGAGAAAAGAGGAAATAGAGAAAAAAGCACCATATTCCCGTGGTAAATAAGAAGATTGCTGAGATGCTTGTTGTCTGCTTGCCTTGTCATTTTGATATGGGGATTCTTCCGTATCATCGGGCAAGGGGTACCTCGTTGGAGGTTATCCATGATACACATATACTTACTATGACAAGAACTTACCGGTGACTAAACTTGAGTAGCATGAGGAGCGGCCCTCGTATTCAACGGACATGAGATTTTCAACTTACGACTTGTCAAGCATATCCTCATATTTGATCACTTTAACCTTAATCACCTAAAGATGCCTATGATAGGGGCATTGAGAGCTGAATGCTAATAAGTACCATAATTTTTGGAAGCTCTTTATGGAACTTGAAATCCCTGCTTCCCTCTGCGAAGGGCCTTTCTTTTAAGTTTAGTCAGTAAACCTATTCCCTTCTATCTCAAGCAAGTATTTTGAGTTGTTGTGTTTCATTCATTCATATGATGATTTATTCAATCATGTTTCTTATATTCCTTGTTTTGCACATTGCTCTTATCTTGGTAATCACTACTTTGAAAGCTATCATTGAAAATTAGTTATTTGTGAATAAACTATTCTTCGACCAAGTGCTAAGTTTGCCATTCCCAATTATGATTTACTTTATGTATCTTTATTGTGTTTCCTTTACTTATTGCAAGTTAAAGTTATATAATACTGAGTTGTCTTCTATTATGACTTATGTATTGGTGAATGTGATGCTTATTCTCCGTATTCTTTTATCGACTCTTCACTCCATAAACCCGAGGTCATGTTTATGGAGTTCAGTTTCGCTTGGGGACAAGCGAAGTCTAAGCTTGGGGGAGTTGATACGTCCATTTTTCATCACTATTCTATATCATAATTTACTGTTATTCATTGATATATTTCATATTAAGAAATGATACTTATGTTATTTAATCTGTTTTTGCATGGTTGATGAATTTTGGAGCATGGACCGCTGTAGTCAGGATTCTGATGGAAAAGGGTAATGTTTGGAGGAGAAATTCGTGAAGATCAGAAAATCCGGGAAAATACAGGGAAAATCCTATTTTTCTAGAAGACGAAGACTGCCAGAAGGAGGAGTGGAGATGGGCCATAGGGGGCCCACACCACCCCCTGGCGCGGGCCACCCCAGGTCGCGCCACCAGGTGGTCTGGCCTCCCTGGTCCACTCCAACCTCTCCCCTCTAGTGTATATTATCCTCCCAAAACCCTCAGATTCTGGGAGCAACCATAGAATGATTCCGCCACCTTTGCGGGGCGGAAAACACCAAGAGAGAAAGATCTCTCCGGCAGACAGAATTCTGCCGTGGGAATTGCGTCCCGGATAAGGGAGATCGTCGCCATCAACACCACTATCAAGATGGACTTCATCGGGATCATCATCATCATCATCACCACCATCATCTCCATCACTACCATCATCACCACCTCATACCACTGTAACAATTGGGTTGAATCTTGCATAGTTCTTAGGGGAAACTTTCCCGGTGTTGATTACTCCTTGTAGTTGATGCTATTGAGTGAACCATTGAATTATTGTCTATGTTCAGATTGTTACATATCATTATTTCATCTCTGATCATGATCCATATGATGTCTTGTGAGTAGTTCGTTTAGTTCTTGAGGACATGGGAGAAGTCATGTTGTTAGTAGTGGAATTGTGTTGAGAAAGATTCAATGGTTTGATATTTAAGTTGTGGTGTACTTCTTCTAGTGGTGTCATGTGAACGTCGACTACATGACACTTCACCTATGTATATTTGGCTACTAATCGTAGGGGTTGCCGGAGTGACAGAAACCTGAACCCCCGTTAGGAAACCATTGCACAAGGGACGTTAGGGTCTTAGAGTTTAAAGTTGTGGTTAGGTTTCTACCTTAATTACTTTCTTGTACTTGCGGATGCTTGCAAGGGGTATAATCACAAGTATGTATTAGTCCTAGGAAGGTCGGTACATTAGCACAGGTTCACCCACACAACACTTATCCTGCTCCTAGCCACTCGCTAGCACCTTCTGCTCCTCGTTGGGTTCGACACTCTTACTTATCGAAAATACTGCGATACACCCCCTATACTTGTGGGTCATCACTTTGTACTTGAAATCTCCTTGTAATTCAGCAACCATTGTAAGAATTTTTGATTTCAATCTAAGTATTTTGCACAATGTTTTCTATCCTTGATCTTATTATTATGAGTGAGTAGTCCTCACGGACTGGAAGTTGGGGAGAAACCTCATAGTGATTATGTGCATCTAATCTATGGGAGCATTGTGTATTGTTTGAAATAGAGATTTGTATATTTCGTTTCTTTGTCCCTTGACTTGATCTTTGGACTTGTAGGTACCCAAGACCCCATAGATTGATAAAGGCTTTAGGTGAGATACTTGGCTAGCGAAGATCTCATAGGAACCCTAGTGATAGAAAGGGTAGTATGGTCTTTGCTTAGCGACCCATTCGGGATCACAACAACATCACCACTTAATGCTTTGATTTGTGTTTTACACTTAATAATCGTTTGTAGCCCGTTGCTTTGTGGTGCACTTGATTGGACTAAAAGACTATTTCTATGCCTACCACATCACAGGGGCTCTAGTATATTAGGATTTGTTGCTCACAAGATATTATCCCTATGAAAACATTACACATGACTATGCTTATTATTATCTTTCATCCCATATGATGTGCAGCTGCAGGTGGATCTTCGTCCCTGTTCTATCTCCATCCATTGGATCAACCAACTATAAAGGTAAACTAGATTGGTCCGGTAAACAAAGGTAAAACAAAGAAATAAAGTCTTGTAGACATGTCCTTTTTATTTCCTTTTAGCATTGATTTCCAAGGTTCGATTAAACCTAGGTCTAGGGAAAAAGCTATTATACTACATCCGTGAATCCGGATCGAAGATATCAATGCTTAAAGAAACTATGCTACTATTGAAAAGGAATTTCTAGCTGTGATATTTGCATGTGATAAGTTTAGACCTTACATAGTTGATTCTAATGTCATTGTGCACTCTGAGCATTCTGCTATTAAATATCTCATGAACAAGAAAGATGGTAAGCCTAGATAAATAAGATGTGTTCTTTTACTCCAAGAATCTGCCTTGCATACTGTTGATAGCAAACGTGAAAATAATCATGTAGCTGATCATTTATCTAGAATGGGAAACATTTCGATAGATCATATTCCTATTAATGATAGTTTTGCCAATGAACAACTTGCAAACATTAACGTATCTAACGCTAGAGTTGCATCTCCTTGGTTTGCTGATAGTGCAAACTTTATAGTTGGAAAATTCATGCCACCACATCTTATCTCCCAAAAGAGAAAGAAATTCTTTTATGATCTTAGACACTACTTTTCAGATGATCCATAGATGGTATTATTAGAGGTTGTGTGCCTAGATTTGAGCAACATGATATCATAAGAGATTGTCATGGCAATCCTTATGGAAGACATCACGCAGGGGATCACACTACTGCAAAGGTATTACAATATGTGTTTTATTGGCCTACTTTGTTTAGTTGGAAAATTCATGCCACCACATCTTATCTCCCAAAAGAGAAAGAAATTCTTTTATGATCTTAGACACTACTTTTCAGATGATCCATAGATGGTATTATTAGAGGTTGTGTGCCTAGATTTGAGCAACATGATATCATAAGAGATTGTCATGGCAATCCTTATGGAAGACATCACGCAGGGGATCACACTACTGCAAAGGTATTACAATATGTGTTTTATTGGCCTACTTTGTTTAAGGATTGTGCTATATATGTTAAATCATGTGACAAATGTCAAAGAGTAGGAAATATTGGTAATAGAAATGAAATGCCTCTGAACTATTCATTACCACTTGAACCATTTGATGTGTGGGGATTTGACTTTATGGGACCATTCCCCCTATAAAAAAAACATACTCACATTTTGGTTGTAGTGGACTACGTTACTAAATGGGTGGAAACAATTCCAACAAAAAGTGCAGATCATACTACAGAAATAAAGATGCTCAAGGGCATAATCTTTCCTAGGTTTGGAGTACCTAGATTTTTAATTACTGATGGTAGTTCTCATTTCTTACATGGTGTTCTTAGAAAGACTTTATCTAAGTATGGTGTTAACCATAGAGTTGCATCTCCATATCATCCTCAAACTAGTGGTCAAGTTAAACTAAGTAATAGGGAAATCAAACTCATTTTGGAAAAGACAATTAATAGAGCTAGGTCTGATTGGCCAACTAAAATTAATGATGCATTGGGCTTATAGAACTGCTTTAAAAAATACCATGGGTATCTCTCCTTATAAGATGGTTCATGGTAAAGCTTGTCATCTCCCATTATAATTAGAACATAAAGCTAGGTGGGCTATTACTCAACTAAACTTTGAATTTAAGATAGCTAGAGAGAAAAGAATTCTAGACTTAAACTTGTTTGATCAATGGAGGAATGAAGCTTATGAAAGTGCTAGGTTGTTCAAGGAAAAAGTGAAAATTTGGCATGATAAGAAAATAAAAAGAAAGGAGTTCAAAGTAGGTGATCAAGTATTATTTTTCAACTCTCGTTTCAACTTTTTTGCAGGGAAGTTGGCATCAAAATGGCAAGGTCCATTAGTGATACAAGAGGTGCACCTCTCCGGAGCCATCCTCCTCCATGGAGATGCCAAAGGTAAACCTCATGTGCTTAATGGACAACATCTTAAACATTTTATTATAGGTCAAAAATTCCTTGGAAAGGTGGAGGAGTTAAATCTCTGGAAGCCCGAGGACGTGATCACAAAGAAATGTCGCTTGCTAGAACTTAGAAATCAATAAAAGGTAATGTTCAGGTACATGACTATGTCGAAATATCACAATATTCTGGGAAAGTCATTATTTTGGAAATTTAAAGCGTGATGCAGAATAATTGAATGAATCTGAATCCCAAGGAGGGAAAGAGTACAGGTGGCACAGGGCCCACCTCTCAGCCACACCACCTGGGCCCTTTCGCCCCTCCGAGCTCCGTTCCTCCTCCATTTCAACTCCAACTCTTCGTCTTACCCTAAAAACTGTTAATATATACTTTTCTCGACCGATCTAATCTCGCACCGTATCTTTTCTACGTGAGTATTGTCTTCTAGTTTCTGTTACTCAGATCTCGTCTCCATAACTTGGCCATGTCTTAACAATGGAGCACCCATGTGGGAGGATTCCCATGTGCTGAGACCAAGACTTCATGGTGGATCTCTCCACCATGGAGATTTACGTGAAGGGAGGAAGAAGGCCATAGGGATGCCTATTATTGGAGGACCTAGCTCGAAGAAAGCGCAAGGAGGATGAGGAAAATTGAAGAACCGCAATTTAGAGGCTTAGTAAATCCTGATCTTCAAGTGTCGATCGATTTCCTCTATTGAAAAATTCCTAACGAAGAGTAGTATTCATCTGGCTCTCACCATCATATTAAATTGCTGCAGGATTATGAGGAGGCGGTGAACACAAAGTATGTTAGATGTAGGCAAACAAAGTTCACGGTTTGCATGGAGACCATTGCAAGGATGGAGAAAGAGGTTAAGAGCTACAACTCTAAGCTAAGCAAACTGAGCTCAATAATAATATGCATGCAATACTAGTAAAGACCAGGAACATTATCGTGGATGGGTTCATGAAGGTTATCGCTTGAAAATCTATATCAAAAGCTCTAACTTGGGAAAGTTTCACCTAGTATTTAATGCTTTTATTTTATCATATTGCATCTAGTCATGATTGTTAGTTTGGGAGTGCTTTTATATATTAGGTATCGATTATCTTATGCAAAGCTCTTAGAGCATCATCATGTATCCTTGGTTGAGTGGCTTTTAATGAAAATATAAAGTATGGTGTCATCCATGGTTCTCTTGTTTGGAGATTTATGGGTAACACTCATGCAGAGGAGCACATCGTAGTTAAAGATTTCAATTACATATTGCATTGAACTAATTAACTTGAAAATGTTGGACAAACATAGAATTTCTGTAAATAAATAACAGTGGAATTAGTGAAGCAAGAGGAAGACCCAGGTAAGTGGAAAATAAATCTGGGATTTGGAATAGAGATGTGGTTTTGTAGAATATAGAGTTAGGAAGGTATGATGACAAGGGAACATGAGATACTTTTGTTGAACTTAGTAATCAATGAGTAAACTAAGGGTCATGGATATTTCAATACATATGCTCTATAGATGGTGAGTGAAAGGTAGGCACCCTAGGATTTGACTAGCCATGGAAAGTGAAAGTCAAAGGTTGAATAGAGTATATGACATGATTGAAATATCCATGGATAAGTTTTATACTAGTTACTAGGAGATATGACCGTTAATCGATGCCATTCAAGTGGTGAAAGTGTTCGACAAAGTTGAACTTCATGTCTATCTTGTTGTTAAATTCTCTTCTTTTAACTAGTTATCCTATGATAGTTTATCTGTTTTGCAAAGTCAAATAGTAATATCAAGATTAGCACAGAGGATAACATGGAAACAAATACGAAAATGAGGAAGGTTCAATTATACAACATACAATGGTTATTCTTGTTCAAAAGTAAGGTGTAGTTGCTATAACTTATATCTATGTTGCCTTCATTTGCATGGTTGTTAGTTTATAATTTTTTAAGACAATTGAACATGGATGATCCCATGATCATATTTATTTTATCAACCATAAGCTCATTGATGCATGATATGATCTATTCTCTTATTTGCTCGAGGACGAGCAAAGGTTTAATCTTGGGGGAGTTGATACGTGCATTTTGCATCATCATAATAGCAACATATATGATTAGTTTAGAGTGTTATTTGCATTCTTACATCATTATTTATACATTTGAGATGATTTTTGGGACTTTCCTAAAATTCAACTTTATTGATATTTAATTCTAGGAGGCAGAAAACCTCCTTTTTCATATTTTGCTATTTCAGGGACTTTCTGGACGTCAATAAATTGGAGGAAAAATACATGGGGTGTTTTTCACCGGGATAAGGACATTGAGCATTGGAAGCACGCGACCATGTGGCATAGTCTCCTTACTAGGTCGCGCCACCTAGGACCATTTGGGCCTCGACATCATCTCGGCACTCCATTTTTATAGATGCATCTATATCGCCAAAAAATCTATGCCATATTTTCCTACTATTTACAGAGGCGGTGGCGGAGGTGAAAGTATTCTCCTACTGCGGGAGAGGGCAGATCCTATTGCACCAGAGCATCCAGTGAGGGAGAAATCGACGCCATCATCATCATCACTCCTCCTTGGCATAGGGGGAGGCCTCTCCATCAACATCTCCATCAACACCAATATCATCACCATCTCCATCCTTAAGATACACCTTGTTCCCCTCATAGTTTGTGATTGATTGAATTTAGATATATTTTAAGTGTTGTTTGCACGATTGTGATTGGCAACTTGTCTTTATTTGGTGGAGAGATTATATTTTCATTTTGTGTTGTAATTCATATGTCACTGATCCATATCATGTTTGATACTTGTGACTAGTTCCCCATGTTCGCGAGGGCATAGGATGAATTGGCAATGGTTTCTATATAATATGCAATGAGTATTTGGTCAAGTTTTCATTTTTATGTCATTCTATGATGGTGATATGTGAACGTCGACTGCATATTACTTCACCTATATGGGCTCATAGGGCTGCACTTTAATGCAATGAAGAGGGTTGGAAGGGACAGAATGACAAAAACCGTTTTCCAATACTTTGAGTTGCATTAGAGGGGTTTATATCAGGGACCCTTGAACTAACTACTATGATGTGACATTTATGTATTAATGATTCCTATGTTTGCTCATGAAAATGGCCATAAGACCCATCATGAGGGGTGTATTTTCCCATATACATGGCTGCACCTAATTTAGGGACTGTCCTAAGAGAATTAAACTTGACAAGATATTCACCATGTTGTTTAGAAATCTCTATGCTAAGTAAATCCATGTCGCCCTTGGGAATGCTTGTCACCTATAAGCACACACACTTGATCTTGTCCTCTTGCTGCATAGAGGATTGGGATTTCTCTTATAAAAAGAGCATTACTCATAGCAATTCACTATCAACAAGTTATACTACTGCAAACTACAAACCCAAAACACAAAACCACTGCATATTTTATTGTTTTACTTGTCAAACTTGCTAACCAATACCTTCAGCCCCTTGTGGGTTCAACAACCTTTTCTTATTGAATGGTACTACAATAGATCTCCTACACTTGGGAGACATTAGTGCTGCAATAGTAGCTAATCAACATAGACACACGCGAACTAGGATAACGAGATTATCCTGATAGACGGGATCCATCCGCCTCCATAACAGGCAAGTCATGCAAACATTTGGTTTGGCTGATATTCATTCCAAAAGGCCCCTCTTGGTAACTGGTACATGAACTTTACAAACCAAACTAGTTACATGCAACTGTGCCCCCAGGGTGCTGGCTTGTGAACTCTTGGACCTTAAATTCAAACGGCCATCCCATAGTGCATAACAGTGAAAAAGCTAGTCAAAAAAAACACAAAAAATAGCCCATGTCCTTTTGAGTTTGATGCTTGTGATGTTTAGAATAAACCCTACTCACGTCATCTCATCCAGAAGACTGAGGGCTTGAAACATATCCCTCCTTCACCACCACCCCCTCTCTTGGCCTCCCTCCCTCTACAGGTCACCTACGGAGGTAGTCGCCGGACAAGGCCACGCGAGGTGATGGGGGGTGGCAGGGATTTCATCAGGGCCTCGCGCGGTGCCATGGAGGCCAGTGCTAGGCTCGGCCCACCCACCACCATAGAATTCTGTAACAACCCAGGGAAAATTATTTAGGAAAGGGTAGTTGAGTGAATTGCATAGCATGAATATATAATTATGAGTTAGTTTGAAAATTTCAAAAGCTTTCATTTGAATTTGGATCTAGTGAAGTTTTATAACCAAATGGTCACTAGGAATTTAACCAAGTTTGATTGAAAGTTTTAAAAACTTGAATGAATTCAAAATTGAGGTTTGATCTAAGTAAAACTTGAATTCATATTCAAACCAACACACATATGAATATCTTAGAAATTAAACACAAGTAGGGAACCCATAATATACAACATAACTCAATTTAGAGGAACATAGGATTGATAAACCAACTTTATTCGTAGGATCTTGTACAAAGATCAAGTACATTGGTAGGATTACAAAAGGTGAAGTTGAAATCATAATACAAACTACTAGCAGAAAAGGAAACCTATAGTATCCTATCTACTCTTCTTATCTACTGCTGACATTTGTCATCTTCAATCATGTAAACCAAACACATCACAACAAAGAACTTTGCTAGAGTTAAAATGTTGGATTCACATGAGTGAATACATTTTATTATATAATCCATAATCAAGATTTAGGAACTAGTCCTGAACCTTAGTAGCTTGAGGTAGGCAATCGCAAAATCATAGCAAAACTAGATAGAAGTGAAAAACAAACACAAAGACCCACTTGAACATGACCCACTACTCATAGTAGTTAACATCAATTAGAAAAAAACATGAGTATAATCCTAGAACCAAATACTAGGACAGGAGCTAGAATTCATCTTGTTCAAGTAGAAAAAGTAAACCAACATGAATGTTCCAAGACCAAATAGATGAAGATCAACCAAAAGGTTTCCTCAGGCATCGATTCTATGAAGACAATCAATCTTAGAAAATAAAATGGAAGCTAATCTAACAAATCAACCAATACAAATGAAGAAAATCTTATTCTAAATTTAATCATCCAAAAGGATATTGGATTAAACCACAAATAAATATGAACTCAAACTATATCTAGAAATTAAAATGGATATTTATCCATAATCTAAACCAATCAAAATGAAGAGTAAAAACTATTAATGATATCCAACCAAATGTAAATGTAAGTAATCATAGGTTAAATCAACCCAACAACAATAATAATAATCATAAAACCACTTGTAAATGTTCAAGGCTAGGATTGAAAAAAAATGAAACCCACATGCTTAATTAGGCATGTGTAGATTCACTGAATATGCACCTAGGACAACAAAACCCATATGCCAAGTTTGGAAAACACACAAGAGTTAAAACCAGCATGGACTTAACCACCTAAAATATGCCACCTACATATAAGTTAAGCTACAGAGATGATTTCACTCTTACATAAGCAAGTGAATCACCTAAATACATGTCTTAGGTGTTAGCACCTCACACATTTGGGAAAACTGTAAATATCTGGGGATCTCACACCCTGGAGCTCACAACTCACTAGTCGAGCTTAGACTAAAAACACACACACACACATAAACTAGTTAGAGAGAGATATCCGAGTGAGAAAGGAAGCTAGGAATAGAGAAAGAACTTGAAGAACACTTCAAGAGCGGGAAGGAGAAGAAGTAGAAGCATCTAGAGATCTTCACCAAGAAAGCTTAGGAATCTACAAAGGTTGTATCTAATTACTAGTCTTATATCATAGTAGTTAGGAGCACTAGGATCCAACAATAGGGGAGAGTTAGAGAATTTAAATTGCACTGACAAAAGTTAGGCATCCATGTGCATCCCCATTACTAAGGAAGCCACTATGTCCAAGTCATGACTATGAGCACAACCAAACATTATAGACTGGAGGTAGAAGATGAATAATAGATAGTATTAAAGAACACAAATCCTATATTATCCAAGGATCAGCCTAAGGAAGAAAAGGTAGATAGATAATAAGTATTTTATAAGTAAACAAGTAAACCTACATAAGAATATAAACATATCTTACCCAAATAACTTACATATAAAAAAATTAAGCTAAAACTACCTAGAACTAATTATACAATGTTTGAATGTGAGTTATTTATTACCATGTGAATTAGTGTGAGACACTAGAACATGGTTAGTTAAATAATATCCTACGGACAGCAACACTAACCTAGAATTAACAGGTGTACTTAGCTAGGAAAATCTAATAGTATTGCTCATATAATTGCAATGATCAGTACATAAAACCCTAGGAAGCGCACATTAGAAAGTTAACAGAGAACACTAATCACACTTAACTGAACTTTAGACTCTTACGAAGAAATGTCAAGCACATGATTCAGTAAAATCAACAGTGAGCCAAACCTAGAAATTGTGACCATATCATCTACTAGAATCATAATAGAACAACCTAGAAGCATCTAAAAACTACCTAGAACACCATTAATGAATAATAGACAAAGATAAACCCTAAAAATTGGGGAGGAAATTCCCAAAGGAGAACTAGTAGAAGAAATAGTAGTAGAAGAAGTAGAAGGAGGAGGATTACCTTCAGAAAGTGGGAGCTCATCTCACCAATGACTGTGAAGAGGAAGTAGGGTTGAACACGAAGGCTGGCGGTAGAGGGATTACTCCAAGGTATCTCTACCTACACCAGCCAAGGCGAAAACAGGAGAAGATGAGGGCGATATCCCGCACTGCCTTGACAACAAGAGAATGCCAGACTTGCACCAGAGTCAAGGGTGGCGATGCATAACTAAAACCCTAGTTAGGGTTAGGGTTGAGAACCATCGGGAGAGAGAGATCTGTTTTGTAGAAAGGTAGAGCGAGGAGATGCGATATTTTTAAGGGGAAGCACGACATCCGAGCGAGCTAGAGGTGGCCAGGGTGGCTGGAGCAGAGTTCCAATGAAGTAGTCGCCATCGCCATCACGAGACAAGTGAGTGAGTGAGGGGAGAGGTGGTCTGGTTTGACCAGACTAGCTCTGGGGGCTGGTTTTAGTAATTCAATAAATAGGCAAAAAATCTACAAAATGAATAACACCCAAATTAAAACTCAGAAAAATAATGTGAAAATAGTTTTGTGTGTATAAAAATTTAGTGAATCCAATAAGTGTTTCTATGGTATTTTTCTAACACTTTTATTTGGTGTGAAAAATAGGAATTTGAAATAGGCCATTTTATATATTCCTTAATACCTGGAAAAGTGCTAAGAAAATTATATACTAATATGTAAAGCTAATTTCATAGTAATATGAAATTAAAAGATAAAATTGATGTTTGAGTGAAAATTCAAGAATTTTCATAAAATATGCTAGATAAAACTCATAAAACCCTAAAAGGGAAGAATTCACTGAAAGACAAGGAAATTCAAATCAAATAAAATACACCAAGGAATTGCATTGCATATAGCTGCATTAGAGCATCATTTGGATTTTATCCAAACATTGGTTTTTATTAGACCATGATCGCTATTTTCAGAATCTGAGGTGCATGGTCAAGTAAAACCTTTGAATTGCATTATCTTGCAACTACGAGGGAAGTTCATCCTTGCATCAACTTTATGAGATCAAACTTGCATGACATTTTCAAGGGAAGTCCTACATGTCCTTTGAATTAATTTGAAAAATGTTTTCAAAACATTATCACTCGCATTCAAAACAATACCATTTTACGGAAGAAATAAATTGAAAATGGTGGACGATGGAATCATGGTAGTTATACATGGTTCTAAAATCATGTGGTGGAGATTCCATTGTACCTATAAAGTTAAGAATAACAACAACAAGAATCAGTCATTCTTGCATCGTACAAAACAGCGCTGACACAAGATCTTGATATGGGGCAAGCGACTTAGAAGTACCTTCTTCCTTTCACTGTCCTTATATGCAAAGTCGGGTTGTGATCCAAAGTGGAGATAACAGATGGGAGTCCGTAAAGTCATTATTCCGTGCTGCGGAATAATGACATAGTATATTTGAAAGGATGGTAATTACACGTAGGTCTCTCGATCGAAATTCATGACAATGGGTAGGCAGGGTCTTGGAGGGGGACTCGACATGACTCAGATAAACTTGGTAATCGGACTCATACCTAAGGAAGTATGGAAGAGAGCATTAATTAAGGCCAAGGACGTTTATGGGTAATGTAGTACACCTCTCAAGAGTGTATGAATGTGACATGTTACTCCCTATCCCGGAAAAGGATTACGATCGTAGCGTTAAAAGGAACTCCACAAAGTTCAGAAAACCCATGAAGACTGACATACTTAGAGTTTTTTAAATCTGAAACTTACCTTTTGTAGAAACCGTTTTTGAAAAGTTGCACGAGTCTTGGATCTTTTGATCTACGATCGTAGCTAGAGAATTAGAAAAACGCCATAGAACTTGTTGAGTATGCTCGTACTCAATCCATCGTTCTTAAAACCCTTTCTTAGGTTATCAACGGACTAGAGCACAAGCACCGGCGAATAATTACATAACATGGTATTATAATAATCAGAAGATAGTAGAGGTATAGACATAGAAGAAATAAAATATGTAGACATATTATCCACCATAGCACGCATAAGTAGTTGAGCTGGCAATAGCATAGTTCTCCAATCAGTTGCCATCTCTAATGGTTTTAAGATTATTATTACCATTGATTAGAAAACTATTCTAGATGCAATTAAATAATCATCATGTAGTGAATCCTCGTTGGACCGAGGATCTCGAAACCATTGGCTCTTCGTATGAATAAAATAGTGTTAGACCCTCAATGTTTCTGTCGTACCACTCTGAGGGATGTGATATTTACGGATAAGAACTTTTATGAGTATCATGACAATGACTTGTACACTACAACATGCAGTGGTATATTGGGTCACCGCAAGTTCACTGCTTGGTGAGTCGGCCCTCCTCTTGGACCCCTCCCTCCAAGGTTGGCTCCTTCGGTGGCATGTGCTCCCCGTCATGGTGAAGAGCGCTCGGAGGTTGATCCAACTGGCTTAGGCTCTAGGGTTTGGGGTCTCACTAGTGGTGGCATTGGGGCATGGTATATGACAGAGGGTGACGTGGTAGGGTCTGCATCACCGGGGGCGCGGTAAGAACCGTGTATCCACTTCTCCTGGGCGGTTAATCTCTTGTTGAAAAATCTGATGTGGGGTGGTGTCTCTGGCGAATAGTGCTAGTTGTGTGGAGGCTCATCGTTGTGTGGGGGTACTAGGAGAGCTTGTCACCTTTAGTCGGTGTGGAGAGATGTTGTTGGGGTTATATTTGGTGGACTTAGAGTGAATTCCACGATGTTTCCGGAACCCAGGGTTAACGGATCCTCCTCACTCAATCATCTCTACCCAAACTTTCGTGTGTTTTTGTCGTAGCCCTCCCATGCCTACCCGTAGGCATCAGCCATGACTTTTCCCTGTCGTCACGTGGTGTTGCTGGCCTTCTCGTGTTGGTGGGATTCAACGAAAGCTAGACAAGAATTATATTTGCCAGTGACGACAACATTCACGGGTTTCGTTTTCCTCCTTGGGGGCATCGCATCCAAGCCTCCCCTTGGTTTTCTAAGGGCGTGTTTGGTAGGTCGCGTGGACTCAGAAATTCCCAACTCACCCCACATTTAGCTGCTTGGTAGGTCGGGTCGGCTGTGTTGGCCTATGCCCACCTCATACGAAAAGAGGCTCATCAAGCTTCTGAGCTCAGCACTGCCGAGTCTGTCCCACGCCTACGAGTAAACCTGCGAGGGGTCACAACCCCGCTCCTGCCTTCCGTGCCATTTTCTTGCTCCACCGCTCTCCTCTACCCCGTCCCCGCCTCTCTCTCCCTACCCAGTCTCTCCTCTGTCCAGGACGTGGAGCTCCTCCTGGACGTAGCGATCGACACAGAGGTCTTCCTCGACGTAGGGCTCGAGCGGAGATCATCTAGGATGCATAGCTTTCCTGATCGACGCAACCGGCGGCATTGGAGCTACAACACGGAGGCAAGGAAGTGTGGGCGATGGTGCTCCGGCCAGCCCGAGGCGGCGGAGCCTGGTAGAGGCGCGTGGCAGAGGCTCCTCTCACCGGCGGCGGCGGAGCCCAAGCCGGACCTCCCACGGACCCGATTGCTTTTTGGTTTTGTATTCTAGGACCTAATTGCTTTTTAATTTTGTATGGAATGACTCAATTCATACAACACACCAAACAGGATTTTAACTGAGCTCAACTTAACTCATACAACCTACCGAACACAACACAATAAATCACACTTGTATGTGATCAACATAGCTGGACTCAGCTTGTATGGGGTAAGATAGCACACCCGGGCTACGAAACACGCCCTAAGTTATACCGCCTCATGCCATTCCGCTCCCCCTCGGTCCGTCCTCAAGAGGTGCTCTCGTCTTCATTTCAATATCGATTTCCTCCTCAAGCTCGCTGGCCGGCGTGACATTTTCTGCTACCATCTTGGCGTTATATGAACAATGGATTGCCCAGGCTATGCGGCCAACCTCGAGCCCAGGGTGGGTTGTCGGGGTTCTGGCTTGGCCTTGGGCTCCAACAGTGTTCTCCCTGTCAAGTTTGTCTTCAGTTGAGCTCTCCCTTAGTCATGTGGGGTTTCAAGGTTGGTGGAGTGGATGCCCATGAAAGTTGTGTAGGACCTTGGCCATGCAGCAGTGACGACGTCTTTGGATGCCGTTTTTCTCCTTGAAGGCGTTGTTGTTCATCCTGCATTCTGGTTATCATGCGATGTGGGGCTCGATGTGGTCCAGTCATTTCGGCAAGCTTTCCGATGTCAGAAGTCTCGGTGTTGCTTCTCGTTCAGCAGAAGACGGTGCGGGACGAAGCTGTGGTTCAAGCGACATGAGTCTTATACTTAGCTTAGCTTTCTTGTAACCTGTTTTTTCTTTCTACTGTCCATGTGCTGTAAACTTAAGCTATATCCCAAGATGTACGATGTGTATTGTATTTGGCCGTTCTGGCTGTATTAATTTAAAATCGAACACTTCCTTTGATCTAAATTTTTTGATACTTGTCGTCGAAAGGTTGAATTAGATTGGCAACATGACGTTGACCTCCACCTCGAGGAGGATGAGAAGGACAAGGTCGTGAGGAATGAGATTTTGTGGCAGGCGGCCTCCACCTACCGTGGTGCGCTGGTATGTTGTTTCGAAATGTTCAAACAGAAAAGAACGAAGAGAAAGAAACTAAAGAAATTTCTATTGATTGAACATGATGAATCTAGCCCCATGGAGGGGACAAATTGTGAGCCGTTGGATTTTCAAAGGGACGATGGAGGACTACTGCCATCAAAATCAAATCCATTATAATCAATTTACTACGCGGCAACTTTCTGTTGCATTGTTGCTCGAGCATCCGGGCTGATTCCGATGGCAGAACTAGAAATTAGGCTCTGTCAGAAAACTAGAAAAGGAAGCGAGGGAAATTGGTTCTCTGGTTAGAATTTGTTACTCCAGTACTACAATTTCCATCAGGCACACCGTGTGTTCTTCTTTCCGTTTGAGAAAAAAAAATACGCAGACGGTTAAAACCTGCACGCGGTGACATACTGGGAAACTGGCACCTCAAGAATAGAATACGTTACCGAATCGTACTTGGATATCTCATCTTTATATACGGAGGCGTACGTACGTCCTCTTCTTGCCTAGATCAATTGTCGCGACCCCAGACACGGAACGTACGGAGAGGGTCAGACTAATAGCAGATCGGCCTTTAGGGATTTCTTCGAGCGACGACGGCAGCGTGCATCGACGATAGATAGTATCCAAGGACGACCAGCAATAATAATGGCGTGCAGCAGCAAGGTCGCCGACGATGGCAGCACCGGCGCGGCAGATGCCGGTCCCACACAGCCACCAGCAGTGAACGTACTCCGCTCTCTGCCACTCCTCGTCTTTGAGTACCAGCCCATGCTCGCAGACAAGAACGAGACGACCGCACAGGATGACCCTGACGAACACGTATGCGAGATGCTCATGTATAGCATCTCGGAAGGGAGGAGCGTGCACACGGAGGAGAGACTGCCCGAGATCATATCAACCAAAGACATGATGTGCTACACCACCCCGCAGGGCTGGATCTTCATCATGCACGGCGCTCCGCCGTGGGAGACCTGGCTGTGAAACCCGCTCTCCGGAGAGACGATACCCCTCCCGCCGATACAGGACGACCACTACATCCCCGTCGACGGCAGCTGTCTCCTCACCCACGGCTCCCCCTCCCATCCCGACTCCGCCGTCGTCCTCCTTGACACCCGCAAGCCCGACATGTGGTTCTGCCGGATCAGCGGTGGAAGCGACAGGAGATGGGGGCAGCACACATACGACATCGGCGAGTACAAGATCCCTGGTGCTCCAGATGACGCTCCTCCGAGAAAGTTCCCCATCTCTGTCATCGCCGCGCTGGGAGGGAAGTTGTATTCCGTATTCTATGTTCCGGAAGTGAACCATGATAAGATGGGCATCGTCCACTTGGACTTCAACCATCCTTCTCCGGTCGCCAAGCTCGAGACGCTCGAGGACGTCGACGCGAGAACCGTCTTCCCGCAAGGCATGTGCTCCGGCGAGCCATGGCTGGTAGAGTCCCAGGGGGAGCTCTTCTACGTCCTCGTCTGCTTCTGGGATTTCGACCCCGATAACATCGGTGCCGTGCTTGTCCACAAGATGGATTTCGAGGGCCGTCGCTGGCTCAGGGTGCATGACATCGGGGACAGGGTCTTCATGCTGCCTGACGGAGGCAACGCGGCGTCCTGTTCTGCGAGCGCCTGCAACTTGAGAGGGAATCGCCTCTACTTCATGAAGAACTTCAAGGAGGACGATGCCGATATCTGCATGTTCGACATAGAGGAACAAGTGATGGAGATTGTCCAAGCACATGACCTAGACTTGGTTCTCGTGCGCACAAATCCTTACTGGATTGTACCGCCTAGTAGTGTCTAGTGGCAGAAAAGATTAATTAGAGGATGATTGCTAAGACAGTCCACCCCCATGCCGCCCGTTCACCTCGCCGTCTCGAAATAGCTTTTCACGCCGCTATATTAATATAGCAATCACACCTATACACAAGTCCACACCAAAGAAAATGCTGGGTCAGTAACGCATAAATGCCCAAACAGAAAAGAATGAAGACAAAGGCGAATCGACTAGGCTATGATGATCCGCAATCGCGCGCCCTCCGACTTTGTCCCACCGTGCTCCAAGCACCCCGAAGCATAGAGTACCAAGAAACCCCTTCCCGAGGGAAGCACTGTCGACACGGTATTGCTACTCGGACACCCTTCAGGAAGGAGTGGCGCCACCCGAAGCCGGCACCATGTCAGGATCGGGCAAGCCGACAGGGATTTCTCCCAAGCTCCGCCAACACAAAACCCGTCACATCGGAACAACACCATCCAGCTATGCCATCAACCAGCATGCGCCACCACGACCTTGAAATCACCATCACCCGTCTATTCGTGGACACTGACACGTGGCCTGGTCGGTGAGGGCACACGACAATGCCGGAGTGAGGGACAGCAGCCCCGCAGCACGCGGGAGGAACTCACCTCCACCGCCGAGAGGCGGTCATTGACCGGACAGGCCAGCCGGGGCACACCAAGCCCGGGAGGGCCCAGCCGGGCCTAGAAAGGCCCGTAAAGCCCTAGCCACCGCTGCTGCAATGGGAGGCTACAGCGCCGCATCCTCCACTCGATCTTGTCGCCGCCGTCACCTACAGAGAACACGGTAGAGGCAGCACCCCAGCCCTCCGAAGCCCATCTGGGCCCGCTCGAGCCCATCTAGGCCCGAGGTGCCTAGATCCTAGCCGGGGACAGAGGCCAGCGGGGCTCCCATCCATGGCGCCTGCCGCCCAAGGGTGGTGCTACCGCCTGGGCCACCCGGCCGCGCCGGACCAAGGCCTCCCGAGGAGCACCGCCGCCGGGGAGTTGAGGGGCGCCGACCCCATCTCCATGACGCGGGGGAGGACTGTCCGTCACTGACGGCGTCGCCAGGGCTTTGCCCTACGACCCAAGATGGCGGTGCCGAAGGGTGGATGGAGGAGGAGGGGGCGGGGGTGGCTAGAAGGGGAATACACGTCTCGTCTCCCTCGGGGGAGCGAGAGACCCGAGAGATGTAGATGGCCCTATCTGTGTCGTTCACCTCACCGCGGAGGGGCATTTCTCTGCTATCCCGTTTGTTCTCCAGCCTAGATGTCTTCCTCCCACGGCTCCTTTTTTTGGATTAAAGGCATCGCTGCCTGACTTTAAATTAATAAGGCCCAACAAGTTTTACAAGATCCACATACTGCCCTCTCACACAGAAATAACTACAGACGATCAAACGAGGAACAACATAGTTAGGTAACGTTGACAACACTTGTCAACCGACATACACAAAACAACAAGCAAAGCTGCTAAGCACTACTAGAGACTGGAGCTCTGAAGACCCGTCGATGGCAGAAGCAGATGGTTTTGATGCCATATTTTCTCCATCACCGGGTCTAGGGCATCACGCTCCTCAGGACGGAATAGCGGATGCCACTGTTGCAAAGTTAGAACAGTTTTGAATATAATGTCAGCAGGGTGGCATGGAAAAGAGTTATCAATTGAGATTTTGTTACAAATTTTGCCAAAGCGCCCACAACTAGGCAGAAACCAAGATCCAAAGCCAACTAGGTTTTGAACTAGAGATAGAATTAAGTAAGACAGAAGTATGGTTAAAGGATGTTTGGTTCCACTGAAGCCCAGTGATCTCCCGAAAAGCACTCCATATAAACATAGCTAAGTGGCAAATGAAGAAAATGTGTGTGCATGTTTCCGATTCTCCACAAAGGGAACACTTACCATCTGATGGGCCATGTATGTAGTTGATTTGGGTTCTTGAAGGGAGACGATCATTGGCTAGCTGCCAACAAAATATTTTGACCTTCGGCGGGATCCTGGTCTTCCAAATGATGTTTGCAACCCCCACGGCTCCTCGCCGTCGGCTATCCTTTGCCTCCTATCTGTGCCCCGCATTTTTTGAGTATATTCTATTGGTCAGGGGCGAAGCCCGAATTTGGATAAAGGGGGGTGAGGGGTGATTGTTGGAATTTACTAATAGGGTTTAGCTCTCAGTCAACTAAAATTCTGAAATTCTCAAGACCCAAATACATGCATGCATGGCAAGAGGTGAGACTAAAGTTTAGCCCCACATTGCAAGTTGAAGGGAAGTGGCATAACCTTATATAAGAGGGTGTTGTACCACTCACTAAAGTGTGACGGTTGGAATTTACTAATAGGGCTTAGCTTTGAGCCCAACTAAAATTCTGAAATTCTCAAGACTCAAATACATGCATGCACATAGACACAGAGGTAGCACAGAGGACGATGCCGATATCCGGCAGGATGGAGTAGCAGAGGTAGCACAAAGAGGTGGAACGACGACTCACAGTATATAAATAGGCAGACGCGAACCCTAGCCAACACAAGCAATTAGATTGCATATGCCTACCTACGCATCGCCGTTTCACCTCTTTGTGTTTCCCTCTGCTACTCCATCCCGTCGATTGCATGCACGGTCGTCTAGGAGAGCAGGCCTCCGGAACCCCGTCTCTCCGATCCTGCATTGGGAGAGAGGCGATAAGCTTTTTGGAGAGCATCTCAGTGCGGCTGCTCAAGTTCTTCTCCGTCCTCTAAGTCCGGCTTTCTCGACTCCATCGCCATGTCGGATGATGCCACAAAGAAGGATGTTGATGCCGCTTCTTCTGCTGCCACCAACGGCAGAGTTCCTCTTGTTTTGCTGCTGGTCATACTATCAACGAACTCATACGTGTTCTTTGCCCTCCTATTATTTTTTATGTTGATTACTACTAATGCAATATGCGTAGATGTGCTAGGTTTTCACTTGCCTGTATGTTGCATGTCTACTATGCTTATGCTAGTCAATCTTGAAAATTATACTGCCATGTTTTATACTTGGATTAAATTAATGTAAAAACTGCTAATTATTTCAATAATCCAAAAACCTTATTTTAGGATGTTTTCTGCGTCAAGGATTTGCCGCTTGTATGAAACCGAACCCGTTTATGGGCGCATACTTTAAGCGCCGAGAAACCAAGTGTACCCTATGGCTGATGGCTATGGACGCCTTCTAGGCATCGGCTGGTAATCCTGAAGGAACGATTACTCCTAAATAGGAAAATGTGTTAAAGGAGACCACTGTATTCTTTGTAGGCTGCCTCATAAGCGTCAATGGGGACAAGTTGGTTGACGCATATTGTAACTACCTCAGTGAATTACGCTCTTAGTTACATGCCTAGATGATCGAAAGTGGTTAAAATAGTACGGTGGGGCCCAGGGCCACTCACGGTAGACCTTTCGGCCATCCTAACCACTTTCAGAACATCGGGACAAGAACGAGCGGCGTAATCAGCAGGTGAAGGGATCAACTACATACACAAATGAGTATGTATGAAAGCCACAAACAACAGTCCTCAGAGCCATTCCATCTAAAAGAAATAGAAATATTGCAACGCCATACGGCAAGATTCAAATTTCCTAGATAGAGATAATAATTTAGGATAGCTCCTCATACAACAAACATCAGAGTATCAGGCGGAAGCGGAAAACAAGATCCGAGTACGGATAAGAAGCAAATCGGCATAAGATGCCACATAAATAAACACATCCCGCCCATAGATCTCACGGATCCCCGTTCCCGGAATCTCTACACCGAGTGATCGTTGCCAACAGCATCTGTCTCCTCCACCTAGTATCCATCTTGCGGGTACACCTGTTCATCTGAATCAAACAATTTATCGTGTGAGACCTTAGGGGTACTCAACAAGTCTTTATGCCGCTAAAGGAGAAACAACCTGGGGTGACGCAATTGCAGTAAAAGATAATATCTAACAATTCTATAGATACTCGCTAACCATCCGCCTAACCAATGATAGACGGATGTCCGTGAATTAAGAACAACAGTTATAACAGTATAATTAATAGATCCATCCTCCTCCTCGCTTACCCACGAGGAAGCGGACGAACAACCCCCATCATCTGTTGGCAGTTTTATTAACCATTCCATGAGTATTGCACTATTTACTAGTCAAGTACTTAATCAAATTAAAAGCGTTACTTTAGTTATACTTGTCTATGATCGAGAAACTATGCTCCAAGTCGTCCATAACCGCGGACACGACTTTCAGGAAGATTTACCCTGCAGGGGTGCACGAATAGCAACACACACTCTCGATCAACCTCGGAAAAACCAACTCAAAACCCAACGAGGCATTCACGACAAAGCGATCACAGGATTCAGAAATATTTCAGGGGGCCACCCCATTAAGCTACCCGCAACGAAGTTGGCCGGCTCCGAGACGGACCCAAGGTTTGTGTGGACGGCGGTAAACGACTGGGAACCCGAAAATGTGACTGGGCTTGTCGATACAGTGAAAACGTGTCACGATTCAAAACAGTACAGGTGCTCCACGCACAATCTTAATAAAACAGTAACATGGCATAAGTACAGGATAGTAATAAAGCCCCAAACTAATTGTGGCTCCAAGAAATAAGAATGAATCAAGCTCTGGCTCAGGGGGGTCCATAAGGCCTCCCGGATGTGGATAGTGCGAATAGTCAAGGAACAGGAATCAAGTACTCGGGGTCCTACAGGACACAAGTGAGCATGAAAAACCAAATAGCAAATATTGCTCACCGGTGCCTCTTTCATTAGTTATCCCATTACTAGTCAGGTTCAGTTGTTTAGGTACCTCGTTATTCATCAGACACTCACATACCCTACACATGCTTTTCTACGACTCGCATGGCTCAAACAACTCCTGTAGTAATGGCTCATGGGATGGAGGAACAAGCTTCGGTGGGGTTTAAAAGTAAAGGCTATGCAGTACTTGGGATTCAATTTAATGCAATCGCGACTCAATGATGCAAGAATAAGATAGAGGCATTAGGTACTATATGTATGCAAGCATGTGGTAGTGCTTGCCTGGCAGCTCAGTTGAAGCGAGAGATGGATCTGGGTAGTACTCCTGTGATTCCTGGTAATTCTCCTGCTGGGCGTCTATTCGAAGAAGAACCAAACAAACAAGGGCCAACATAAATAAAGTGCACAAGCATACGAATTAAAATGCGTCAAGCAAACAAGCATGCCATGATGAATGATGCACAATTTACATGGCATTAAAGTAGCATGGCATGGTGAGGTGTGGAATACAAGAGTAAAGCATTTTATTATCTATTTGGTCCTATTTCGTTGTCATAAACAGTTCAGATGTTTACTAATGACATGATGCATGCTTCAATTCAGAACAAGGAATGCATAGATAGAACGGGCTCGTCGCGCTGCTCGATTTAGACATATTATTTGCTCAATTTGGAGTTATAGAATTAAAGTTATTAATTTATTAAGAAAAGGGGCATTTTATTGAAATTTTAAAGTGTTCGAATAATATTTTGAAGGGCATATTTGAATTCCTCACATTTTTCTGATTCCAAAACATATATCATATGTTGAATTTGGAATTATATTTGAAAAGATATGAAAACAGATTTGAATTTGAATTTAAATCAATTTTGGAAAAGGTTTAAATAAAACAGAAACACAGAAACATTTTGTTACATAGCTGGACCCAGCCACAGCCACTGCCTAGTGGGTCCAGGCTGGCTGGGCGGTAACAGGCGCACAGAAGGATTTTCTGTACCGCGGCCTTAGCTAGCCCAGGTCGCTGACCGGTGGGTCCGTCGGAGGGGCCACGAGGTACCGCGGGTTGATGCGTAACAAAAAGAGGGGGTTTTTTGTAAAATGGCCACGACCCACTGTTTATCTGTTTCCTCTGTCGAAATTGACAGGTCGGTGCTCGACTGACAGAGCGCGGCGCATGCCGCGTGGGGGCTCGACCCCGCGACCTGCGGTGTGCGCGACGAGGCCTGTGCCAGTGTGGTGGGCTACGGGATGGTTACAGGAGGGTAGGCGCGGCCTAGGTATGCCGCTACGCGACGCGCCGGCATGCCAACGCCCGCGGCCACGGAGCACAGAGGGTGTTCGGTGTAAGGAACCGCGACGCTAGACGGCGACAGCGAGACAGAGGGTGTCACGGAGGGAGAGGGTCGTACCGTGGAGAGATCGGTGTGGTCGGATCAGCCTGGGAGGCGCTGTAACGACGAGGACGCAGAGGCCGGGGGCTAGGGTTTCGGAGGCGAGGGCGTCGGTGAACGGCGTCGCAGTGGCTTCGGCTCCTTCTTGCCCGAGCGCGCGGGGTCGTCGACGAGGCCTAGTTCCGCTTCCCCGACAACCAAAACTCCCGCCCGCCGCCGTGGTAACACGAGGAGAAGGGGAGACCGAGGGTGGCTGTTCGGTGGAGAAAAATAAGGTGGAAGGGGAGGGATAGGAAGATGGCGCAGCGGCCAGGGGTGGTTTGGTACGGCAGAGGAAGGAGAGAAGGAGATAAGGGCGAGCCGAGAGGGAGGGTGTTGCCGTGGGGAGGCGGCCAGCGAAAAAGGTGGCTCGGCCACCCTACCTCTCCATGAGCACGTGCTCACGGCTCGGGCTGGGGCTGGGGTGGCCTAACTGGTGGGCCGACAGAGGGGGTGCGGCCAGGATCGGAGCTAGGCTCGGTGGTGGGGTTGCTGTGGCAGGGAGGGAGAGGTAGAGAGAGGGAGAGCTAGGGTAGGAGGGAGGGAGTAGGTCGGCTAGGTTAGGAGGGAGGCTTCGGCCTGGGGTAGGTGTAGGGGTAGGTGGGACCAGCATGGCAGGGAGGGAGAAAGGGGAGGTAGAAGCCTCGGCATGGAGAGTGGGAGGTGGTGAGGTGAGGATAGGGTTTGAGAGAAGGAGAGAGGAGAGCTTAGGGTCCTTGAGAGAGGGGTTAGAGAGAGAGGAAAAAGGGTAGGGTAAGGTGGTAGGGCTTTCTCATGATCATCACAAGCTCAAGCAAGAAAAAGGGGGTTAGAAAGTGGGGTAGGGTTTTGGTATGTTACTCATGGTCTTGCATGGAATCATACATAAGTGAGGTGATGATGTTGAGGCACATGGTAAGGAGAGATCCAACCAGGTGGGAAGGGGTTTAGAGAAAAAGAGAGCTCAAGAAGATGGTCCACATAAAAATCAAATAATAACCAAAAGAGAAACACATGGTGGTGATAGTTGCATGGCCCATGCAAAATAATTAATGCCATGTTTTATTCTTGTGAGAACAATAATATTAACATGGCATTATTCTTATGCATTTCCAAAAAGTGGAATAAAGGCCAAGCAAAGGAAATTAGAATTGGATCCATCCCATCCCACATGAGCTAAATTAAATGGCAAGAATAAATAAAGGCTCATGGTTAAATGGGATGGTGGGATTATATGGTGGTGAAAAGAAAGGTGATGGAGTTGAATAAAAGTTATGCCCCCAACTCAACTTGGGCATTTAAACAATATATCAATAACCAAATACAATATCAAGAGGCAAATACAATTAATAATGCATATGCGAGAAGAACCAAAAGAAAAAGGGTTTTATATGATGCTCAAATGCAAGGTGGCATGATGACATGAGCACGCTATAATTATGATGCAACAATTGTATATAGGAAGTAGCCAATATCTTACTAGACCAAGTAGCATAACCATTGTTAGACAATTGGGATGCTACAACTCTCCCCCACTAAACAGGAATCTCGCCCCGAGATTCTAGGAAGAAGAATAAGACTCAAAGAGGGTAGGATACTTGGCACGGAGCTCATCTTCACGTTCCCAAGTGGCTTCATCAACGGAATGGTGCGACCACTGCACCTTGTAGAACTTGATGGACTTGTTGCGAGTCATTCTTTCTGCGACTTCTAGAATTTTTATGGGATGTTCTTGATAAGACAGATCTTCTTGGAGATTGATGAGTTCATGGTCCACGGTCCTGCCGGGATCCTTGAAGCACTTCTTGAGTTGAGAGATGTGGAAAACATCATGGACCTTGAGTTGTTCAGGGAGCTCAAGAGCATAAGCAACTTCTCCTCTTCTTCCACGAATTTTGAAAGGACCGATGTATCTAGGAGCCAGCTTTCCTTTGATACCAAAGCGGCGCGTGCCTCTCATGGGAGTGACACGAAGGTAAACGAGATCACCAGGGACATACTCCATGTCTGTGTGCTTTCTGTCATAATTGCTCTTCTGGCAACTTTGAGCAATCTTCAGGTTTTCAAGAATGATGTGAACTTTCTCTTCCGCTTGGGTTACAATGTCGGGGCCAAACAATATTCTTTCACCTGCGCCCGACCAACCAATCGGAGTTCTGCATTTGCGACCATAGATAGCCTCAAATGGTGCCATCTTTAGACTTTTATGGAAGCTGTTGTTTTAAGAGAATTCAGCATAAGGAAAACATTCTTCCCACTTCATGCCGAAAGAGATAACGCAAGCACGGAGCATATCTTCCAGAATCTGATTGATCCTTTCAACTTCTCCTTGCGACTGAGGGTGGTAAGCTGTGCTGAAGTTTAATTTTGTTCCCAAAGCATTTTGGAAACTTCCCCAGAACTTGGAAGTGAAGATGCTTCCACGGTCTGAACTGATCTCAAGAGGAACTCCATACAGAGAGACGATTCTGTTGATATAGAGCTCCGCCAACTGAATTGCAGAAATTGTTTCCTTGACTGGAAGAAGTGGGATACTTTAGAAAGCCTGTCGATGACAACAAAGATTGCATTGTTGCCCTTCTGCGACCTTGGAAAACCAGTAATGAAGTCCATCTCTACTTTCTCCCATTTCCATTCCGGAGGCTTCAATGGCTGCAGAAGACCGGAAGGTTTCTGATGGACAACTTTAACTCTGCGACAGACATCGCACTCCGAGACGTACTTGGCACAATTTCGTTTGAAACCAGGCCACCAATATTGTGTTTTCAAGTCCATGTACATCTTAGTGCTTCCAGGGTGGATAGAAAGAACAGAATCATGCGCCTCCTTGAGAACTTGCTCTCTTAAACCCGGGTAGTTCGGAACAAACATTCGGTGTTCAAAGAAAAGAGTGCCTTGGTCGTCTACGTGGAAAGACTCATACTTCGGAAGCTGAATGCTGGAGATGATCTTTTTAGTGTAAGGATCACCAAGTTGAATGGAACGAACTTTTTCTTCCAAGAGAGGTGTTGCTAGAAGGTTCAGAAGATAACCTTGATCCACAATTTCAAGGTTGAGCTTGCGGAATTCCTCGCACAAGAGAGGCTATTGTTCTTCCACCATGAGGTTGTTGACATAAGCTTTTCGGCTGAGAGCATCGGCCATGACATTAGCTTTGCCCGGAGTGTAGTTGATGGTCAAATCGAAATCATTTATTGTTTCAATCCACCTCCTCTGACGAAGGTTGAGATCAGGCTGTGTGAATATATACTTCAGACTCTTGTGATCAGAAAAGATCTCACAACGGTTGCCAAGCAAGTAATGCCTCCATACTTTCAAAGCAAAGAAAACTACTACGAGTTCGAGATCATGTGTAGGATAGTTGATCTCATGCGTCTTTAACTGACGAGATGCATAAGCAACAACTTTTTTTTCTTGCATAAGGACGGCACCCAATCCTTGCAATGAGGCGTCACAGAATATCTGGAAAGGCTTTGATGTATCTGGAGGAACTAAGACTGGTGTGGAAGCGAGCTTCTCTTTGAGTGTTTCAAAGCTTGCTTGACATGCAGGAGTCTAAAGGTATTTCTTGCCTTTCTTGAGGAGATCGGTAAGAGGCTTCGCAATCTTTGAGAAGTTTTGAACGAAGCAACGATAGTAACTAGCCAAACCAAGGAAACTCCGGACTTCTTTGACATTTATGGGTGGAAGCCAGTCCATAATTGTCTTAATAGTTTCTGGGTTGACGGCAATGCCCTTGGCAGAGATGACGTGACCAAGGTTGGTGACTTGAGGCAGCCAAAACTCACACTTGGAGAACTTTGCATACAGGCGGTTCTCACGAAGCTTGTTTAGGACACACCGAAGGTGTTCTTCATGTTCTTCTTTAGACTTAGAATATACTAGAATGTCATCCAGATAGACCACAACAAACTTATCAAGATACTCCATGAAAACCGAGTTCATAAGCCTCGAGAAGGTGGCAGGTGCGTTGGTGAGACCGAAATACATGACCGTGTACTCGTACAGGCCATAGCGGGTGGTGAAAGCTGTTTTAGGAACATCTTCCTTGCGAATCTTGATTTGATGATAACCACTTCTCAAATCAAGTTTAGAGAATACCACAGCTCCAGCTAGCTGATCGAAGAGATCATTAATCCGCGGAAGGGGATATTTATTCTTGATGGTTTTAGCATTGAGTGCCCGATAGTCAACACATAGTCTATCAGTCTTGTCTCGCTTCTTCACGAAGATGGTTGGACTACCCCAAGAAGAAGTACTGTGCTGAATGAAACCCAACTTCTCTTGTTCATCAAGCTGACGTTTGAGTTCAGCCAACTCAGCAGGACCCATTTTATAAGTCCGCTTGGAGATAGGACCGGTACCAGGTTCAAGTTCAATGACAAACTCAACCTCATGATCCAGAGGCATACCTGGCAACTCTTCAGGAAAGACATCTGGGAACTCACAGACTACAGGCACACTCTGAATACCTTCCATAGCATCAGCATTCAGAGCCGCCAAAGAGTAAAGCTGAATTACAGGAGTCAGACTTGGAGAATAGACTATATGGCCTTCAGGAATTTTCAAAGAAACCGAACGTTTAGCACAATCAATCACAGCTGCATTTGCTGTTAACCAATCCATGCCCAAGATAACATCAATATCAGAATTGCCCAGAATAATCAAGGAGGCCGGAAACAAAGAGCCACCAATCTCAATTTGATTGCCATGGCTGATATGAGCAGCCCTCATGTTTGACCTAGGAGATTGTACCACAAGATGATGTAATAAAGGAACCATAGCCAGATCTTTCTCATGCTCAAACTTGTGAGAAACAAAAGAATGTGAAGCACCAGAATCAAACAAAACTCGTGCAGGGACTGAGTTAACAGGAAGCATACCCATCACAACTCCAGGTGCATGCTCAGCTTGAGCGGCGTTGACACAGTTGGCACGAGCAACCGTAGACCCAGGCTTAGTGTTGATGTTGAGAGCCCGAGGTGGAGGTGCACGAACCATAGAAGAACTTGCCGCAGGTCTTGGAGGTGGTGGTGGAAGAGCTTTGTTGTTCATAGGACAATTCCAGTGCTGATGCCCAGTGTTTCCACAAGTATAGCAAGCACCAGGTGGACGTGGAGCAACGTAGCCAGGCGCTCCATGGTAGTTGTGGTTGTAGCCCCTGGCAGCCGCAGTGGAAGAGTTTGGTGGCCTTGCTGCGTAGCTTGACGGTCTTGGTGGAGCAGGGAGCGACGGTGGGGTGTTAGGGACCCAGACACGACGCTTAGAAGGAGCTGTCATAGCAGAAGAGCTTGCTGTATCACGCCTGTGTTTCTTTGACTCCTCAAACACTTGCCTACTTGCTTCTTCCTGCAGAGCTGTGTGTTGGAGTTCTAGAAAAGATGCCGGCCTTGCATGAGTGATTGCATATTTGATGGAAGCATTGAGGCCTTGCCGGAACCTCTTTTGCTTTTTCTTGTCATCAGAGATCTCATCGCCACCATACCGAGAAAGATTCATGAAGTTTCTGATGTAGGTATTGACATTGTCAGTGCCCTGCTTGAGGTTGAGAACCACTTCCTTCATCCTTTCCATGACAATTTCTGACAGATATTGCTCTTTGAAAGCCGCAGTGAATTGCTCCCAAGTAGGCTGAAAACCAGAGAGATCTGCTTTGAGGTAATTTTCCCACCAAAGAGCTGCATCTCCCTTCAGAAGGTGAGTGGCACATTTGACCCATTCTTGCTGGGGAACATCCGCAGTCATTAGCAACCTTGACACTTCACGAAGCCAATCATCCGCATCAAGTGGCTGATCAGACACCTCAAATTGGCGTGGGTTGAACTTGAGAAAACTCTTGATGTCTCCTCGCTTGGGAGGTGGAGGTAGCGGAACAAACTCATTCCTCCTGACACTTTCCTCGAAGCGCTGCTAGTTCTGCTCCATAGTGCCCAAAGAATTTGCAATACTTGCCAAAGCAGCCCCCAGTTCAGGTGGTATGTCCTCCTCAGAACGGCGTGGTGGTGCCATCCTGTGATTGATATAAAACACAAGTCAGTACTATAATGGAGAATGATAATAATCCAAAATAGTACCAAAATGGAATTAACCAAGATTAAAGGATGCAATTCGCTGAGATGATATTAAAATATCAACAAAGTTCAAGGCACTCGAAGATATTAAGCATAACGCACACGACTGAACAAGGAGTGTGGTACACAAACTAACAAAGAAAAAATTTCCGCAAATTTTGGCATTAAAATACCACTATATGCGCAAAACCACTTCACGAATCAAGATTAGTAACTCTACCAGTTCCACATACAAGTGCAAATGATAAAAGTAGTGGTATGGTCGCGACTCCATCCCGCACTCAAATCATTACTCCGCACATGAATCAGTAAAACACGTATCCCAACACCTTCTTCTTAAGATGAGCCTAAAGATTGGTAACTACGAAAAAGAACACCCCAACAAGATAACGTCGGATAACAAAGAGTAAGATAGATCGCATCGGTATACAATGAATCAGAATAGATCGCGTCGGTTTACAAAGGCCTGTCGGTATGGAATGTACCAATAGTTGATAACCAAAAGGCAGATAGTGATAACATTCGGATGCAACAGATAGGCAAGGAATTCACACAGACACACACACACACAACCTATGGTACTACGGAACCCAGAACATGTGAATCCTAGTTTGAATTTTAGAAGAGAATTGAAAACGTTACACTTCCTTACCAGAAAAAGGGTGGGTGGGTGGGTAAGAAGAAAAATGGAAGCAGTCTTACTCTCACGTTTGTTTTTACCTAGTATACATAACTACCAAAAATATTTGCTAGACTGACAACGACCATTTTAGCTGAGACCCTGAAGGGCGGGATGGCTCTGATACCAATTGTAACTACCTCGGTGAATTACGCTCTTAGTTACATGCCTAGATGATCGAAAGTGGTTAAAATAGTACGGTGGGGCCCAGGGCCACTCACGGTAGACCTTTTGGCCGTCCTAACCACTTTCAGAACATCGGGACAAGAACGAGCGGTGTAATCAGCAGGTGAAGGGATCAACTACATACACAAATGAGTATGTATGAAAGCCACAAACAACAGTCCTCAGAGCCATTCCATCTAAAAGAAATAGAAATATTGCAACGCCATACGGCAAGATTCAAATTTCCTAGATAGAGATAATAATTTAGGATAGCTCCTCATACAACAAACATCAGAGTATCAGGCGGAAGCGGAAAACAAGATCCGAGTACGGATAAGAAGCAAATCGGCATAAGATGCCACATAAATAAACACATCCCGCCCATAGATCTCACGGATCCCCGTTCCCGGAATCTCTACACCGAGTGATCGTTGCCAACAGCATCTGTCTCCTCCACCTAGTATCCATCTTGCGGGTACACCTGTTCATCTGAATCAAACAATTTATCGTGTGAGACCTTAGGGGTACTCAACAAGTCTTTATGCCGCTAAAGGAGAAACAACCTGGGGTGATGCAATTGCAGCAAAAGATAATATCTAACAATTCTATAGATACTCGCTAACCATCCGCCTAACCAATGATAGACGGATGTCCGTGAATTAAGAACAACAGTTATAACAGTATAATTAATAGATCCATCCTCCTCCTCGCTTACCCACGAGGAAGCGGACGAACAACCCCCATCATCTGTTGGCAGTTTTATTAACCATTCCATGAGTATTGCACTATTTACTAGTCAAGTACTTAATCAAATTAAAAGCGGTACTTTAGTTATACTTGTCTATGATCGAGAAACTGTGATCCAAGTCGTCCATAACCGCGGACACGACTTTCAGGAAGATTTACCCTGCAGGGGTGCACGAATAGCAACACACACTCGATCAACCTCAGAAAAACCAACTCAAAACCCAACGAGGCATTCACGACAAAGCGATCACAGGATTCAGAAATATTTCAGGGGGCCACCCCATTAAGCTACCCGCAACGAAGTTGGCCGGCTCTGAGACGGACCCAAGGTTTGTGTGGACGGCGGTAAATGACTGGGAACCCGAAAATGTGACTGGGCTTGTCGATACAGTGAAAACATGTCACGATCGAAAACAGTACAGGTGCTCCACGCACAATCTTAATAAAACAGTAACATGGCATAAGTACAGGATAGTAATAAAGCCCCAAACTAATTGTGGCTCCAAGAAATAAGAATGAATCAAGCTCTAGCTCAGGGGGGTCCATAAGGCCTCCTGGATGTGGATAGTGCAAATAGTCAAGGAACAGGAATCAAGTACTCGGGGTCCTACAGGACACAAGTGAGCATGAAAAACCAAATAGCAGATATTGCTCACCGGTGCCTCTTTCATTAGTTATCCCATTACTAGTCAGGTTCAGTTGTTTAGGTACCTCGTTATTCATCAGACACTCACATACCCTACACATGCTTTTCTACGACTCGCATGGCTCAAACAACTCCTGTAGTAATGGCTCATGGGATGGAGGAACAAGCTTCGGTGGGGTTTAAAAGTAAAGGCTATGCAGTACTTGGGATTCAATTTAATGCAATCGCGACTCAATGATGCAAGAATAAGATAGAGGCAATAGGTACTATATGTATGCAAGCATGTGGTAGTGCTTGCCTGGCAGCTCAGTTGAAGCGAGAGATGGATCTGGGTAGTACTCCTGTGATTCCTGGTAATTCTCCTGCTGGGCGTCTATTCGAAGAAGAACCAAACAAACAAGGGCCAACATAAATAAAGTGCACAAGCATACGAATTAAAATGCGTCAAGCAAACAAGCATGCCATGATGAATGATGCACAATTTACATGGCATTAAAGTAGCATGGCATGGTGAGGTGTGGAATACAAGAGTAAATCATCTTATTATCTATTTGGTCCAATTTCGTTGTCATAAACAGTTCAGATGTTTACTAATGACATGATGCGTGCTTCAATTCAGAACAAGGAATGCATAGATAGAACGGGCTCGTCGCGCTGATCGATTTAGACATATTATTTGCTCAATTTGGAGTTATAGAATTAAAGTTATTAATTTATTTAGAAAAGGGGCATTTTATTGTAATTTTAATCATCTCGAAATTTTAAATTGTTCGAATAATATTTTGAAGGGCATATTTGAATTCCTCACATTTTTCTGATTCCAAAACATATATCATATGTTGAATTTGGAATTATATTTGAAAAGATATGAAAACAGATTTGAATTTGAATTTAAATCAATTTTGGAAAAGGTTTAAAAAAAACAGAAACAGAGAAACATTTTGTTTCACAGCTGGACCCAGCCACAGCCACTGCCCAGTGGGTCCAGGCTGGCTGGGCGGTAACAGGCACACAGAAGGATTTTCTGTACCGCGGCCTTAGCTAGCCCAGGTCGCTGACCGGTGGGTCCGTCGGAGGGGCCACGAGGTACCGCGGGTTGATGCGTAACAAAAATGGGGGGTTTTTTTTGTAAAATGGCCACGACCCACTGTTTATCTGTTTCCTCTGTCGAAACTGACACGTCGGTGCTCGACTGACAGAGCGCGGCGCGCGCGGCACGGGGGCTCGACCCCGCGACCTGCGGTGTGCGCGACGAGGCATGTGCCAATGCGGTGGGCTACGGGATGGTGACAGGAGGGTAGGCACGGCCTAGGTATGCCGTTGCGCGATGCGCCGGCGGGCCAACGCCCGCGGCCATGGCGCACAGAGGGTGTTCGATGTAAGGAACGATGACGCTAGACGGCGACAACGAGACGGAGGGTGTCAGGGAGGGAGAGGGTCGTACCGCGGAGAGATCGGTGTTGTCGGATCGGCCTGGGAGGCGCTGTAACGACGAGGATGCAGAGGTCGGGGGCTAGGGTTTCGGAGGCGAGGGCGTCGATGAACGGCGTCGCGGTGGCTTCGGCTCCATCTTGTCCGAGCGCGTGGGGTCGTCGACGAGGCCTAGTTCCGCTTCCCCGACAACCAAAACTCCCGCCCGCTGCCGTGGTAACATGAGGAGAAGGGGAGGCCGAGGGTGGCCGGTTGGTGCAGAAAAATAAGGTGGAAGGGAAGGGAGAGGAAGATGGCGCAGCGGCCAGGGGTGGTTTGGTACGGCAGAGGAAGGAGAGAAGGATATAAGGGCGAGCCGAGAGGGAGGGTGTTGCCGTGGGGAGGAGGCCAGCGAAAAAGGTGGCTCAGCCACCCTACCTCTCCACGAGCACGTGCTCGCGGCTCAGGCTGGGGCTGGGGTGGCCTGACTGGTGGGCCGGCAGAGGGGGTGCGGCCAGGCTCGGATCTAGGATCGGTGGTGGGGTTGCTGTGGCAGGGAGGGAGAGGTAGAGAGAGGGAGAGCTAGGGTAGGAGGGAGGGAGTAGGTCGGCTAGGTTAGGAGGGAGGCTTCAGCCTGGGGTAGGTGGAGGGGTAGGTGGGACCAGCATGGTAAGGAGAAAGGGGAGGTAGAAGCCTCGGCATGGAGAGTGGGAGGTGGTGAGGTGAGGATAGGGTTTGAGAGAAGGAGAGAGGAGAGCTTAGGGTCCTTGAGAGAGAGGTTAGAGAGAGAGAGGAAAAAGGGTAGGGTAAGGTGGTAGGGCTTTCTCATGATCATCACAAGCTCAAGCCAAAAAAAGGTGGTTAAAAAGTGGGGTAGGGTTTTGGTATGTTACTCATGGTCTTGCATGGAATCATACATAAGTGAGGTGATGATGTTGAGGCACATGGTAAGGAGAGATCCAACAAGGTGGGAAGGGGTTTAGAGAAAAAGAGAGATCAAGAAGATGGTCCACTTAAAAATCAAATAATAACCAAAAGAGAAACACATGGTGGTGATAGTTGCATGGCCCATGCAAAATAATTAATGCCATGTTTTATTCTTGTGAGAACAATAATATTAACATGGCATTATTGTTATGCATTTCCAAAAGTGGAATAAAGGCCAAGCAAAGGAAATTAGAATTGGATCCATCCCATCCCACATGAGCTAAATTAAATGGCAAGAATAAATAAAGGCTCATGGTTAAATGGGATGGTGTGATTATAAGGTGGTGAAAAGAAAGGTGATGGAGTTGAATAAAAGATATGCCCCCAACTCAACTTGGGCATTTAAACAATATATCAATAACCAGATACAATATCAGGAGGCAAATACAATTAATAATGCATATGAGAGAAGAACCAAAAGAAAAATGGTTTTATATGATGCTCAAAGGCAAGGTGGCATGATGACATGAGCATGCTATAATTATGATGCAACAATTGTATATAGGAAGTAGCCAATATCTTACTAGACCAAGTAGCATAACCATTGTTAGACAATTGGGATGCTACACATATTTACATATGCGCAATGCCAAGGAACTGTGGGATGCACTCGAAGCAAAATTTGGTGCTAGTAATGGTGACGCTGAACTGTATGCCATGGAGCAGCTTCATAACTATAGGATGGTTGAAAACCGTTTTGCGGTTGAAAGGACTCATGAGATACAATGCATTGCAAAAGAATTTGGGCTCGTGTTGCCCGAAAATTTGTTGCGGGGTGCATTATTGCAAAGCTTCCTCAATCCTGGAGGAGTGTTGACACTAACCTCAAACACGAGAGTCAAGAGATATCTGTTGAGAATCTCATTGGATTTCTGGACCTTGAGGAAAAGGCAAAGTCAAAAGACGCATATCCAAAGGGAGCCGAGGCATCCCAGTCAAGCGCCAATGTGGTGCAGAAGAACTTCCACAACAATTTCAAGGGAAATAACAAGGTCGTTCAAACTACAAACTTCAAAAAGAATAAGAAAAACAAGTCCCAGGATCCCTGTTTTGTGTGAGGCGAGGTTGGACATTGGGCCCCAAACTGCAAGCAACACATAGGAAGGAAGAATCAGAATGGAAAGAAATCTAAGTTTGTCAATCTGACTATGAGCAACAACGAGAAGGGTGCATCCGGGTATGGTAATATACCTACTATTTCGTTAGTTTGTTAGTCTACAGATTGGTGGATCGACACATGTGCTAACATTCAAGTGTGTGCTGATATTTCTTTGTTTTCTTCTTATCAGGTCACAAGATATATCTCTGTTCGTGGTGTTGGCACGGTGGATCTGAAGTTTACTTCAGGGAAGATCATGTAGTTAAAGATCGGGCAGCATGTGTCCTTAATAAATAAGAATCTTGTTAGTGGTTCCCTTCTTTGCAAATAAGGTTTTAAGTTAGTGTTTGAATCCAATAAACTAGTCGTTTCTAAGTATGGACATTTTTTTTGGTAAAGGTTAAGAGTGCAGCGGTTTGTTCTGCCTTTCCCTATCAGATTTTTGTAATAAGGTTATGAACCATATGTGTGCCCCTAGCAATGAAACTGATATTTGGCATTCACGACTTTGTCACATTAATTTTGGTTGTATGACATGGCTAGCTAAGATGAATTTAATTCCGGGTTTCACTTTAGCCAAAGGCTCTAATGTCAAGCGTGTTTTCAAGCTAAGCAACCGTGCAAGCCTCACAAGCCTGTGCAGGAAGCAAGAAACTTGGCATCGCTAGAGCTTATACATTCAGGTCTATGTGAAATGAATGGTGTATTGACTAAAGGTGGAAAGAAATAATTCATGACGTTGATTTATGATTCTACTAGATTTTCCTATCTATATCTTTTAAAAACTAAAGATGAGGCTCTACACCACTTCAAAATCTATAAGGCAGAAGTTGAAAATCAACTTGAGAGAACGATTAAGAGAGTCTGGTCGGATCATGGTGGAAAGTATTTCTCTAACGAGTTTGATTTATTTTGTGCGGAAAATGGCATTATTCATGAGAGGACGCCTCCCCATTCTCCTCAATCTAACAGGGTTGTGATGGCTCTAAAATATAGCCATCTACATCCATATTTAAACTAGATATTATTCATATTTTTTATGAAATATCTCTCTAAACCCTGTCACTAATGCCTAATATTCAAAGGGCTATGCAATCCTTTCTCTTTATATTTTTCCTGTGCCGATAATGTCGTTTGAAGATGGGAATCACTACATTAAAGTTAAAGATATGATATTTCCAACAACCAGAAGAAACCAGGAGGCGTGAAGCGGAGGTAGACGCTTTAACGACCAACTATACGACCAGAACAAAATGTCGGCCATATAGTTCCGGTCGTACAGTTGGCGCCACCACCGTTAGGTCAAACAGAACAACTTTCGTGGAGGGACCCCTATAGAAAGAAGCATCAGGCGACGATAAAATATCTCCAGCCTCGTCCAAAAGTCTCTGCCCCAGATCATCAGCCGCCTCAAGATCTCAAAACCCTTCTCCATCTCCATAGCCATATTCCACCACTTGTAATAGTATATCTCTTCTTTGATTGGCAACATTGTAAGACTATTCCTATCGATCTCATGATTTTCATTACAATGTTTGTGATTGTTGATCTCATTTCGATGTGTAAGTAATTCTCCTTGGGCTAAGGGCTTCGGCCTAGCCTTGTAGCTTTTGTGCATATTATTTATCATAGATGGGATCATGTATTAGTTTGTATGACATGATGATTATTGTATCCTCTTTTGCCTCAATCCAAGGACTTGTTAGGTACCCAAGACCCCGTGGGTTGAGCCAGGTATAGGGAGTATGAGTAATGACTGATCTGCAGGTTGGGAGCCCCAGTGACAGAAGGGGTAGTACTGCTGTATGTAAGGGATTTACTTGGTATTAACGGTGACATCACTATGCATATCATTAGTTCTCTTTCTTATATGGATGAGACTAGTAGGTTATTGCTATAAGCGGTTGCGGAGGCAATAGCAATTATAGATGCACTGCCCACATATAATTTATCTTGCTCTAACAATTACATGCACACTTTATCTTTATCTTTTATTCCCATCAGATGTTTTGCATAGCTATAGGTAAAACCGAACGCCCTAGGCCCTCTCTTGCCATCATCATCAACAAAAAAAATACGCAAACTATTGGTCCGGTAAAAACACAAAAGGAATTCTAAACCTACCAAAGGTCCGTTAAAGTAACTTCACTACGCATTCGCTTCCCGAGGATTCGATAACCTAGGTCTAGAAGGAAAAATAAGCTATACTACATCTGTAATCCGGATCAAAGGTATCAACCCTTTTTCTAGCACCGTTGTTGGGGAAGCAATAGCTACCCTACTGAGGTTATTAGGAACCTTGCTAGTTTTAATTCTTGTTTTTAATTTTGTTAGTTTGCTTTCAGTCTTTATTTGATAAACCAAAAAACATTAGTTAGTCTTTAGATTGTTGCTTTTACAATTATAATTCTCGGTTTAAAAAACCCAAAAACATAGGAAATATGGGTGAAAAGAAGCTTGGGGAGTTTGCTACTCCCAACAATGATTATTTGTATACTCTTATTACTCAGCCAGCAATTGCTGCTGATGACTATGAAATTAAGCCCATTATTTAAGTTTGGTTCAACAGAATCAATTTGGAGGCTCTACTATTGAAGATGGAGGTATGCACTTGAATACTTTCGCTGAAATATGTGATATGATGCGTATAAAAGACATTGACCCCGATGCGGTTAAATTGCGTCTATTTCCTTTCTCTCTTAGAGGAAGAGCAAAAGAATGGTTGCTATCTTTGCCTAAAAATACTATTACATAATGGGTGGGATGTACTTCTTTATTTATGACTAAATGTTTCCCACCTGCAAAGACTATGCAACTAAAATCTAATATTACTGATTTTAGACTGGAAGAGCGTGAGCCACTAGCGCTTGCTTGGGAGAGGTTGAAAGAATGCATGAGAAACTGTCCTAGTCATGGGATGGAAGACTAGCTAATTCTCCATCTATTTTATAATGCTCTTAACCCTGTTTCCAAGTCTATGCTTGATACTGCAACTAGAGGAACGTTAATGGGTAAACATATTACCGAAGCAAAGCAGCTGCTAGACAATATGCAAGACAACCATGCCCAATGGCATGTGGATAGATCGAACACGAAGAAGGTGAAATCCATCTCACCATAAGAAAATGAAAAACTCAATGCTAAGTTGGATGAGCTCGTACTGGTCATAAAAGGTAAGGAAACCTAGGTAAGAGTTATTCCTGAAACAAATATTGAAGAAATAGAATTCATAGCTTGTAATGATTATAACCCTGCTTGGAAGAAGAATTATAATCCCAATTTTCAGATATATTATTCTAGTCTAGCAGGTAACTCTAATAATAATATGGGAACTAGTAATGGTAGTGTCCAAGAAACACTAAAGTCTTTTATAGACTCACAAAATGAGCAAAACAATATTCTTGTTAAAATAACGGAGAAGCATGATGCTATGCTTGGTAAATTATCTAACCAAGCTATTAGTTTGAGAAATGATTTGCAGACCCTCCAAGAAAGAACAAGGATCGTTGAGGCACATCTAGGTAAGATAACCGAGAGTCAAACTCTCATCCTAGACAAATTTGCAGGTAAAGTTGAGCCCAATCCTGCTGAAGACCTCAAAATGATGAGAATCCAAAGGGAGGAGCCTGAAGAACTTGACTATAGTAATGCTCCTTCACCAAGCTACACCATTGAAGATCTCGTAAAAAGGATCAACGTTAAGATTCCGATAAGTGAAGGTAGTGAGGAAGCTATGTACCAACACTTTGTTAATTAGGTAGCAATAAAGGTACATGAGCTTGAGGAAGAATATAAGAAAATTGCTGAAAAATTACCTGTAAAGCTTGATGACATATTTGAGCCTACTATTAAGATTAAAATTGGAACCAATGAGATAGCTACATTTTGTGATCTAGGTGCAAGCGTCTCAACAATTCCAAAGAATCTTTTTAACAAGTTAAATCTTGGCTCTTTTAAGATCACTGAGTTAAAATTGCATCTAGAAGATTCTACCTATAAACAAGCTGTAGGAATTAAGGAGAACACTTTAGTATACATTAAAGGTTGTCTTGCTCTCACTGATTTTGTTATTGTTGACATGCCTGAAGATGCTACTTCTCCTATTATATTACGCCATCCTTTCTTAAGAACTATTAAGGCTTTGATTAATCTACATGAAGGGAACGTGAAACTTCAATTGCCTTCACAAGATCCTTTTGTTATTCATTTCCCCAGGAAGAAGGAAGCCAAGCATGATGAAAAGGAGGCTATCACTTTGAAAGCCAACTACTTTGGAGTGGGTGTTCCATTCATCTGGCCTAAGTGGGCAACACTGAGGTCAAGCTATTGACCATAAAAAAGTGCTTCATGGGAGGCAACCCATGTGAAATAAAGGTTTGAGTAAAGTTTTTAAGTTTTAGTTCAAGTTTATGTTTAATAAAGAGTGCTAGAAAACTCCAATTGAGGAGAAGAAGTTCGATAGTACTAAAAATCCTGCTTTATTCATGCTGTTGTTGGTCGACAATATTTACTGTCAATTTTCTATCAAAAACAAGGTATATCACGCAGTTACAGGAAAAGAAATAATTTTCGAAGAAAAATAATTTATTTGATGCATACAAAGAGTTTAACGACCAACTATACGGCAGGAATAAAAATTCCGGCCGTATAGTTCCGGTCATATAGATATCTTTGCCTTCGACAATTTTTCTTTCATATGTACTGAGAGTTTAACGACCAACTATACGACGGGAATAAAAATTTCAGCCGTATAGTTCCGGTCATATATATATCGGTGTCTCCGTACAAATTCTTTTCCAATATCCTGAGAGTTTAATGACTAACTATACGGCGGGAATAAAAATTCCGGCCATATAGTTCCGATCGTATAGATATCGATGCCTTTGTATATTTTCTTTCCCAGGGATAGATAGTTTGACGACCAACTATATGGCAGGAACACATACTTCCGGCCATATAGTTCCGGCCGTAAAGTTGCGCCGCTAGGAGGAAGCCCTAAAATTTTGGCAGAAGGCCAACTATACGGTGGGAACGCATTGTTCCGACCATATAGTTGCGCCCGTATAGTTGTGTCTGACCAAAAAATCGCATGGGAAGGTACCTCCAACTCCAAAACTTCAATCTGTTTTCTCTCTTCTACCTCCAAACTCTCTCAAAACCTCAATAGATCTTCATCTCTACTCAATTTCGCTCGATTTCCTCACACACAAGTGATCTACGGTATGTTTCTCCTCCGATCCTCCAGTTACTTTTTGCAAATTCATTTTAGATCTATTGTCATTATCAATCTAGGGTGAGACCTACTATGAACCAATTGCCATTATTCTCTTGCCTAGATTATTATTTCGAGGAGATTATTTAGTGTGCTATGATGAGGAATATGATGTACTTACTGTTGTTGGATCAAAAAGTTTTATTTTTGTCTTTCTTCAATGTTTTAGATGATGAACACAAGGAGCAAAACTCGTGCTCGTGCCACCGCTAGCGCTTCTTGTCGTCGGATTGATGACAAGTACGCCATGAGGGGGTCCTCGAGGCATGCAGAAGAGAGGGGTGTAAGACGTACGGTGTTCCGGGACGGTGAGCACACAAGTATACCCAGGTTTGAATCCGTCGGCTTTGAACGGATCCTACTCCTGCTAGCAATCCAGTAATACAACAGAGCCGGAATATGGGTTACAAGGGTTCGCCTGTGCGAGTTGAGATTGTAGACTATTGAGGGTCTAAAGTGTTTCCCTAAAGGCTCTCCCTAGGACGACTTATATAGATATCCGGCCTAGGGTTTACAGGAGAGATCTATCTGGCTACGACTAAGAGTCGGTTACAGAGTACATCTTGAGCTACAAGTAACACTATGGGCCTAAGTCGGTAAGTCTTCTGGGCCTTCCCATAGCTGGATTGGACTCCATCTTTCTCCCTGATTGGGTCGCCCGTGAAGAAAATCTCTAAGCCGAAGTGGGCCACCCTGGTCAGTGAGGAACTGTGATGATACCCGGAAAGTATATCCCCAACAGCAGCCCCCGGAGGCCTCCAAGATCCAGAGTCGGATTTATCACCGTCTAGCTTTATCTTCGGCTTGCAGAATCTTGAAGGGTTCCTGAAACTTCACAACAAAAAATACGATCCGGGTCTTAAAAATAAGTCGGACCTATCAATAGGTTACTCGGATTTTCTAGCTTGATTACAAACTAAGCCGGAACTTGGTCTCTAATGCCACCTGACACAAGTCATGGTCAAGTCACGTCATCTGACAGGCATTCTGTCAGCACGACCGTTGGTGGGTCCGTGGTTCACGAAACCGAGGCGCCGTTTCAATGCGTGCGCGGAGATCGAGGCGACGTAATCATCACGTGGGTCCTTCCCAGTTCCTTCCATGACGCGTGGCGGTTACACTGTAGCATTTGCACGAATCTTGGCGCGGTTAGGTGGATATAAGGGGTGAGGATTCTTCTCCTCCTCTCTTCACCTATCCTTTGCCTTTTCCTCTCCTTCCAATCTCCCTGCGCGCATAGAGCTCCTCAGCTTTCCTCCCAAAAACTCCCAGCGTCGCCCATCCTAGGTCAACCACTCACCAGAGAAATGGCTTCTTCTTCCTCTTCCGGCTTGGCGACAGCGGCGGCGACGGCGGCGACGGAAGCGGTGGTGGAGAAGGAAAGCTTCCGCGGGGTCTGGATCCCCTGCGTGCTGGACGACGAGAAGCTCCAGAACGTGGAGACAGAAGGGCTCCTCCACGCCGGCGACTAGCGGAGCGGCTTCGAGGAAACCGTCCCCAACCCGCGCGCTGGCGAGCGGGTCCACTTCGGCACCCACCTCGACAGAGGTTTGTCGTTTGCTCCCTTGGAGTTCTTCTCCGAGGTGATTGACCATTACGAAGTTCAACTCCATCATCTTCCTCCCAACTCTCTCTTAGAGATGAGCGCTTATGCTTCTTTGTGTGAGGGCTTTCTCGACATTAGGCCGAGTTTGACCTTATTCTGGTACTATTTTCATGTCCGGAGAAACTCTATCACTGCCGGTGTTCCTTACATCACCGGTACTATTAGTTTTTCGCTTAGACGCGAGCGCGCATATCCCAAATCCTAGCCAGTGACTCGGTCAAACAATGGCCAGCCACATTCTTTTACCATAGGGATATTTCGGCTCCCGGCAAAGCCACTGCTTTGCCGGCTTTCATCGATGGAGCTGCCATGGCCCAACCGTCTTAGGACGAGGCTCCTCCGGCTCTCACTAATGATCTGATCCTCACTAAGAGGCAGATCGAATACTTGATCAAACACAAAGGACTAAAGGGATCCGACTTGGTCCAATGCTGGGTATCTCGTCGGATCTAGCCCCTTCAGTACCACGGAGATCGACTGATGCACTCCATCACGTCGTCCAAGAAAGACTCCCTCCGCATCAGCCCCAAAGCCTACACCACGCAGGGCTATATAAGCCAGATCAAGTGGCTGATAAGGGAGCGGATCGAGAGGAGGATCCCGGAGGTTTCTCTAGATATGCATACGGCGGAAAACCCCATAGTGCCGGTAAGCTTCTTTTAGTACACCTTTTTATGTGTTTCAATCTTCGAGTTATATTGCAATACTGATATGTCTTTTTCTTTTCAGCTTGCTGACCTCCCCGAGTCGGAATTTTCTCCGCTCGAAGGATATGCTCCGGAGTTTTCTCAGGAGACAGAGGTGGTCCCATTGCTGGACCTTGCGCTTAAGAAGTGCAAAGCTCCGACAGTGGCTGTTGGCACAAAGGAGGTGCCCGTCGTGAAGAGGTAACTTTCAATCACAACTTCTGCCTTTGTACTTTATTCAGATTCTCTTCTGAGACGTAATGTTTCTGACTTTATCACATTCTCAGAGCTAAACAGCTCATCAAGGGCAAAGGGAAGGGAATTTCTTCGAAGCCCCTGCGACAAACGAAGCTTACCATAGCTTCTCCTGCCGTGGCTCCTCCGACTCCTGCCCCTCAACCTTCTGCAATGTCGGTGACCATTCCTTCTCCGGTCATCGCAGAAGATCCGTCTCCTTCAATGGAGCCTGCGATCCTTGAATCGCAAACTGACGTCACCATGGGTGAGTCAGATTTAGATAAGGGTGAACCCTCTTTGGGTAATGATCCCTTGGCAGAAAATTTCGCCGAAAACCTTATCAGCAATCCGGGACTTGCCAAGTTTGGCCTGTCCCGGAAATCTGCTGAAGAGATCCAGCGGCTAGCCAGGCAATGCCTGGAGAAAAGAAACTTATCTGCTAAAGAAGAAGCGCAAGAAGTAGAGGACATCAAGTTCTCCGACCTTCTTGCCCAGGTGCGCCTTCGCGACGAGAGGATAAGGACCGGTGAGCTTCCGACAGCACCAGTGATTCCTCTGACTCTCGCCGAGAAGGTTGCTGTTGAAGTGAACGCGAGTTTGGATAGACTCACTCGCGAACAATATGTAAGTCGGAATTCCAACTCATGTCTTTCCTTTATTTCATATCATATCCTCTAGCCCCCAAGCATGAAGTAGGATATACAATCCGGGTTTATGCTTCATTAGGATGCCAAAGAATGAACTAGTGTAGCCCCCAAGGCTCGTGCTGATATTAGCAAAAATATTAGCCCGAGTCTTTAGTAGCTTTCTGACTTTGGGTATTCTGACTTACAGAAAGTATGTTCCTATAACCAGGATTTATTGAAGAATGTCTGTGATAAGCGGAGAAGATCAAGGCTCTCCGACTTAAAAATGTTGAACTTGAGGTCTCCAAGGCTGAGGCTGAAGGTAAACATTTCGAGACTCAAACCTTGTATTTCATGTTTTCATAGTCAACCTTTTCTGAACTGCTGTTCTTTTTGACTTACAGCGCTGGTAAAACAATCCTGCACCATGATTGAAGAGGCCTAGAACCTCAAGACTTTGGTGGTGGAGAACAAGGAGCTTCGCCAAGAGCTGGATCAGCTCAAGGCAGATCATGAAAAAAGCATCGCTCAAATCCTTGAATCCTCCTCCATGGCTACTGATGAGCGTGATCGCAAGATTGCTGCTCGAGATCAAAAAATCTCGGACCTCAATAATGAGCGTAGCAGAGAAAGGGACATTTCTGAGGTGCTCCAGGCTGAACTCCAGAGTCTTCCGGAAGAAAAGACCAAAATTGACGACGTCATTTTTGGTACGTTCCATCTGTCTGACTTTTCCGCTTTATTCGACATCTATCAATGTCAGATTTTTCTAGACTTGTTTTATGTATAGGATCTCTGAACTTGACAGATTCTTCCTCCACCGAGCCCCGCACCCACCGGCTTACCCAAGTCGGCGACCTGCTTCATGACTTCCGCCAATCCCTTGAGGACATCGGCGAAGCTCTCAAGATTCCGGACATGCACATCATGTCAGATTTTCAGGTGCGGGACAAGGCAAAGGAGATGACGCAACTTGTTCAGGATTGGAACATGTCCTATGCGCGAACTGTGGTGCAGAACGCTCTCACCATGGTCATGAGCCACCATGGAAACATGGAAATATGGCAAGTGACCAGAGGATACTGCAAAGTAGATGAAGACGGCCAGGAGCAGGACCTTCAAGCCATCATGCACTCCTGCGCCTGATATGGGTGTCATGTGGCTGATTTGACCAGCTACGAGACCCCTTTCTTCACCCACATGGACACTCCGCCTCCTCCTCTAGAAGAATCAGCAGAAGTTTCCGACGATGAACGCACCACCTCGGATGTGGACATCTCGGAACGATACCAAGGCGGTGTATCCAGCGAGCCGGCAACTCCTTCCTCTCCTGCATCATAGATTAACAAAAATATTTGTGTTATTCTAGAAAACATGATGGGCCTGTAAATATGCAGTATTATAATTTTGCTAGTGCTAACCTTTTGATCTATTTAACACTTTTGGCTTTAAAATTTTTGCGTGCCTGAAATGTTTACATAATCACTTGTATTTTTTCGTCCCTACTTATTGTTTATCTGGCTTTCCGCCTCGTCCCTTTCGTGAGCCGGCTAAACCTTCCGCCAAAAACTTTGCCGAGAAACGGAGCTCAATTGCTAAACCAGTTTAAACTCGGAAACAAAGCCGGCTTCCAGTACCAACAATTCACTACTCGGAAAATGCCCGCATCCAGCAATCAGACAAATAACCAAAGTAAAGACTAGAAATTCTTAGAGTTATACCCGAGGGTAGCAGTTTTAGAATCGGAAATCTAAACCAGAACGAACATGAGCATAAAGTACTTTCAAGCATTCTGGGATTTTCGACTATAACATGATCATTTGGAAATAAGATGGTAAAAACTTCTCAGGAAAAATTGAGGAAACTAAAACATTTATTTCTCACAGAACATGTACATATATATGTTTACAAAGAAGGATAAACTAAGAATAAAAGGGACGTAGCTGAGCAATATTCCACGGTCTGTCTAACTCATCCGGATTTGTGCTGCCTCCAGCTCTCTTTCTCTTCTTAGTAGCAGGTCTTTCTTTGACTGGCCTCATGTCAGTTAAGTAGTACGATCCATTGTGCAATACTCGACTAACTAAAAAGGGCCCTTCCCATACTGGAGAAAGTTTATGCTTTCTTTTGTAGCACAAGGCGGAGAACCAAATCACCTTTATTGAAAGATCTATTTCGGACTCTCTGGCTATGATACTTGCGTAACTTCTGCTGATAGGCTGTAGATCTCATTTCAGCAATGACGCGAACTTCTTAGACTAAGTCGAGATCATTTTGTCGAGAAATCTCGGCATCCTCTTCAATATACGTGGCCACTCTAGGAGAGGTGTGAATCAAATCACTAGGAAGAACTGCTTCTGCCCCATAGAACAAAGAAGAAAGGTGTGTATCCAGTTGACCTGTTTGGAGTCATTCGTAAACTCCATATTACAGAGGGTAATTCCTCTGACCAAGCCCCCGCAGCACGTCATAGTGGTGCTTCGAGTCTCGGTTTTAGGCCTTGTAGGATTAAACCATTTGCTCTTTCGACTTGTCCGTTAGCCTGTGGATGTGCTACTAACGCAATGTCAAGCTGGATATTTTGCTCGTTGCAGAATTCAGCCAATTCTCCCATAGAAAAGTTACTCCCGTTGTCCGTGATAATGCTATGTGGATAACCATACCGGATTATTACATCCTCGACAAATCTTTTGGCTGTTGCTCCATCACAACTAGTGATAGGTTTAGCCTCAATCTATTTGGTGAATTTATCCACCATTACTAAGAGATGAGTAAATCCACTTGGAGCTCGTTTAAATGGTCCTACCATATCAAGCCCTCAGACCGCAAAGGGCCATGTTATAGGTATTATTCGCAACTGATCAGCCGGAACATGAGCTTGTTTGGCGTACTTTTGGCAGCCTTTGCACGTCTTGACTAATCGTTCGGCATCTGCCTTAGCTGTTAGCCAGGAAAATCCGTGTCTAAAAGCTTTTGCCACTAAAGATTTGGCTGCAGCGTGGTGACCACACTCACCTTCATGGATTTCTCTTAAGATTTCCACTCCTTCTTCCGGAGATACACAACGCTGAAAAACCCCAGAAACACTCCGCTTATAGAGCTCACCTTTAACTATAGTACAGGCTTTTTCTCGTCGGATGATCTGCCGGCTTAGCACCTCGTCTTCAGGTAATTTGCCATCTACCAAATAATCGAGGTAGGGTTGAGTCTAACTGGGAATTACAGCCAGAACTGCTATCAAAGGTGAGTCGGATTTGGTCGGATATTCCTCACCTACTCCCTTTATTGAGGGAACTTTGAGGTGCGCTAAAAAGCGCCATCCGGGACCTCTTTCCACGCAGAACCTATCCGAGATAGCGCGTCTGCTTCCTCATTTTCTGCTCGAGGGATGTGTTGAACTTCAAACCCTTCGAACAATTTAGATAGATCATCCACGACAGCTTTATATGCTGCCATGTGCTTATTTGCATTACAAATATCCGACACTTGTTGAGCAACAAGATCCAAATCTCTGTAACACATCAAACGTCGGATACCAATATCCTTAGCAATCCGGATTCCATGCAGCAATGCTTCATACTCGGCAATATTGTTTGTCGCTATGAAGTGGATCTGCAACACGTATAAAAGTTTATCTCCTTGGGGTGATTTAAGCACCACGCCAGCCCCCGAGCCCCCTCGAGCCTTAGACCCATCGAAAAAGAGGGTCCAATATTCCGACTCAGGGAGGATCATGTTCTCCTTCGTCTCTGTCCAATCAGCAACAAAGTCAGCAAGGATTTGGGATTTGATTGCCGTCCGAGGTTTATACTCAATATCAAAAGCTGAAAGCTCTATGCCCCATTTAGCGACACGTCCTGTGGCGTCACTATTGTTGATTATATCTCTCATGGGAGCTGTGCTCACCATGGTAATTGGATGCTCCTGAAAATAGTGTCGTAACTTACGAGATGCTAGAAAAACATCGTAAGGAGATACCGCTGTTTTGATTCTGTTAGGACTTCACTGACAAAGTAAGTCAGGCGCTGCACCAGGTGCTCCTGATTTTCCTCCGGTCTCTCCACCACCATGACGATACTAACGACCTTATTTGTCGCAGCAAGATAAAGCAACATCGGTTCCGGAGGTTCCGGCGCTGCAAGGATAGGAGCAGATGAGAGTACTTTCTTCAGGTCTTGTAGTGCAGCTTCAGCTTCATCAGTCCAAACAAAATCCTTGGTTTTTTCAGGAGTTTGTATAATGGTGCGGCTCTTTCACCAAGACGGATTACAAATCGACTGACCACAGCGATGCAACCAGTTAATCTTTGTACGTCCTTTAGGCGAGTTGGCCTGGAAATATTGAGTATAGCCTTGATTTTGTCTCGGTTCACCTCTATGCCTCTCTAAGACACGATGAAACCTAACAATTTTCCGGCTGGTATTCCAAAGAAGCATTTCTTTGGGTTAAGCATAATGTTGTATTTTCGTAGATTGGCAAATGTTTCCTCCAAGTCGGAAATCAGCGTTTCCTTCTTTTTGGACATTACTGCGATATCATCCACGTATGCATGTACATTGCGTCCGAGTTGGTCATGGAGGCAACGCTTCATCATGCCCTGGTACATAGCTCCTGCGTTCTTCAGCCCAAAGGGCATCGTAACAAAACAGAAGGTTCCGAAGGGGGTTATGAATGAAGTTTTGACTTTGTGAGATTCCTTCATCCGGATTTGGTGATAACCGGAATATGTGTTGAGAAAACAGAGGAGTTCCGAGCCTGCCGTAGAATCGATAACTTGATCAATTCTAGGCAGAGCGAACGGATCTTTTGGACAAGCCTTGTTCAAGGCACTATAAGCAACACACATCCTTAAATCAGTGGTGTCCTTCTTAGGGACCATTACAGGATTGGCCGACCACTCTGTGTGGATGACCTCTTCTATGAATCCGGCTAACTCGAGATGTGCTAGTTCCTTGGCTATTTCCTTACGCTTTTCGTCGCCAAATCATCGTAGGGACTGTTTGACGGGTTTAGCGTTCGGGTTTACATTTAGAGAGTGCTCGGCAAGTTCCCTAGGTACTCCGATCATGTCAGATGGCTGCCATGCAAAGATATCTTAATTTGCTTGGAGGAACTCGACGAGCGAGCTTTCCTATGCGCTACCTAGGCCTACGCCTATCTGGGTCACCTTGGAGGGGTCATCATCCATCAATGGCATCTTCTTCGTCTCTTCTGATGCCTTGAACTCCGGATTTGGCTTTGTCCCATCTTCTTCGTTGCGGGCATATCGGACGGATCTATGCTCTTCTTGATCTCCTGGTACTCCTAGGCATGCAGCACGGCTTCGGCAAAGGCAGCATTTCCATCCTCGCACTCTTGCACTTTCTTCGGGTCTCCCCTAATGGTGATCACGCCGTTGGGACCTGGAATTTTCATCATATTGTAAATGTAACACGGACGAGCCATAAAAGCCCAGTAAGCCAGACGTCTGAATATAGCATGGTATGCGCTCTTGAACAGGACCACTTCGAAGGAAAGTGCTTCCGTCCGATAATTCTTTGGAGTTCCAAAGGTAACATCCAAAGTGATCTCTCCCAGGGAATTAGCTTGTCTTCCTGGGACAACTCCGTGAAAGATCACAGAGCTATGGTTCAGCTGGGTTTCCGAGATCCTCATCTGGCGTAGCGTTTCGACATAGAGAATATTGATACTACTACCACCGTCCATGAGGGTCTTGGAGAAACCATAACCGTCAATAAGTAGATTGATGATTAAGACGTATTTTCCTCGCCTGTGCAACTTAGGTGGATGATCCGCGCTGTCAAATGTGATTGCTACTTCCGACCAGTCCAGATATTGGGGGACAGCCGGAACTGTTGCATTGAGCTCGTGTAGAACTGCTTTCTTGACTTTTGCTGGCTGAGATCCGAGGAAAGTGACGTAAGTGTCCTTCTTGGCGGGAAAGTTTTCTTCCCTTCCGGCTTGGGATTTGAAGCGTTAGCTTCCTCCATGTCGGAATCTTCCTTGGTCTCTTTTTCTTTTTCAGGATTTTCTTTCCCTTCTTCCGCTTAGCTTTGTAGCCCGCGGTGTCATCTCTTTTGATGTCGTCATTGAAACGACATTCGGCGTTGGTGTGGGACGAGCCCCCATTGGCCTCTATGTGATGCACACATGGGTTATTGGCAATGTCGGCCCAAGAGTAGGTTTTGCCTGGTTGCTGGTCTCCTCTCCCTTGGACCCTTGAAGTCCCACGGCCACGCCCGCGGCCTCCGCCACGTCCTCTAGACCCGAAAGTAGCAGTGAACACTGCTATTTCCGCGTTGGGTTTCTCTCCTGAGGTATTTTTGCGCTTCTGAGCTTGTTGCTTTGGTTGTTTTGCCGACTGAGGCACATCTAGGGCATTGACTAATCCCTCTGCATCGTCATCAGCATCTGCATACTTGCTCACTATTTCTATCATCTCTCCCAGATCAGTGACCTTGTCACACTTCAAGCGATGGCGCAGTAGACCAATAGGGAGACCTACAATGAAAGCTTCAATCGCAGTTTGATCGTTTACCCCTTCACAGGAGTTCTTTGTGTCGATCCATCGTCCGAGGTAATCCCGGCAAGTTTCTTCGGCCTTCTGGGTGCAACGCTGTAGGTCTCCGACCGTACAGGGCCTCCGATATGTGCCATCGAAATTCCAAAAGAACGCACTTTGCATGTCATACCAGTTGTGGATGGTGTTCTCCGGAAGTTCATTAAGCTATGATCGTGCCGTCTTCCGCAACATAAGTGGGAGATATCGGGTTGCAACCAGGCTGTTTCTGCCTTTGGCGATGCAGCAAGCTTGGAAAAAATCCTGTAACCAGGTATCAGGCCGAGCAATACCATCGTAGGCTTGGATATGTCTTGAGATAGCAAATCCTTTCAGGAATCTTGTAGCTCTGATGCGTGGTCCAAAGAATTTTGGGCCCACGTAGATATCATCGTTTTCATAGTGCTACGCCTATATGTTGGAGTTGATCCTGTGCCTTGCGTCATTCGGGGATAGAGATCGTCCCGAATGCCGGCTGTGGCTGCGGTGCCTTGGAGCTGGACTTCGGCTTCTGCCACCACCTCCTCCACCATGTCGTCCTCCTTGCCCCCCTGGGAGCCGTTGTGATGACTGCTTGGTGGAGAAGGTGGGGCAGCTGGATAGTTTCCGGCTGATCGCCGGCCTCCGTCCGGAGCGTCATTATTCCGGTTCTAGGGAGGGTCTTGGCTACGACGAGCCCCCTGCCGGCTTGTCGTGGCATGGTTTCCGTCGTTCCTTCATCCGTCGTTCCCACTACGGTGAGGCTCAGCTGGATGGCTTGCATGTCTAGGAGGTGGCAATTTTTGACGATCCTCCTCCCGACATTTCTCTTTATCTTCTCCCCTTCGATCGTTAGACTCTTGTCGGGGAGGATTCCTCGGATTCAGAGCAGCGATTGCCTCTTTCTCAGCCATTGGGGTGACATTGCTCCAGTCATGCATAGTCCTGTGATGCTGTCCTGACGATGCGGTTCTCGAATAATTGTCCTCCCGACGTTCGGGGCGATGATGTTGCTCCGGCACACGATGGGGTCTTACGTCAGCCCATGCCGGATCTGTGCGACATTGGTCGGAATCCGAGACCAGTTTTGGACTTCCCGATAGGGTGACATTTTGCTGCTCCAGTCCCTTGTTGAGTAGTTTGATATCCAAACGGATCTCCTCCGGTCCTGGATTAGCCGATAGAATTTCTCGGGCCACCACGGTATTCTGTACTGGGGTTGGATATACCCAATCTCCTTTGCTATCTTTCCGTGGGTTCCCCATCTCATCTCCGAAAAGGATGGCACGGATATGTGGGAATTGGTTGTCATTGGTGTGACGCTTCCGTGTCTTTTGATGCAACCGAGACATGTAATCCTTAGTTTCCATGCGTTTCTTCTCCTCCTCGATGTTTTTGGCTTCATCCAGGATTTGTTGATGACGTGCTTCTAGGGCTTGGGCCCTTTGTCCAGCTCTTCCGCAGTAAGTTCTGCAGCTGCAGGGATAGGTGTGGTTAATGCAGCATCGATGAGTTTACGCGCACCTTCGGTGATCACGTGTCCATCCATCGATTCTTCTTTTTTGGCTCTTTTGGGATAAGTGCTCCATCCGAGTCTTCTTCATATTCCTCGGTGATCACCTCTTCTGCCAGAGGGTCTTTTGCCGGGGTCTTGTTCTTTTTGTTCTTCTTCTTTGCCCTCTTAGCAGCGTCGATTGCAAAGACGGCTTTGGGTCCATTTCCCGGAGTCAAGCTCTAATCGGTACTTTCGGACATCTGGACTTCAGGATTGTCTCCGACGCCCATGTCATCCTGCGCTTTGGGAGAGTGTTCCCCGGATCCTTCATCCATGGCTTCTCCTTCTTCTGCAGCTTTGGAATTGTACTCCTCTTCATATTCCGCGGAGAACTTTCGGAAATCCGTTGACGTCATCGATTCATCCAAGGATGCGGGTACGTCGTCGTTTGTTCCAATTGCCTCCAGCACAGAGTTGGTGTTTTCTCCAGCATCGGCAGAGCCGGATCCAGATCCCACATATCCGACAAAGTGCGATGCGTGCTTCCTGAGGTACCTGCGGCTTTTGCAATCAGCGATGTCGAAACTTTTGATTGTATTGCATCTTGCATTATCATACGTCGTAGTGTGTACCTTAGGAAAGGCCTGTCTGTCCCGGCATCATCAGAGTCGGAATCAGTGTCTTTGATATGCTCCTCCTAGATTTCGACTTCCGCGGGTGGGTCGATCTGGGATACGGTATCTCCGAGGAGATCCACTCCAGATTCGGCTTCAACCGCTAGGTCTTCCTCAGGCTCGGATTTCTCCACTATCTCCGCAGCTGGTGTGGGCTGGGTGGGATTAGGGTTTTCTGAGATCCGGAACTTTGCCGCCTCCGCAGACAGAGGGGACCCAGAAGATTCTTCTGCCTCTATCATCACCACTAGGGTGGGTGGGGCAGGTTCAGCGAAACCGATGTAAACATCTATCTCGCCAAAATACATGATTGTGTAGGCAGTCACAACCTCCCTAGCCGGAATCCAAGTCTCGTCGAGAGCGATGAGAGGGATTTTGCTGGCGTAGAGGATGTGACCGATGGCGATAGTCTCGCCGATTCCGATTCTTGCAGATTCTGCTCGGAACGCAGATCCGAAGCTCACTTGCCCCATGGTGGGCGACAACTGTCATCGGATTGATGACCAGTACGCCATGAGGGGGTCCTCGAGGCGTGCGGAAGAGAGGGGTGTGAGACGTACGGTGTTCCGGGATGGTGAACACACAAGTTTACCCAGGTTCGAATCCGCCGGATTTGGACGGATCCTACTCCTGCTAGCAATCCAGTAATACGGCAGAGCCGGAATATGGGTTATAAGGGTTCACTTGTGCGAGTTGAGATTGTAGACTATTGAGGGTCTAAAGTGTTGCCCTAAAGGCTCTCCCTAGGACGGCTTATATAGATATCCGGCCTAGGGTTTACATGAGAGATCTATCCGGCTACGACTAAGAGTCGGTTACAGAGTACATCTTGAACTACAAGTAACACTATGGGCCTAAGTCGGTAAGTCTTCTGGGCCTTCCCGTAGCCGTATTGGACTCCGTCTTTCTCCCTGACTAGGCCGCCCGTGAAGCAAAGCTATAACCCGAAGTGGGCCACCCTGGTCAGTGAAGAACTGTGAGGATACCTGGAAAGTATATCCCCAACACTTCTTGGGCTATCGCTCAAGAACGCATGGGGATACGGTTCAGGAATGAGCTCCAACGTGAGCGCTTCGACAAGATCAAGAACCACGAAGTGAAGGCCACCAAGTGGGCTTGCCCCATTATATGGAACCAACTCGGTATTTCTGATGACTTCAATTTACTTTGCAATAGGGCTGGCCTGCAAAAATTTGTGTAAAATGATGTGCCTACTTATTGCTGCTTAACTATTGAATTCCTAAGTTCGTTGCAAAGAACGGTTAGACAATGGCAAGGAGAGGACACGATTTCTTGCCGACTTATGAACAACAACTACACTTTAACATTAGATGAATGGTGTGCATGCTTTAATTTGCCAAACAATGATGTTAATACCTTACGCGCATCCTTTACTGGCTAAGAACCTACCCCTGGCCAAAATTACAATGGAATGAGTTTCACTACTAGAGTAAACAAGGGGAAGAATATTCAACATCCAGCAATTCGCTATTTGTTCTATGTTATTGCTAACACCTTGCAGACACGTAATGAGTTCACAAGACTCAACGAGGAGGACATCTTAGTCCTTGCAAAGGCTACTTACATCAACTGTGGCTTGTCACTCAACTTGGGCGCCGTCATTGTGCGCTACTTGGAGCACCAAGCCTCCCAAAGCCAAGGACCAATCACAGGTGAGTTACAACCCGTGCTAGGTGAGCGACGTCTTGGTTTCTCCACTTTGAAAGCTTATAGAATGCTCACTAGGAGAGGTGGTGTTTATTACCTGCATATTGCTAGAGCTAGGCGTCTCTACCCCGCTCCTTTGCCTAATGGTCTTTTCTCTATCGAGGAAGGATGTTTGCTATATGACTTGCAGGTTGAGCAACACCAACCTGAGGAGGAGGTTTTGGAGGAGGATGAAGACCAAGAGGAGTAGCAAGAAGTTCCTTATCAAGAGGAGCAGCCACAAACCCAGTTCGCCACATACCAAGATTACCAAGAACTTGGAGGGACTGTGGAGAGGATGCATAGCCTCTCTTTGAACCTCCGAGAAACAACTACTAACCTCTCAACTCAATTCACGAGCTGGAGTAACGACTTTTTCCCACCACCACAGTGATTTTAAGGGCTTGCAAAAGCCTAAGATTGGGGAAGTTTCCTCATGTATTTTTATTTGGCGTTCATTTTCTTTTATTTCGAGGTTGTGATTTTATTTGAGTTTATAAGCACTCGTGTTGGTTTCCCCAACACTTTATTTTCTAGTTCTTTCTATTTTCTGCAAGATTTTCTAGCCAAGCTTTGCCGCCAATTTTCTATTTTCTGCAAGATTTTCTAGCCAAACTTTGTTTTCTACAAAAAGATTTCTCCATTTTTCCTTATTTTCCCTCTTTCTTTTCTTTCCACCTCGAGGTTTTCATGTATTCGCAGGAGAGTGATCAACTTCGAGTTTCCAAGAAGAAAATAAAAAAAGAAGAGAGAAGTGGAACCAAACATGAGAGGTATGCCTTATGAATCCCCACTTTTGAAGTTGGAGAAACATATGCTAGTTAGTAGTAAATGTTGAGATATTATATTGGTGGAGTGAGCCTTTGTATTGTAATAAGATTTTTGTTTGCATCGGTATTTAGTTGGGTACGTTTTGTTCCAGCTCTCGTAATTAACCAAGTCTTGCCTAAAAATGCTAAACAATTGTTAGAAGAAAAAGTCTCACAATTGAAGGCTTGGGTGTTGTAGTGCTTAGTCTTGAAGGTTTATTTCTAGAGATACTCAACACCACTGAAAATGTTGATTGACTTGATAGCTCTCTTGAAAAGGGTTAGTTTGATTGAATTAATGTTTAGCAGTTTTTGTGAGCATTCCCAAGTTTGAGTTGTTAATCATAAGAATGATATAGCTTTATGCGTGTCTTCATGGGATGCCAACAACTCCGCTGGCCTACGAACGATCTTCATGGAGGAAACTCCTAGATTTCGGCTATGAGTTGATTAAACACATGTAGCAGCAATGCTATAGTCGGTAAGATTCTTGGCACTCCTAGGTAGCTATAATCATGATGGAATCACTCCTCTTGCTATTATGAGTAATCATTATGCAAAAGGAACAAAAACCTTAGTAATGCCATGAGTGTCTATCACAGCCTGATAAACTAATAAAAATCTTTGGCATGCTCTCAGTTACTCAAGAACTAAAATTCTTGAAGGATAATGAATAGAAAAGTAGTGCTTGAAAAGTCTTGATTTATTGATGTGGGAGAACTGAGATACTCTAGTGTATATGATTTTCATGACAACTCTCACACTCTCAATTTACATGATTATACTTTATTGTTCAAACGCAAGCCTATGAGTTGATTACATGACATGGAATAAAGTTTACTCATTTGAATCATCTATGTTAACAATAATTTTGCTGCACTATAAGGATGCATAAAACCCGTATAATATGCTTGCCATTACTCTATCTATGCTGAAGTTTTTCAGATTTATGAAGTGGATTAAACATGAGACTACCAATCATGAGTAAGATCACTCGTTATTTTAGTTTAAATGCTGAGTTCCTTTTTGACTTTGGTTTTCTCTCTCGGGGATGATTAAGTTTAATCTTGGAGAGGTTGATGGCTCTGAAATATAGCCATATACGTCCATATTTAAACTAGATATTATTCATATTTTTGATGAAATATCTCTCTAAACCCTGCCACTAATGCCTAATATTCAAAGGGGTATGCAATCCTTTCTCTTTATATTTTTCCTTCTCATATAATGTCGTTTGAAGATGGGAATCACTACATTAAAGTCAAAGATACGATAGTTCCAACAACCAGAAGAAACCAGGAACTGTGAAACAGAGGTAGACACTTTAACGACCAACTATACGACCGGAACAAAATTCTGGCAGTATAGTTTCGGTCATATAGTTGGCGCCGCCACCATTAGGTCAAACAGAACAACTTTCCTGAAGGGACCTCTATAAAAAGAAGCCTCAGGCGACGAGAAAAAATCTCCAGCCTCATCCGAAAGTCTCTGCCCCAGATCATCAGCCGCCTCAAGATCTCAAAACCCTTCTCCATCTCCATAGCCATATTCCACCACTTGTAATAGTAGATCTCTTCTTCGATTGGCGACATTGTAAGAGTATTACTATCAATCTAATGATTTTCATTACAATGTTTGTGATTGTTGATCTCATCTCTATGTGTGAGTAATTCTCCTTGTGTTAAGGGCTTCGGCCTAGCCATGTATCTTTTGTGCATGTTATTTATCATAGATGGGATCATGTATTAGTTTGTATGACATGATGATTATTGTATCCTCGCTTGCCTCAATCCAAGTACTTGTCAGGTACCCAAGACCCGTGGGTTGAGCAAGGTATAGGGTGTATGAGTAATGACTGATCTGCTGGTTGGGAACCCTAGTGACAGAAGGGGTAGTACGGCTGTATGTGAGGGATTTACTTGGGATTAACGGTGACATCACTATGCATATCATTAGTTCTCTTTCTTCTATGGATGAGGCTAGTAGGTTATTGCTATAAGCGGTTGCGGAAGTAATAGCATTTATGGATACACTGCCCACATATAATTTATCTTGCTCTAACAATTACATGCATACTTTATCTTTATCTTTTTCCTATTAGATGTTTTGCACAACTACAGGTGAAACCAAATGCCCTAGGCCCTATCTCTCCATCATCGACAAAAACAAAAAGACACCAACAATTGGTCCGGTAAAAACACAAAAGGAATTCCAAAACTCCTGATGGTCCGTTAAAGTAACTTCACTACGCATTCGCTTCCCGAGGATTCAATAACCTAGGTCTACTAGGGGAAAATAAGTTATACTACATCCGTAATACGGATCGAAGGTATCAGGTTGCCGAAAGGAAAAACCATACTCTAACATACTTGGTTAACGCCATGTTAGGTACCTCGTGTTTATCCAAGGCTTGGTGGGGGGAGGCGATATTGATAGGAATCTGCCGAAACTCCTGAACCTGCCATTCCCATGGTATATTATGAATGAACACAAGATGAAATCCCTGAGGAGGAAGACAATGAAGTTCCTGTAAGGAATAAGAGACAGAGGATTTCAAAGTCCTTTGGTGATGTGACACCCCCAGGATTAGGGCTAGACAAATCCCAGACCTCTGTCTGATATAAGCCTAACCTAAATCTCAGAAGCATACAGAGAAAGAATTGGTAACATTATAGTGACCCTATGACACAAAATAATTATAGCAAGCTCATAACTAAGCAAAGAACCAAAATATTACAAGAAGAGGTCCCTGACCACAAACACCAAACAACGGAAGGCAAATTGTGCTATTAAGTATAACAAACTTAACAAATGGCCTAACAGGCCTGAAGCATAACGATGATGTCCCAATCCATAGATTCCAGGCTACCGACCGGGAATCCATAGATACTCATCGATGTTGATGCCGTAACAAACTCATCTTCTATGGTAATAGTTACCTGCTGCAAAAGTATCAACAAAGCAAGGCTGAGTACAGGGTGTACTCCGTAAGACTTATGGCTGGTGGGGTTATTTTGCATAAAGCTAACTTTCTTTGTAAAAGAGAGAGGAGAAGGTCGACTAAGTAGAACATTTGAAAGGGGATAAGAAAGCGATATCACTAGATTTTATCTTCTTTTGATATCCAACGAATCTTTACTAGCTGAACCTATCAACTAGGATCACCCCCTTGATCCCATAGGAAGCATCCTTATGCACATTTCTATTATATGCCAAGTTTTACGATTAGGTTATAGTTCTCTAAGATCTTTGAATCCATTCCCAAGTTGTTCATAACCATGGAAATGGCTTTTCAAAAAGATTATTACCTTGTAGGGGTGTATAACTTTACCCACACGTACCAATCGATTCTTAGTGCCAGATCATTAGCCCTCTTCCTTGGAAGGCCAGCAGAGAATGGTTGACCACTTCCTTTACCTTGCTTTCGCCGAGACCATGAGTCACGCCCTAAGTAGATGTCACCGTAATGGGTCAAGTCCCGAAGTTGGTCCCTAGAGATGTGAACAAGGTTTGTGATTAGGCTATGCGTCCTCCATTCCTTGCCACACGGACCTACCTATATGAATGCACCTCCTTCACCTCGTTCAAAGAACGACCAGTATGCATATGTCGGATGGAACGCCCAAACTATGTGACTCATGGAATCTACTAGGCAAGTTAGTTGGTCGAGGGGGTTTCCAGGCCACCGTGTGGCTATACGCTCGTATTCGTTCAAGAGGCAAGAACTCAGGTTCTAGTGGTGGGAAGTATGGGACTTCAAATACCACAACCCAACATGGCCTCCCATACAAGCCTTAGCATGTTTAACTTACATCTCTGATCATACCACGTCATCCTATCATACTAGGTTCATTCATAGATCTGATTCATCAACCAGATGGATCAACGGTAACAACTAAGCATGGCTAAGCACAACAGATATAAATAGCCCTAGCGAAGCTCATAAGCCAAACTCTAGTTATGCTAGGAGCAGGGGATCAGGGAGTATAGGCTAAAAATGGAACATGCATCAGATATTATTACTCCATCTATTGATAAAAGACTTTAGAATCGTATGCACATGGCAAGAATGAAATACTTTGAAATCATAGGATTATATCATGTGTGGGGTGATGTCTACAAGAGCACAGATCGTTTGTAGCTAGTTTCAAAGTTCAGATATCAATCCCACAGGGAGCTCACCGGTAATTGCTTATTGATGAAGTCTCTGTCACACCCGAAGTTGTCACAGGTCTTCGAGTGAATTGACTACAAGTGTTGAAATAAGAATGGGGTTTTGATTAAATGTGATAGATTTAAAGAGAACTAAAATGTAAACTTCAGAAATACAAAGCATGAAAGTAAAGAACGACATTGTTGTTTGTTGTTTCCTATAGATGGCGAAAGAAGGTGCGGGGAAATTCAGTTCATGGTGATAGTGAGTGTGCCAGGTGGACGAGTGATAAATTTAACAATTATAATATTATAGATATATGTGTAGGCGAGCAACCCATAATTAGCCAGAACTTCTCTTGGTAGATTACATCCTAACATCAATAATCCTACTAGCCTGTTACCAAAACCATAGTTAAACACTAGACGATTAAGACCCTTCATGTCGCTTAGCGATTAAGCTCCTTGGATCGGACTAATGCAATAAGCACAGTGGTTACTCGTTATCCTCGTGTCAACTAGCTTTCCATTGATATCCCCGTGTCACCCGGGGGTCACCGGTACACTAGCACTACAAGAAAAGTTTCCTTCCGCAATGACTTGGCCCGACGGTCCTCTTAGACGGCACGTCTTCTGCGACGAAATTCTAGGCTCAGCCGAGGCTGATGGAAAACTTTTTTTTTCCGGTTTTGGGGCCCTCTACTATGACGGATCTGCTAAAAACATGGAGGAAGCTCGGCTAGCGCGTGGTAGAAGCAAGATTTTCGTTTCCTCGCGTGATGTTGACTAACCAAAGTCTTTTGAGGCGTGTGGGTCCCGGACGTCAGTGTCTCTAGCGGACCATACTTTTGGTCGTGCCTTCTGATTTGAACTCGATAACGTTGCTTGAGGCGTCTGCCGTTTAGTCAGGCTGCTAGGTCCCACATGTTAGCCTCTCATTAGAAGGATTGTGTGTATGATGGATTTTTTTTCCTTCGCTCGCGCTACCCTGTTCTGAAGTTGATAGCGCTGCTCTATGCATCTACCGTTTAATCAACCTCCTGGGACCCACATATGTCATCCTCTCATTAGAAGAAACGTGTGTATGATGGAATTTTTTCCTTCGCTGGCGCTACCCCGTTCCGAAGTTGATAGTGCTGCTCGATGCATCTACTGTTTAACCCTATTAATTGTGCTAATACTCAGTTGTAACCTAGTAGTTGCAACTCATTAAATTCCCAGTTACAAGCTATTGCAAGAAATGTGTAACCCTCACGTTGCACCAATCGCGAGGTAAATCCAATGGCAAGAGAGGTGACTCTTGAGAACTGGCAAATCCAATAGAATATTCACAGATATTTCTATGAAAATTGTGGACAAACACCCCGCGCCTGCCAAAACTTTCCGCCGAGACCCCAAACTTTCCTAAGCCCGCCCTCAATCGAGCGAACAACCCTTGTCTCTTCAAATTTTGCATCGTTCTTATGGGAGACGCACCAGATTAGAACCAGGCCACAAACTTCTCCATGCCTTAAAAAAAACTTCTCAACGCCTTTCTATCAACAGGGTCGGCCTACCACCATTGGCCACGCCGTTATTCACGAGATGCACCGGCCGACGGTCAGCTGGGCGATCCCCATGCTTCACCTGCTAGATTTAGGCACTAGACATTCTTCTTGGCTTTGGTTTGTTTCTCCACCTCTCCAAGAACTAGTTAAAGCTTGTGACCATTTAGATTTACAAGGTGCTTGCAGAATTGGGTAGGTATGTTCTTTAGGTAAATCTATAGTAAAGCTCTAGACAGAAGAGTTCGAAAACATCTTAAAAATGACTTGGCAGAGATCCTGTGCAAGCTTTTGACCTGATATATTCCCCATCCTCCTTTGATACGATGGAGCATTTGGCTGTTGATGTACCTGACAAGGATGTACTTAGAGGTACAGTAAAGTATAGATGGATGTACCCTATAGAACGTCGACTTCGCATTTCCAAGGAGCGGGAAGATATCCGTAGACAGTTTGATAAATGAGTGTTATGCAAAGATATCTTCACATATAAGACTGTAGAAAAGTTAGATATATTCAGATGTTTGACTTGGCTATGTTTTGTAGGTTCTTCACAGAAATAAAAGTACTAGCAAAATTTCGTTCCACCAATAAAAAGACCGTATGGACTATGATCTAAGGATCATGTAAGACGCTCAAATTGCACTGTAAATTGTCTATGAATTGTCCAGATGGGGTAACCTCTTGTCTATTTCGTAACACTAGATTTCGATGCTTGAATTTTTGGCCCTTATCTTTGGTCCTGATAGGAGTATAACAACAGCTTCAACTTGCATTCCCAACGGTGTCTGCCGTAGTGCTGATGTACCTTCTATGGAGACTGACGCAACTAGAGGTTGTCCTAATGAACCTACACTGGATTGCATTTAGATTCGAAATCATGCACTTGACATTATCGTCCCAAGGAAAAGAAGGTTGTGGATCTGGTAATAATGCCTTCTGTTGAACAAGATGCTAGAGGTGATGATTTCCTAAGGCAATCCCTACCATTCTATGACTTATACGAGTAGTTATCGTACTTTAATTGAATTGCATGTCCCTCTATATCAATGAAAATGGCATATCGTTTGCCTTGTTTCAAAAATAAATAAATATTTGTATGTCTCCTTGTGTTAGTTGATGCAAAGAAGATACTGTTTTATGTTCAAGTCATGTGAACAAATATGTTTGTATGTAGAGACATACATGCGGATTGGGTGACAAAATCAACATAAAATTGCCAGATCAATAACACAAGCAGAATGGCATTGCAAGAAAAGGAACAGAACCATCTTTTCACCGTGCTTGTGAAAAGGAGATGAGCCAGGAACCACGCTGCAAGTGGAAAAGGCCAATTCTTGTGCAGCTCAGCTAGTATTGGTTTATCATCGATAATACTCAAGCATGCAAATATTATGATTACATACAAGGAGTAGTTCCAGTTCCACACTATAGTTCAACAGGCAAAAGTGTAAGAAATGCATAAGGTAGCTCCATAATACAGGTTCTAGAGAAAACATACAAATCATAAGAAAGAAACCTTCGCATCACAGTTCACCACTTTCAGGTGCAATAGTTTCTATAGATTGTAAACCCAAATAACCGCCTCCTTCAGGTGGCATGATAATTTCGGGACCGGGATCAGTAGCACCAACAGCAGCGCTAGCACCGGTAGCATGAATCTCCACAATAGGTGAACTATTGAGCACCACAATGTCCTCTGAAGTATCTTCACTGCCAGCTCCAGCCGCACAAGTCTCCACAGATGGTAAAACCAATCCACCACCTCCATCATCTGGCACGACGATGGCAGGTGCATGTTCATCAGTACCAGCTACAGCTGCAACTGCATCAGTCTCCATAGAAGGTAAATAAGGAGGCGTCTTAGGTGTAGCGATCTGACATTCATTTTGTACTCCATCATCAAGAAATTGAGAGTCTTCTTTAACTTTGTGCTTCTGTGGTTATAAGATAAAGAGATTACAGCGAAAGCATCTACATGCAACGACAAGAACATATGTCATTCTATTGATTTACCTTGTCATTTGGGATAGCAGAAGTCACAGGATTGGAACCTATTTCATCGAGAATCCTCTTTTTCGCTCCTTCCGCTATCTCCTTCTGCAGCAAGTTGTAATATTGATTACATGATGTTGATTGACAAATATATGCAAATGTTCAAAAGTTTGCGCTGTCAAACTACCAACTTCGAACGGATCCCCACTTTTCTTAGTTATGGGATCTAGCCTAGAAAACAAGCTTCTATGGAATCCTAGTCTACAAAAAAAGATGCATACCCGGGATAAGAACTACTCTACACATGACAATGCTGCGCAATCGACAATAAAAATTTAACCGCATCATCAACTCTATCATGTAAGTTCGGAGTGAATCTAGATACACTCGTTTCACATCGGCTAAAACATCTTATATTATGAAACGGAGGGAATAGGTACGAGTGTTCTAGTATTTCACAAACCTCCATTGCTACCATGGGACAGAGGTGACGGATGCTCCACCACCCTACAGAAGGTGGTCGCGCCGATCTCGCCGCCACCTGTAGAGGACGGAGCCAAGGAGCTGGTCTGCAACAATATGGAGCGAGAGGCCAGGGGGCGGTAGTGGATGGGAAGAAGGGTCTAAGTAAAAGAGGTTGTGTGTGCGTGGGGGGAGGCCAGTGAGGGAGTTAAATCTAGCTTGTCTCAGAAGGAACGCACTGCCACGTGCACCGGCGTGTGCAAAACTCCCTCCCTCTCTCTCTCTTCTGCGGCAGCTACAGACAGTAGTACTCCAGCTAGCTTCATCGAGTTCTCTGGTACTCCTACTAGTAGACCTTTACTACTTCTAATAGGTAGACAAGGAGTACTTGTTCAGAGGAAGAAAAAACTAAACTAGCACACCGTCGTAAAGTATTGCCTTGTCAAATCACTGGTGATGCCATGATGAGTGAAATGTTTTTACTAGTAAACCTGGAAACATCGTGTTCCTTCCACCGCGTGCAGTTTCTGAGCGAAGTAGTTACCAACATGTCCAACTTAGGCTTATAGGACCCAAACTACAGTGAAAACGAAACAAACTACGAACCTACAAGGAGTAATACTAACAGTACTACTATTATACAACATTCTGGAAGAAATTATGTACGGAATAGTAGTAGTAGAGTACAACTGTACTCCTAATAAGGTTCTTTTACAAGTTGGTGAAATATACATACTAGAGAAACTACCAAGTGTACAAAAGGGGTTTTTGGTCATACGGAGTATTTTACAAGCCTACTGCAATGATAATCGGATAGTTCACGCCAAGGAAAAGAGAATATGATACAAGGATAGTAACCCTTTTCCATCGATTAACTGCAGTTAACTGGCTTGTGTCCATCGAGAACACCATGCACTCAAACCCAGAAGGATAGGTGCGAACGGTGTGACCATAGTGAACAACACTAGTATCATTAGCAATTGCATTGCCTGAGACACCATATGTATAGACCAGAAGAAGTCTTGAACCATCGGCAGATCTTGCTAACCACCACCTACCAGGATCATTCTCCTCATCATCCTCAACAAACCCATGTGTCAGGTACAACACATTGCGTGGCTATAGGATAAGTATAGGACCTTCAAAGGGAAAAGGAAATGTAACATGGAAATAATATTGATATTGATCTGACATTGTAGAAGTTGATATACAGTCCTATTTTCAAAAATCTTGATTATACTTAAGATGTTTGTTTGCATAAAAAATGCCAACCTAGGGAGATGCTATGTAAATTCTAATTCTTTTCAAAATGGGGATATGATATGAAAATTCTCCTAGAGACACGGTTTGATTCATGGGATCAAATGAAATAGGAAATAATCCTATAGGATCTTGAATGTAAAGTTCACAGGGGAAAAAGAAAGGTTGGATCCGACAAGATTTTGTTGTCTTATATACCAAAGGAAACCCAACAAGGATTATTTCTAGGAGTTTTAATATCTTATCTTATCTTACCACTATGTAGTGTATGAATAACTTTGAATATTCACTGTTGGAACAGGACTTGCGAATTCCAACATTTCCAGTAGTTGGATGTTCTTTTCCATTCTAGAATGTACTTGAAGATTCTATTCATAGTCTTTAGCACAATGAACGCTATGCACAATCCTCAAAACACACTTCTCCATAATTCTAGAATCTTCTCCTTCATTTCTCAAGACCATGTTAACAAAATTTACAAGTACTAGTACCTAATAAACGTTGACTTCTACATGATAGAAAATACATGAGAGGTATGCCTTATGACTCCCCACTTTTGAAGTTGGAGAAACATATGCTAGTTAGTAGTAAATGTTGAGATATTATATTGGTGGAGTGAGTCTTTGTATTGTAGTAAGATTTTTGTTTGCATGGGTATTTAGTTGGATACGTTTTGTTCTAGCTCTCATAATTAACCAAGTCTTGCCTAAAAATTGCTAAACAATTGTAATAAAAAAAAGTCTCACAATTTAAGGCTTGGGTGTTGTAGCGCTTAGTCTTGAAGGTTTATTTCTAGAGATACTCAACACCACTGAAAATGTTGATTGACTTGATAGCTCTCTTGAAAAGGGTTTGTTTGATTGAATGAATGTTTAGCAGTTTTTGTGAGCATTCCCAAGTTTGACTTGTTAATCATAAGAATAATATAGCTTTATGCGTGTCAAACTTCATGGGATGCCAACAACTCCGCTGGCCTACGAACGATCTTCATGGAGGAAACTCCTAGATTTCGGCTATGAGTTGATTAAACACATGTAGCAGCAATGTTATAGTCGGTAAGATTCTTGGACTCCTGGGTAGCTGTAATCATGATGGAATCACTCCTCCGGCTGTTATGAGTAATCATTATGCAAAAGGAACAAAAACCTTAGTGATGCCACGAGTGTCCATCACAGCCCGATAAACTAATAAAAATCTTTGCCATGCTCTCAATTACGTACTAAAATTCTTGAAGGACAATGAATAGAAAAGTAGTGCTTGAAAAGTCTTGATTTATTGATGTGGCAGAATTGAGATACTCTAGTGTATATGATTTTCATGACAACTCTCACACTCTCAATTTACATGATTATACTTTATTGTTCAAAGGCAATCCTATGAGTTGATTACATGACATGGAATAAAGTTTACTCATTTGAATCATCCATGTTAACAATAATTTTGCTGCACTATAAGGATGCATAAAACCCGTATGATATGCTTGCCATTACTCTATCTATGCTGAAGTTTTTCAGATTTATGAAGTGGAGAAAACATGAGACTACCAATCATGAGTAAGATCACTCGTTATTTTAGTTTAAATGCTGAGTTCCGTTTTGAGTTTGGTTTTCTTGCTCGGGGACGATTAAGGTTAAGCTTGGGGAGGTTGATGGCTCTAACATATAGCCATATACTTCCACATTTAAACTGGATATTATTCATATTTTTGATGAAATATCTCTCTAAACCCTTCCACTAATGCCTAATATTCAAAGGGGTATGCAATCCTTTCTCTTTATATTTTTCTTGTTCATATAATGTCGTTTGAAGATGGGAATCACTACATTAAAGTCAAAGATACGATAGTTCTAACAACTAGAAGAAACCAGGAGCCGTGAAACAGAGGTAGATGCTTTAACGACCAACTATACGACTGGAACAAAATTCCGGCCGTATAGTTCTGGTCATATAGTTGGCACTGCCACCATTAGGTCAAATAGAACAACTTTCATGAAGGGACCCCTATGAAAAGAAGCCTCGGGCGACGAGAAAACGTCTCCAGCCTCGTCCAAAAGTCTCTGCCCTAGATCATCAGCCACCTCTAGATCTCAAAACCCTTCTCCATCTCCATAGCCATATTCCACCACTTGTAATAGTAGATCTCTTCTTCGATTGGCGACATTGTAAGAGTATTTCTATCGATCTAATGATTTTCATTACAATGTTTGTGATTGTCGATCTCATGTCTATGTGTGAGTAATTCTCCTTGGGTCAAGGGCTTCGGCCTAACCATGTATCTTTTGTGCATGTTATTTAGCATAGATAGGATCATGTATTATTTTGTATGACATGATGATTATTGTATCCTCTCTTGCCTCAATCCAAGGACTTGTCTGGTACCCAAGACCCATGGGTTGAGCCAGATATAGGGTGTATGAGTAATGACTGATCTGCAGGTTGGGAACCCCAGTGATAGAAGGGCTAGTACATCTGGATGCGAGGGATTTACTTGGGATTAACGGTGACATCACTATGCATATCATTAGTTCTCTTTCTTCTATGGATGAGACTAGTAGGTTATTGCTATAAGCGGTTGCGGAAGCAATAGCAATTATGGATGCACTACCCACATATAATTTATCTTTCTCTAACAATTACATGCATACTTTGTCTTTATCTTTTTCCCATTAGATGTTTTGCACAACTACAGGTGAAACCAAATGCCCTAGGCCCTCTCTCTCGATCATCGACAACAACAAAAAGACGCAAACTATTGGTCCGGTAAAAACACCAAAGGAATTCCAAAACTCTCGAAGGTTCGTTAAAGTAACTTCACTATGCATTCGCTTCCTGAGGATTCGATAACCTAGGTCTACTAGGGAAAAATAAGTTATACTGCATCCATAATCCGGATTGAAGGTATCAGGTTGCCGAAAGGAAAAACCATACTCTAACATACTTGGTTAACGGTATGTTAGGTACCTCGTGTTTATCCAAGGCTTGGTGGGGGGAGGCGATATTGATAGGAATCTGCCGAAACTCCTGAACCTGCCATTCCCATGGTATATTATGAATGAACACATGATGAAATCCTGAGGAGGAAGACAATGAAGTTCCTGTAAGGAAAAAGAGACAGAGGATTTCAAAGTCCTTTGGTGATGTGACACCCCTGGGATTAGGGCTAGACAAATCCCAGACCTCTGTCTGATATAAGCCTAACCTAAATCTTAGAAGCATACAGAGAAAGAATTGGTAACATTATAGTGACCCTACGACACAAAATTATTATAGCAATCTCATAACAAAGCAAAGAACCAAAATATTACAAGCAGAGGTCCCTGACCACAAACACCAAACAACAGAAGGCAAGTTGTTCTATTAAGTATAACAAACTTAACAAATGGCCTAACAGGCCCGAAGCATAATGATGATGTCCCAATCCATAGATTACAGGGTACCGACCGGGAACCCCAAGATACTCATCGATGTCGATGCCGTAACAAACTCATCTTCTATGGTAACACTTACCTGCTGCAAAAGTATCAACAAAGCAAGGCTGAATACAAGGTGTACTCCGCAAGACTTATGGCTGGTGTGGTTATTTTGCATAAAGCTAACTTTCTTTGTAAAAGGGAGAGGAGAAGCTCGACTAAGTAGAACATTTGAAAGGGGTTATATCACTAGATTTTATCTTCTTTTGATATCCAACGAATCTTTACTAGCTGAACCTATCAACTAGGATCACCCCCTCGATCCCAGAGGAAGCATCCTTAAGCACATTTCTCTTATATGCCAAGTTTTACGATTAGGTTATAGTTCTCTATGATCTTTGAATCCATTCCCAAGTTGTTGATAACCGTGGAAATGGCTTTTCAAAAAGATTATTACCTTGTAGGGGCGTATAACTTTACACACATGTACCAACCAATTCTTAGTGCCAGATCATTAGCCCTCTTCCTTGGAAGGCCAGTAGAGAATGGTTGACCACGACCTTTACCTTGCTTTCGCCGAGACCATGAGTCACGGCCTACGGACATGTAACCGTAATGGGTCAAGTCCCGAAGTCGGTCCCTAGAGATGTGAACAAGGTTTGTGATTACGGAGGCCGTGCCTCTCCCATTCCTTGGCACATGGACCTACCTGTATGAATGCACCTCCTTCACCTCATTCAAGGACGACCAGAATGCATATGTCGAATGGAACGCCCAAACTATGTGACTCATGGAATCTACTAGGCAAGTTAGTTGGTCGAGTGGTTTCCAGGCCACCGTGTGGCTGTACGCTCGTCTTGTTTCAAGAGGCAAGAACTCAGGTTCTAGTGGTGGAAAGTATGGGATTTCAAATACCACAACCCAACGTGGCCTCCCATACAAGCCTTAGCATGTTTAACTTACATATCCTATCATACTAGGTTCATTCATAGATCTGATTCATCAACCAGATGGATCAGCGGTAACAACTAAGCATGGATAAGCACAACAGATATAAATAGCCCTAGCGAAGCTCATAAGTCAAACTCTAGTTATGCTAGGAGCAGTGGATCAGGGAGTATAGGCTAAAAAGGGAAGATGTATCAGATATGATTACTCCATCTATCGATAAAAGACTTTAGAATCGTATGCACATGGCAAGAACGAAATACTTTGAAATCATAGGATTATATCACGTGTGGGGTGATCTCTACAAAAGCACAGATCGTTTGTAGCTAGTTTTGAAGTTTAGATATCGATCCCACAGGGAGCCCAACGGTAAGTGTTTATTGATGAAGTCTCTGTCACACCCGAAGTTATCACAGGTCTTCGAGTGAATTGACTGCAAGTGTTGAAATAAGAATGGGGTTTTGATAATGCGAAAGATTTAAATAGAACTAAAATGTAAACTTCAAAAATACAAAGCATGAAACTAAAGAACGGCATTGTTGTTTGTTGTTTCCTGTAGATGGCGAAAGAAGGTACGTGGAGATTCAGTTCATGGTGATAGTGAGTGTGCCAGGTGGACGAGTGATAAATGTAAAAATTATAATCTTATAGATATATGTGTAGGCGAGCGACCCATAATTAGCCAGAACTTCTCTTGGTAGATTTCATCCAAACTTCAATAATCCTACTAGCCTGTTACCAAAACCATAGTTAGAGACTAGACGATTAAGCCCCTTCAGGTCGCTTAGCGATTAAGCTCCTTCGATCAGACTAAATTTAATAAGCACAGTGGTTACTCGTTATCCTCGTGTCAACTAGCTTTCCATTGATATCCCTATGTCACCCGGGGGTCACCGGTACACTAGCACTACAAGAAAAGTTTCCTTCCGCAACGACTTGGCCCGACGGTCGTCTTAGAACGCGCATCTTCCGCGACGAAATTCTCGGCTCTGGCATGGCCGATGGAAAACTTTTTTTTAGGTTTTGGGGCCCTCTACTATGACGGATCTGCTAAAAATATGGAGGAAGCTCGACTGACGCGTGGCAGAAGCAAGATTTTTGTTTCCTCGTGTGATCTTGACTCGCCGAAGTCTTTTGAGGCCTGTGGGTCTCGGACGTCAGTGTCTCTAGCGGACCATACTTTTTGGTCGCGCCTCCCTGATTTGAACTCGATAACGTTGCTCGAGGTGTCTACCGTTTAGTCAGGCTGCTAGGTCCCATATGTCAGCCTCTCATTAGAAGGATCGTGTGTATGATGGAGTTTTTTCCTTTGCTCACGCTACCCTGTTCTGAAGTTGATAGAGCTGCTCCATGCATCTACCGTTTAATCAATCTCCTGGGACCCACATATGTCATCCTCTCATTAGAAGAAACGTGTGTATGATGGAATTTTTTCCTTCGCTGGCGCTACCCCCGTTCTGAAGTTGATAGAGCTCCTCGACGCATCTACCATTTAACCCTACTAATTGTGCTAATACTGAGTTGTAACCTAGTTGTTGCAACTCATTAAATTCCCAGTTACAAGCTATTGCAACAAGTGTGTAACCCTCACGTTGCACCAATCGCGAGGTAAATACAATGGCAAGAGAGGTGACTCTTGAGAACTGGCAAATCAGATAGAATATTCACAGATATTTCTATGAAAATTGTGGACAAACACCCTCTGCCCGCCAAAACTTTCCTCCGAGACCCCAAACTTTCCTAAGCCTGCCCTCAATCAAGTGTCCAACCCTTGTCTCTTCAAAATTTGCATCATTCTTATGGGAGACGCACCAGATTAGAACCAGGCTGGAAACTTCTCCATGCCTTAAAAAAACTTCTCAACACCTTTCTATCAACAGGGCCGGCCTACCACCATTGGCCGCGCCGTTCTTCACGAGACGCACCAGCCGGCGGTCAGCTGGGCGATCCCCACGCTTCACCTGCTAGATTCAGGCACTGGACATTCTTATTGGCTTTGGTTTGTTCTCCACCTCTCCTAGAAATAGTTAAAGCTTGTGACCATCTAGATTTACAAGGTTCTTGTAGATTTGGGTAGGTACGTTCTTTAGGTAAATCTATAGTGAAGCTCTAGACAGAAGAGTTAGAAAACATCTTAAAAAGGACTTGGTAGAGATCCTGTGCAAGCTTTTGACCTGATATATTCCCCATCCTCCTTTGATACTATGGAGCATTTGGCTGTTGATGTACCTGACGAGGAACTACTTAGAGGTACAGTACAGTATAGATGGATGTACCCTATAGAACGTCGACTTCGCATTTCTAAGGAGCGGGAAGATATCCGTAGACAGTTTGATAAGTGAGTGTTATGCAAAGATATATTCACATATAAGACAGTTGAAAAGTTAGGTATATTCAGATGTTTGACTTGGCTATGTTTTGTAGGTTCTTCACAGAAATAAATGTACTAGCAAAATTTTGTTCCACCAATAAAAATTCCGGATGGACTAAGATCTAAGGATCATGTAAGATGGTCAAATTGCACTGTAAATTGTCTATGAATTGTCCATATGGGGTAACCTCTTGTCTATTTTTTAACATTAGATTTTGGAGCTTGAATTTCTGGCCCTTATCTATGGTCCTAATAGGAGTATAACAACAGCTTCAGCTTGCATTTCCAACGGTGTCTGCCATAGCGCTGATGTACCTTCTGTCGAGACTGACGCAACTAGAGGTTGTCCTGATGAACCTGCACTGGATTGCGTTTAGATTCGAAATCCTGCACTTGACATTATTGTCCCAAGGAAAAGAAGGTTGTGGATCTGGTAATAATGCCTTCTGTAGAACAAGATGCTAGAGGTGATGATTTCCTATTGCAATCCCTACCATTCTATGACTTGTACAACTAGTTATCGTAGTTTAATTGAATTGCATGTCCCTCTCTATCAATGAAAATGGCATATCGTTTGCCTTGTTTGAAAAATAAATAAATATTTGCATGTCTCCTTGTGTTAGTCGATGCAAAGAAGATATTGTTTTATGTTCAAGTCATGTGAACAAATATGTTTGTATGTAGAGACATACATGCGGATTGGGTGACAAAATCAACAAAAAATTGCCAGATCAATAACACAAGCAGAATGGCATTGCAAGGAAAGGAACAGAACCATCTTTTCACCGTGCTTGTGAAAAGGAGATGAGCCAGGAACCACGCCTGCAAGTGGAAGAGGCCAATTCTTGTGCAGCACAGCTAGCATTGGTTTATCATCGATAATACTCAAGCATCCGAATATTATGATTACATACTAGGAGTAGTTCTAGTTCCACACTATAGTTCAACAGGAAAAAGTGTAAGAAATGCGTAAGGTAGCTCCATAATACAGGTTCTAGAGAAAAGCATGCAAATCATAAGAAAGAAAGCTCCGCATCACAGTTCACCACCTTCAGGTGCAATAGTTTCTATAGATTGTAAACCCAAATCACTGCCTCCTTTAGGTGGCATGATAATTTCGTGAGCAGGATCAGCTACACCAACAGCAGCGCCAGCACCGGTAGCATGAGTCTCCACAATAGGTGAACTATCGAGCACCACAATGTCCTCTAAAGGATCTTCACTGCCAGCTCTAGCCGCACAAGTCTCCATGGATGGTAAAACCAATCCACCACCTCCATCATCTGGCACGATGATGGCAGGTGCATGCTCATCAGTACCATCTGCAGCTGCAACTGCATCAGTTTCCATAGAAGGTAAATAAGGAGGCGTCTTAGGTGTAGCGATCGGACATTCATTTTGTACTCCATCATCAGGAAACTGCGAGTCTTCTTCAACTTTGTGCTTATGCGGTTACAAGATAAACAGAGATTACAGCGAAAGCATCTACGTGCAACGACAAGAACATATGTCATTCTATTGATTTACCTTGTCATCTGGGATAGCAGAAGTTACAGGATTGGAACCTGTTTCATCTAGAATCCTCTTTTTCGCTCCTTCCGCTATCTCCTTCTGTAGCAAGTTGTAAGATTGATTATATGATGTTGATTGACAAATATATGCAAATGTTCAAAATTTTGCGCTGTCAAACTACCAACTTCGAACGGATCCCCACTGTTCTTAGTTATGGGATCTAGCCTAGAAAACAAGCTTCTATGGAATCTTAGTCTACAAAGAAAGGATGCATACCCGGAATAAGAAGTACTCTACACATGACAATGCTGCGCAATCGACAATTAAAATTTAGCCACATCATCAAATCTATCATGTAAGTTCGGAGTGAATCTAGATACACTCGTTTCACATAAGCTAAAACATATTATATTATGAAATGGAGGGAATAGGTACGAGTGTTCTAGTATTTCACAAACCGCCATTGCTACCACGGGACAGAGATGACGGATGCTCCACCACCCTATAGAAGGTTGCTGCGCCGATCTCGCCGCCACCTGTAGAGGACGGAGCCGAGGAGCTGGTCGGCAACAATATGGAGCGAGAGGCCAGGGCCGATAGTGGATGGGAAGAAGGGACTAAGTAAAAGAGGTTGTGTGTGCGTGCGGGGGGAGGTCAGTGAGGGAGTTAAATCTAGCTTGTCTCGGAAGGAACGCACTGCCACGTGCACCGGCGTGTGCAAAACTCCCTCCCTCTCTCTTCTGCAGCAGCTACTAACAGTAGTACTCCAGCTGGCTTCATCGAGTTCTCTAGTACTCCTACTAGTAGACCTTTACTACTACTAATAGGTAGACAAGGAGTACTTGTTCAGAAGAAGAAAAAACTAAACTAGCTCACCGTCGTAAAGTATTGCCTTGTCAAATCACTGGTGATGCCATGATGAGCGACATGCTTTTACTAGTAAACCTGGAAACATCGTGTTCCTTCCACCGCCTGCAGTTTCTGAGCGAAGTACTTAGCAACACGTCCAACATAGGCTTATAGGACCCAAACTGCAGTGAAAAAGAAACAAAACTATGAACCTGCAAAGTGTAATACTAACAGTACTACTATTATACAACATTCTGGAAGAAATTATGTACGGAATAGTAGTAGTAGTAGAGTACAACTGTACTCCTAATAAGGTTCTTTTACAAGCTTGGTGAATTATATATACTGGAGAAACTACCAAGTGTACAAAAGGGGTTTTTGGTCATACGGAGTATTTTATAAGCCTACTACAATGATAATCGGATAGTTCACGCCAAGGAAAAGAGAATATGATCCAAGGTCAGTAACCCTTTTCCATCGATTAGCTGCAGTTAACTGCCTTGTGTCCGTCGAGAACACCATGCACTCAAACCCAGAAGGATAGGTGCGAACGGTGTGACTATACTGAACAACACTAGTATCATCAGCAATTGCATTGCCTGAGACACCATATGTATAGACCAGAAGAAGTCGTGAACCATCGGTAGATCTTGCTAACCACCACCTACCAGGATCATTCTCCTCATCATCCTCAACAAACCCATGTGTCAGGTACAACACATCGCGTAGCGACAGGATAAGGATAGGACCTTCAAAGGGAAAGGACATGTAACATGGAAATAATATTGATATTGATCTGACATTGTAGAAGTTGATATATAGTACTATTTTCAAAAATCTTGATTATACTTAAGATGTTTGATTGCGTAAAAAATACCAACCTAGGGAGATGCTATGTAAATTCTAATTCTTTTCAAAATGGGGATATGCTATGGAAATTCTCCTAGAGACACGGTTTGATTCATGGGATCAAATGAAATAGGAAATAATCCTATAGGATCTTGAATGTAAAGTTCATATGGGAAAAAAGCAAGGTTGGATCCTACAAGATTTTGGTGTCTTCTATACCAAAGGAAAACCAACAAGGATTATTTCTAAGAGGTTTAATATCTTATCTTATCTTATCTTACCACTATGTAGTGTATGAATTACTTTGAATATTCACTGTAGGACTTGCGAATCCCAACATTTCCAGCAGTTGGATCTTCTTTTCCATTCTAGCATCTACTTGAAGATTCTATTGATAGTCTTTAGCACAATGAACGCTATGCATAATCCTCAAAACACACTTCTCCGTCATTCTAGAATCTTCTCCTTCATTTCTCAAGACCATGTTAACAAAATTTACAAGTACTAGTACCTAATAAATGTTGACTTCTACATGATAGAAAATACAAGAACTAAATTTGCACCCATACTTTATAGATGTTGATCAAATTTCTAATTTTTTGAGCTTTACCTAGTATTATAATTCTATATAGTTATGATATGTCATATGTCTAGTATCTGAGTCTCACGTAAATAGTACTAGTAGATACCATATTTTCCATGGATGTACTAGTACTAGGAGACAAGGCAATACTATCAACAGAACTCAATCCTATGAATAAAATTACTTATATGTAAGAAAACTTAGTAAGGATTGCAATCCTCTGAAATTCCTAGGGAATTCGTACGAATCAAAGAGGCTAAAATTCCAACGAAATTCCTACTAACCAAAGAAACTTCAAGAAAAATAACTTACATTGATTCAGGAGTAATATCTGGGTCTCACATAAGTACTTACTACTACGTAGTAGATACCATATTTTCCATGGGATGTACTAGGAGACAAAGCAATACTATCAGCAGAACTCAATCATATGAAACAAACTACTTATATATAAGAAAACCTCCTAAAGATTGCATTCCTCTGAAATTCCTAGGGAATTCCTTCGAATCAAAGGAACTAAAATTTAGAAAAAATAGCTTGCATCGATTCAAGAACAAAGCTAATAAAATACGTATGGACGAGAATTAACAAGTTCTAGAGACTTCCATGCATAAACACAGCCGTTCTCGGTCATGGGGAACAAACGATCGTGTTGGATAATAGCATCACAGTATCTGAAGTAGCCCTGTAACTCGTTCACACAAACTTACCATCCATGACTATCATTCCCGTTGATGACAACAATCTTGAAATCAAAAATGGCGACTAGAGAGAAATCTTTGTATCCCCCAGCAGCTGTCAGAACTTGGCAAATGACTATCTTCTATAGTTTAGTACGTCGAACTTTATCAGCATGCGGAAAACAATCTTGCGACAAGTGTACACGTTGACAAGGTCCCACATGAAATCGGACCCAACTGTGACGATCAAATCTCTATTGCCGCCTGCTCGCTGCTCATCAAAACCATTTCGCATCACAACATCGGAGGAGAACCTGTCTAGCAGCGTCAGCTTGCACGGGCTGCCTGCCACTTCGAAGCAGTCTTTCGATTCCCACGGTCTCACCCTCGGGTGAGAATGAAGAACACATGGGAGGCTAAATGGATGAGAAGAAGGCGTAGTTCCGCTCTCCTTTGCTAATTGAAGAATATGTTTGGACGAACTAACTGTTGGGGGGATACCCCCGGGTAGGGTCACGCCGGGGTATAAAGGCCAAGTTAGCCAAGGTTCGGCAAGGACAAAGCAGAGGCTAGCCGGGTCACCTCAAGGCCGGCCGAATCACGGAGTGACCCGGACCAGAGGGTGTTCGCCTAACTAAGTCTCAACCGACTTAAGCAGTAAGTCGGAAGTATGTGTTTACTTGTATGCAGGAACAGGGATGCCCGGATCAGCTGTGATCCGGGTCATGTTTGGCTTCTAGGAGAAGGAAGGAATCTTGCTGGTCAAAAAGAGGGCCAGGTACGCACTGTATGAGCGAAGCAGACAAGAGCAGGACCACCGGGTCATGGCCGACAGGGGTGACGACACCCATGTCGGCTGACGCGGGCACCGAAGAGGCTCACGTAACTAAAGCAAGTGTGACGCGGGGGAAAAAGCACCCCGGTCGGCTTACCACTTTGGGAGGAGGCATATTCTTAGGAATATGCCTCCACGTATGCCCTAGGCAGAAATCGAGCCTCCTCTATAAAAGGGGGGCTGGGGCTTCTTTAGAAGGGGTTGGTCTTTCTACTTTTCTGTTTTGGCTAGGGATTCAGGTGTGATCTGTGGGTGAGAGTAAGAGAGCTCCTTCTTCCTCCTCTCGCCAATACAGCTCTAGGAGCACTTGTAATCTTGGAAGGAAATCAATACAAACTTCTGTGTGAAGAATCACTCCACCATCCTTCCCTGGATTCCCCTAGCATGTATTAGTCCCCACCTTTAGCCTATCCATGGCATCTGCCGTGACACCACCATGACAGTTGGCGCCCACCGTGGGGTAGGCGGCGCTAGCAGGGGTCAAGATCCGGACGGGAAACATCATCGGTAACGGCGAACGCATCGTCTCCGGGCTGGTTCAGCGCTTTGGAGCGTGGGACTTCGTCAACGACAACGCTGGCTGCTCCGGCACGCGCCCTCTTCCGCGCAATGGCCTTTTCGTCAGGCTCGGCGCGCACAAGGTCTACGTTGCCGTGGACGTGTCAGGTGTTCATCCGCGTCACGTCGTTGACGCGGGGGAGCCTCCCCTCACTGTGGTCCCCGGGACGCGTATCGCTCGCTCTCGGGACCATGCAGAGGTGATGATGACTGCGCCAGGTGCGGGCGCGAGCAAGGATCCGGCGCCAGATCTGGAGGTAATGCCTAAGGCACCGAGGAAAGGTAGAGGTCCTCCACTAGAGAGGACAGAGAACGTGTTGAGGGAAGCAATGGATAGCTTGGCAAACCCTGTAGTAGCAGCGGTAGATCCGGCTCGAGCGCAGGCCGAGCTGGAAGAAACTAGGCAAAAAATCCTAGACTCTGCAAAAAAGATAGCCGCGGTGCAGCAGTTGTTGAATATGACGCTGTGCGAGTACGCGAAGGCGAACAAGGTTGACGCTGTAAAAGTGAAGGGGAGAAATCTAATTAGCGAGATGAACAGAGAGGGTGATACTAGAATTGAGGTATCAGAAAACTGTTTGTCCGTGGGGCTACCGAGGTACAGTACCCCGGCAAAGAACCTCAGATCAGCGGATGCAGCTGCATCCGAGTTGGAGGGTCTAACAGGTGAAGCCCGGCAAAGACAACAAGATAGGGTTAACGAGCTGGTTCAGATTGCGAACAGGCAAAACGAGGAACTGCTCAGAGCTAACCAGGAGAGAGCTGGAGCCTCCAAGATCGTACATTCAGCGGTGGGTAACCCGGAGAAATCCGCTGGAGCCGCATCGTCTCCTCATGGTGGTCCAAGGAGAGAAGAGGTGGTAACCTTGGCCAGACGGAACAAACAGATCGTCCCGTATGACCCGACGCGGGAAGGGAAAGGAAAAGAAGCGCAGAAAAATGATGATCGACGGAGTGTGAGCCAAGGTGAAGCTGGCCGAGGTAACCGCGACCAAGGCAATGCCGGACAAGGGAACGTTGTCAATGGCAATGCCGGATAGCGAAACACGGCTGGAGCAAGACAACCGCAGCAGCGGAATATACCAAGGCAAGAGCAAAGTGTCGGCCGAGGTATGCAACAGAAAGGTGCTCCAAGAGAGCAAGACAGGTATAATGATGGAGACTCAGAAATGGCAAACGTGGGATACCCAAGGACGGACTATCATGTGATAGGGTCAAGATTGGGGAGCAGGGATTTGATGCCGGATGACGCTAGGTTGAAACTGGATCAACGGTATAGGTTGGAACAAATTGAATGTCAAGGTCCACCGGGCCCAGCATGTTTTGGACCCCGGATCATGGAGCCACCAGTACCGAACTTTCAGCTACCCAGGGGCACGCAGACGTATGACGGCAGTACAAAGCCGGAGGATTGGCTGATAAATTATGCTACGGCTGTGAAAATTGCCACTGGCAACCTGAGATGGGCTGTACGATATGTACCCTAGATGTTGGAAGGCCCGGCAAGGGTATGGCTGAACAATTTGCCACCAGGAAGCATCAACTGCTTGATAGATTTCGAGGAGATGTTCATCAGCAATTTTTCGAGTACATATCAAAGACCAAATAGGCCACAGACCCTAGCTATGTGCAAGCAAAGGCCAAATGAGACGGATCGGGAGTTTTTAACCCGGTGGTGCACTGTGAGAAATTCGTGTGAGGGCGTGATTGAATCACATGCCATAGCATGGTTTGCACAAGGGTGCAGGTATGGAAGCGAGTTGTGGATGAAGTTGCAAAGGAAAATGCCAACTATGTTGTCCGAGATGATCCGGATTGCAGATTCATATGCTCTGGGTGATCCGACTCAACCTAGGCTCGTATCAAATGAGTCAAACGAGGAGTACTATCAGAGAGATGGGGCCGGATCATCCCGAAGGAATGACTACAGAGGAAAAGGAGAGATGATAGACCGGATCATAGATACGGTTCGCACCAAGTTGCAGCTGTGAGTCAAGATCAGCCCGGAGCAGGGGCAGTCAACGCCAAAAAACTGGAGGGCAGTGGACTACGAGAAACGATGGCAAGAAGACTTGGACACCAGAGAAAAAGAAGCAGTGGCAAGAAAGGAAAGACCGTCCAAGGTATACTTATGAGTCGATGTTGGACCAGCCGTGTAAGTTTCATACACCAAATCCGAACAACCCAGCGGGTCATACGACGAGGCAATGTGAGTGGATGCGCAAGATCGAACAAGGTGGTTCGGGGAATGCTCAGGCACCCCGGAATGATCAGCCTCGGCAGGAGTTACCCCGCTCTCCGGAGCGAACACGCAACAGCTAATGTTGCCTCCCCCTCCGCCGAGGTATGATAACAATGAGAGAAGGGATGCGGTGCATCAGGTAGAAAATCAGCATCAGCCGGATTAGAGGTACCCCGGAAATGAGGGGAGAAACGAGTACAGGGAACACCATCAGAGCTATTGTGTGTTTACCACTGAGGAAACCGATAGAAAAAGCTTGTAGCATAGGCATATGGAGGTGAATGCAGTAATGCCTGCAGTGACGAGGTACATGCCTTGGTCTGATCAGGAAATCACCTGGAGCATCAAGGATCATCCCAAGCTCATGCCAAGCCCTGGTTCATATGCGTTGGTGCTGGATCCGACATTCATTGGACCTAGCATTAACGTAAGATTCTCAAAGGTGTTGATCGACAATGGCAGTAGCATTAATATCATGTATGCGGACACAATGCGCAAGTTGGGTATCTCGGAGAACATGCTCCATGCCACGAGGACAACTTTCCATGGCATTGTACCCGACATTTCTTGTGAGCCCATAGGCAAGGTCCGGGTTGACATCTTGTTCGGCACGAGGGATAACTGCCGAACTGAAAATCTGGAGTTCGAAGTGGTGAACTTAGAAAGCGCGTATCATGCGTTGCTCGGAAGGCCGGGTCGAACTTAGCCGAACTTAGCCGGGTCGAACCATTGCAGGGGATTTCCGACGTTCGATGGAGTGTGCATCGGCCGGGTCGAACTTAGCCGAGTCACTTGTGATTGCGCAAGAAAAAAGGAAAATTCAAGAGGTGGCGGCATTGGCTCAGTCCTCGCAGCAGTATATGTCGGCGCTGAGTAACCCGCATGGAAGTGTCTCTTTCCAGGCCACGAAAGATACCAAGAAGGTTCCTGTTGATGATATGTTCCTAGAACGCACCGTAACAATTGGTGCCGGGTTAAATGAAAAATAGGAAAGCGAGCTCGTCAGCTTCCTCCGTGAGAATCGGGACATTTTTTCTTGGTCCACACAGGACTTGCAAGGTGTTCTGAGGGAGTTGGCCGAGCACTCTTTGAATGTGAGACCCGGAGCTAAGCCGGTGAAGCAACCTCTCCGCTGCTTCACCGAATATAGGAGGAAAGTCATTGGGGATGAGATAGCTCGGTTGCTAGCTGCAGGATTTATCATGGAGGTTCTTTATCCGGATCGGCTGTCTAATCTGGTGCTGGTGGAAAAGAAGAAGGATGACCCGAATGTGGCAGTGGTTTGGTGCATGTGTATCGATTACACGAACCTGAATAAGGCGTGTCCAAAAGATCCATTTCCGCTGCCAAGAATAGATCAGGTCATAGACTCAACTGCTGGTTGTGAACTGTTGTCATTCATTGATGCATATTCTGGTTTCCACCAGATACCTCTGAATCCGGATGATCAAATAAAGACTGCATTTATTACCCCGTATGGGGCTTATTGCTATCGCACCATGCCGTTTGATTTACGTAATGCAGGGGCAACGTACCAAAGATGTATGCAAAAATGTTTGCACGACCAAATAGGTCAAAATGTACAGGTGTACGTGGATGATGTGCTTATCAAGACCAAGGAAAGCAAAACGCTCCTTGATGATATCAGGCAAACGTTTGCGAACCTAAGGAGGTTCCGGATGAAACTTAACCCTGAAAAAGGTACCTTCGGTGTCCCGGCTGGGAAATTGCTCGGTTTTCTTGTTTCCAGCCGAGGTATCGAGGTTAACCCAACCAAAATCCAGGCCATCGAACGAATGGAACTGCCGAAGTGTCTTAACGATGTACAGAAGTTCACAGGTTGCCTGGCCTCGTTAAGTCGGTTTGTATGTAGGTTGGGATAAAAGCGTTGCCTCTTTACCAAATCATGAAAAAGTCAGATAAGTTCGTTTGGACGCCACAGGCCGATGAAGCCTTTACCCACCTAAAGAAAATGTTAGCCACGGCACCAGTGCTAGGCTCACCACTATCGAAGGAGCCAATGTTGCTCTATATAGCCACAACCAACCGAGTTGTAAGTGCAGTAATAGTGGTGGAGCGCGACGAGGAAGGTAAGTCGATGCAAAGGCCAGTATATTACTTGAGTGAGGTGTTGTCTGCTACAAAGCAGAACTATCCACATTACCAAAAGGTGGCATATGGCGTGTACATGGCCGCCAAGAAACTGAAGCACTACTTTGAGGAGCATCCTATCCGAGTCATATGTGAGGCCCCCATATCCGAGTTAATGAGTAACAAGGATGCGAGCGGCAGAATTGCAAAATGGGCAATTGAGCTAGCTCCTTATGCGCCACAATATGATAGAAGAGAGGCCATCAAATCTCAAGTTGTGGCGGACTTTTTCGTGGATTGGGCCGACGTACAATACGAACCGCCACTTCCAGATCCGAACTATTGGTGAATGCACTTTGACGGATCAAAAACCAAAACCAGGCTAGGTGCCGGAGTTGTACTCGCATTGCCAAAGAAGGACCAGTTGAAATATGTGCTGCAGATCCATTTCACCGCATCAAACAATGTCGCTGAGTATGAAGCACTTGTGCATGGGCTTAAGGTAGCAAAAGAAATTGGGATACGTCGGATCATATGCTTTGGCGACTCGGATTTGGTGGTGCAACAAGTGTCGGGAGTATGGGACACCCTTGATCCAAACATGGCACTGTACATATTTCATGTGCAGAAGATATCTGGTTACTTTGAGGGATGCGAATTTCACCATGTACCCCGGGTGGAAAATGAGGTTGCCGACATGCTGTCGAAGCTCGGGTCAACCCGACAAGCAATTCCATCGGGTGTTGCATTAGAGCACCTCAGGAAACCATCCATCAGGCCATCCCCAGAATCTGAGTCAATATATGTCCCGGAGGACACAGAATCCGGAGCTGTGCCCATGGACATTGACATGGGAAGTGGTGCGCGAACCCCGGGGACTCCCTTGGCAAACCCGAGGACTACTTCAGTAAACCCGGGGACTGCTCTGCAAGACCCAGGGACTGCTCAGCGTGATTCGGTTGAAGTTATGCCGGTGGATCAAATGGAGATTTATGAGGATGTATTCCCTGTGCGAATGATACCAGCTTGGGCATTACCAATATTTCAGTTCCTGAAGGACGGAACATTACCCACTGAGGAAGTGCTGTCCTGGCAAACACAGAGGAGGGCAAAGGCTTACACGATCATCAATTCCGAACTATACAAAAGGAGCGTGACCAATGTCCTCCAGAGATGTGTTGACCCGGAAGAAGGGCTTGACATCCTCTGAGATATACATCAGGGGGAATGCGGGCATCATGCCTCATCCCGAGCCTTGGTAGCAAAAGCTTTCTGGCACGGATTCTATTGGCCAAACGCCTTAGAGCAAGCAGAAGATCTGGTGAGAAAATGTAATGGTTGTCAAAGGTACGCTACCAAGACACATATGCCAATGTCGGAACTCAAGACCATACCAATCACTTGGCCATTTGCCGTATGGTGCTTGGATATGGTTGGCCCGTTCAAACCAAGAAGGGGAAATATGACTCACATTCTGGTAATGGTGGACAAGTTTACGAAGTGGATTGAGGTAAAGCCTATAAGAAAATGTGATGGAGCTACGGCCGTAGCTTTTCTCAAAGATATCATGTTGAGGTATGGTTATCCTCACAGTATCATAACTGACAATGGTACAAATTTTGCAGAAGGAGCATTTTCTCGTTTCTGCCGGGATAAGAGGATCCGGCTGGATGTAGCCTTGGTAGCCCACCCTGCATCGAACGGGCAAGTGGAAAGATCCAACGGATTAGTATTGTCCGGGATAAAACCCCGGCTCATTGAGCCGCTGCAAAGATCAGCGGGGTGCTGGATAGAAGAACTACCAGCGGTACTGTGGAGTTTAAGAACAACTCCAAATCGATCAATAGGCTATACGCCGTTCTTTCTGGTATATGGGGCAGAAGCTGTATTACCAGCCGACATAGAGCATGATTCGCCTAGGGTCACCCAATACACAGAAGCCGAAGTGCAAGAAGCCCGGCAAAATGATGTTGATCTGCTGGAAGAAGCGAGAGAACTGGCACTGTCCAGATCCGCCATATATCAGCAAAATCTCCGACGCTATCATAGCCGGAAAGTGTGCCCTCGGGTCTTTCGGGAAGGCGATCTGGTGCTCCGGTTGGTACAACGTACTACGGGTATGCATAAGTTATCCCCCCCATGGGAAGGGCCGTTCATCGTGAGCAAAGCATTGCACAATGATTCTTACTATCTTATAGATGCAAAGCCATAGGAAAAGAACAAGGCGGACAGGTCCGGAGAGGAATCCAAGCGACCATGGAATATAGCTCTACTTCGTCCTTTCTACACTTAGCTAAGAAGTCTATGTATCCGAGTTATCTCATATGTCGGTATGTATGTCGGCAATGAGCTTATCAATGAAATGTTGGCACCTCGACCAGTAACTCGGGGACTGCCTTAATAATGTTTGTTGTTTTTTTTTGTGTCAGCTGGAATAAGTTATTCTACTTAACTAGGATTAGTAGTGTGCGAGCACCAAAAACCCAACTCTTCGACTTGCTGCTGTCCAACAAAAATTGGCTTCATGGCAAGCAAGAGAACAAGTTTGGAATTGCGTAGCACATGAAAAACGAATAAGGAGAAGAATTTATTCAACCCGACGTTTGTTTTTCGAACTAACCCTGCATTTATTTTCAAGTTATTATGCAGTTTTATTTTGGTGCTAAGTCTAAAAGTTTCCCAGTATTGTTAAGACAATTTTTGAAGCTCGGATTCGTAAGTCATAAAACCGAATCAAGGTAGACACGAACCGAGCCAAGAGATTGAACGAACAAGAAAAAGAAACTCGCGGACTACGCCCAAGTTAATTCGGCATAAGAACTTAGTAGCAAAATATCACATGTGTTTGGAATACAACTCCACCCGGCATACCGGGGATCTGATAAATTTTTAAGTGTTTTAGCTTAAGGAGCAACAGGAGGAGGAAGTTCGGCATCGTCCTCGCTGCCCTCAATATCAGAGGCATCATCTTCTCCTTCATCATCCGAGCCATCTTCACCGTGCTCAACCTCTTCGTCTCCAGCAGCTTCCAGGAAGCTCGGCCCCTCAACCGATTCATGAATGGGAGCGTATTCAATGAGGCTATAGGCACAAGCCTGGCGCCGAGCTACCCACTCCGGGCCATTGGTCCATCTGGATCCTGTGCGCAGACGTGTTAGGAGGTTGAGATCAATCTTCTCGTACCACGTGAGTATGTGGTGAAGGATGGTATGAGTTGCGGCACGTCCAGCGGACACTCTCCAGAGTTCAAGCTAAGTCTCGGTTTCCATTAACTTCTCAATGAGAAGTGCGGTGGTCTCCGGGGCTTCTTCGCCGGGCCAGAAAGTGTTAAAGATGTGAGCTGCAGCGCCGAGGATGTCCTTGCCGTAATTCTTGATGAGCTCCACGCGAGATGATAAGCTGACCAACAGGTCCTCCAGGTCGTAAGGAATCCCTTCACTATCAGAAGTGACCGGAGTACCCCTTTGTCGGCGGAAGTTGGCAACTGCTGCGCTCGCGATAGGAGTGCCCTCTGGAAATTTGCCTGGAAACGAGACAAAGGAGAAAGGTCAAGAAAAGACATACGAAGTAACCGGGAGAAAGGTCAGAAAAGGGAAAGAAACTTACGTGATATATGACTGAGGATCCGGGTCAACTCCTTGGTGCAGTCATCACGTCTCTTCTGGAGCTGCTCAAGCTCAGCGTTCGCCAACCCAAGCTGGATGCCGGACTCCTTGAGAAGATCCTGGTCCATGGCGATCCGGAGGTTGAGGTGCTCATGCTCTTCTGTAAAGTTCTGGCCAGCCTTTTGAAGTTCGTATTGGTGTCGGGCCTTCATCTTCTCCATCTCAGCCTTGAGCCTAGAAATCTCATCGTCCTTGGTCCGGAGGAGGGCGAGCTCGTCATCTTTCTTCTTAAGCTCGGCTTGGTGCTGCCCTGCTTGTTCGAGAAAATGCAGCATCATATCAGGCACGGGCACACTATCTTCAAGCGATGCTGAAATAGTGTGTTGGCCCGGCAGAGCCGAGGTATGAATGTTGGCCGAGCCAAGGAGAAAAGGGAATGGAAAGTACGGCAAAGTCGGATAGAAATGACTTACCCTTGATCTGCTCCAGATTTTTTCGCATAATGATGTTCTCAGCTTCCACCGCAGCTGCGGAAACCGAATGATGAGGTTAGTCCGGCAAAGGAAAATGAAGCAAAACGAAGAAGCGCTAAGGAAGAAATTTACCCCTCTTCTCGTATTCCGCAATAAGTGCAGCCTGCTTTGCGCGTAGCAGCTTGTGGGTATCCAGCAAGCGTTGGAATTCGGCACTCCGGCGATTGGTGGTCACCTGAAAAGGACAAACACAAGTTAGCTCGATGCATATTCGAAGTATACTAAAATCCGGGCCAAGTGGAACTTAACCCGGCTCTAGGTGTGTGCATATTCGAAGAGTACTAAAATCTGGGCCAAGTGGAACTTAACCCGGCTCTAGGTGTGTGCATATTCGAAGAGTACTAAAATCCGGGCCAAGTGGAACTTAACCTGGCTCTAGGTGTGTGCACATTCGAAGTGTACTAAAATCTGTGCTAAGTGGAACTTAACCCGGCTCTAGGTGTGTGCATATTCGAAGTGTACTAAAATCCGGGCCAAGCGGAACTTAAACCGGCTCTAGGTGTGTGCATATTCGAAGTCTACTAAAATCCGGGCCAAGTGGAACTTAACCCGGCTCTAGGTGTGTGCATATTCGAAGTGTACTAAAATCCGGGCCAAGTGGAACTTAACCCAGCTCTAGGTGTGTGTATATTCGAAGTTCTTATGGAGCTACGTTAGTTTTCTAAAGAGCATCCGGCCAAGTAACGAGTTACTCCCCCGGAGGCTCGGGGACTAATGGTTACTATCTACAACTTGTAAAGGGGAAGCGATGTACCTCCATCATTCGCCCAGCGAGGTTAATTGCCTTTGCGGCTGTGTTCATCTGAGCGGAAAACTCGGCATGGCCGAACTTCTCCGGAAGATCAGTGTCTTGAACCACCTCTGCCTTATTCCAATTCATGAAGAATTCAATTAAGCTCGGAGGGTACCATTCACCGCTGGGCATATGGGGCGCCACCAAGCCCTTCGCATGCGCTTCTTTCCTTTCGATCAAGGCAAGGGCTGGGCTGGTGTGCAGAACCATTTGCTGTATGTCAGTTGGCTCGGCAGGCGTGTCCTTTGCTGCTGGTGCTTTCTTGGGAAGCATTGACACGAGGGTACGCTGCCCGGCTTCGACGGATGGTGGCTTGGTAGTGTCCGGAGCTTTCTTTTCCTTGGCTTGCTGGGAAGAGGAAGCCGGCATAGCGGTTTTTCCCTTAAGAGCGGCCGGAGTGGTTCCTCGCTGAGGTTGAGAAGACTCGGACGAGGCAGAGGAGCTAGGCGCTGATGCTCTTGGGGCTGGACTTGGTGCTGCTGCTGACATTTTAGCAGCCGGAGTTGGTGCTGATGCCGGAGTTGGTGTTGGTACGGGTCTGGTTGTTGGTACTGGTGCTGGAGCCGAAGTTGCTTCAGTGGATGCTGGTTTCGGCGATGCCGAAGTGGTGGATGCCATCACCTCAGCCGGGCCGGTCTCCCCTGCTCCAAGGTTACCCCCCTCTTGCCGAGGTGGAGCAGAACCCGGAGCAGCCGCAGAACCCTCTGGAATAGGGCTCAGCGGACGGGACTCGTCGTCGCAACGGGGAGAAGGGCTAGGTCGGAGAGGTGAAGAGATGCTCGATCCACTTTGAGGGACCTCCAGCGGAGCCCTGCAAAAGAGAACAATGTTAGAAGAGAAATCACAATGATGCAAGGGAGAGCAAGTTACAGAAGGCAAAACAACTTACGCATCCGAGGTTTGGGCCTCCTTAGGTTTCCGAGCCCTTCGTGCTGGGGCCTTACCTGCTGGCTTGGACGCAGTCTTGTACCCAGACTTCTTTCGCCTTTTGGCGGCCTGAGAAGGTCTGGAGGATGAACTTGAAGCAGCCCCGCGCTTCTTCTTCGGAGCCACCGGAATAGGTTCGCCCGTAGCGAGGGAAGGATCCTCGTGGATATGACCACCGGGGTGAGCTGATGGCGGAAAAGAAAAAGAAAGGGGGGCAGCCTCAACAGGTTCAATCACCTCGACATTCGAGTCATCTTCATCATCGGGCCAATCTCTAATGGAAGAGGATTTACCCGTGGGTCGTTTTGTGGCGTCGGTCATTGGGAGGAACATCTCCTGGTCCAGGTTCTACCGGTCCGGTGCCCACTTAAGGGTCGGATCGGTGCCGTCCTCGATGGTCTACTGAAGAAATTGTTGAGGAAAGAAATGAACAAAAGAGTCAAAAATGCAACAATAACTGACATATAATTGGTCCAGAGTAAGTTCGCAACATGAAGCTTACCACGGGAGGAAGCCTATCGCGGCATTAATGCTCCATTCCCCAAGTCCACTCGGAGGAGAAGTCCTTGTGGGTGGTAAAAAGAGCCTTAACCCGGCGATAGATCTCTGTGTTGCTCAGCTCAAAGGAGGAGGTCCGGTTGGGATCGCGGTCGAAGCTCATGTGGCACACCTTGTGGGTGCGCTTCTGGAGGAGGGAAATCCAGTTGCGCACGAAAGTGATCATGGCATCCTTGTTGCGCAGCCCGAGCTTCTTCAGCGCCGCAAACATCTTGTTGACTTGATTGGCCAAGGCAGTGGGCTTCTTGGGGATCTCATCCCACAAATCCGGGTTAGTTGGACCCGGAGTATAGGGGAGCAACCGGATCAAGTCTTCAGTGCCCGTATTCCGGACATAGAAGAAGGTTCGGGCCCATCCTTTGCAGGACTCTAACCCGGTGACCCGGGGGAAAACAGAAAACCTCCGGGGTGAAATGGAAGCCGCTCCGAATTGAGTGAGCTGTTTGTCCTCCGGATCAGCGTGGATGTTGGGGATGACATTGCGACGAAGGCCGAAGAACCAGATCCATAGCTCCTTCGTGGGCCACAGTCCGGCGTAGCCTTCGATCGTAGAAGCAAAGGCAGAGAGAGAAGTGATGGCGTTGGCTGGAAGATGATGCGGCTGAAGCTGGTATGTACTGAGCCAGTCCCGGAAAAAATCGCTAACCGGCAACCCGAAGCCCCGTTGGAAGTGGGACAAAAAGACAACGAACTCACCCGAATTGGGTGAGGGGGCTAGTTCGTTAGAAGGGTGACGAGTGGCGACGCTAGCGGGGATGCGCCTGGTTCGGTAAAGCCAGTCAAGATCATCTTGACAGACCCATGACCCGGCCCACGCGCCGCGGTCCGCCACCGCGGCGTCCTCCTCCATCTCCTGCTCAGCAACAATGAGTTCTTCTTCCGTCATCTGGTCCTCGAGGCCCTCGCTGGCGCTAGAGGCGGCAGGGGACAGTGGCCGGGATTTACGAGGACCCGTGGCGAGAGATTTGTGTCGCGGTGGCGGCGACGCAGAGGTGCGACGGAGAAGCGTGGCGGCAACGCTGCTATTTGGTATCACTGGCGGCGGCGCGGTCGCGAGGAAGATGAAGAAAAAGAGGAACGGGCAGAGGGGCGCGGAAGGAGAAAGACCCTAAGGGAAGCACCCCTCCGCTATTTAACTACTCCCGCCAGCGGTGAGTGGGATCGTATCCTACGGACCTGCCACACGCAGTGGCCATGTATCACCTGTCCGGACCAATCAGCGGGGAGCCACACGGAGGGCCACAGAGCGGAGAGAATCCTATGACGTGACACTGTGATGCGAGAAACGAGGAGGCAGGCATGACGTGACCCGCGCACAGTGATAACTGAAAATTACTGCGGCGGTTACTGTGCAGGCTCTTAAAATAAGACAACATAATGATTACCTTTCACATGGGCTAGCGAACGAGAGAAGGAAACAAGACCCGGATGAAACTGTGGTAACCCGGCCGGCAAGTGAAAACTTGGAATGTGCGAAGGGAACGTAAATCCATATAATCCGAGGTAAAGAGGTAACTCGGCAATAACGACCGGGGCACAGAATTGAACCTGATGTGGCCTTAGCGGCCAAAGCAGCTAAGACCACACCAGCTTCGGGGACTAATGTTGGGGGATACCCCCGGGTAGGGTCACGCCGGGGTATAAAGGCCGAGTTAGCCGAGGCTCGGCAAGGCCAAAGCAGAGGCTAGCCGGGTCACCTCAAGGCCGACCGAATCACGGAGTGACCCGGACCAGAGGGTGTTCGCCTAACTAAGTCTCAACCGACTTAAGCAGTAAGTCGGAAGTATTTGTTTACTTGTATGCAGGAACAGGGATGCCCGGATCAGCTGTGATCCGGGTCATGTTTGGCTTCTAGGAGAAGGAAGGAATCTTGCTGGTCAAAAAGAGGGCCCGGTACGCACTGCATGAGCGAAGCAGACAAGAGCAGGACCACCGGGTCATGGCCGACAGGGGTGACGACGCCCATGTCGGCTGACGCGGGCGCCGTAGAGGCTCATGTAGCTAAAGCAAGTGTGACGCGGGGGAAAAAGCACCCCGGTCGGCTTACCACTTTGGGAGGAGGCATATTCTTAGGAATATGCCTCCATGTATGCCCTAGGCAGAAACCGAGCCTCCTCTATAAAAGGGGGGTTGGGGCTTCTGTAGAAGGGGTTGGTCTTTCTACTTTTCTGTTTTGGCTAGGGATTCAGGTGTGATCTGTGGGTGAGAGTAAGAGAGCTCCTTCTTCCTCCTCTCGCCAATACAACTCTAGGAGCACTTGTAATCTTGGAAGGACATCAATACAAACTTCTGTGTGGAGAATCACTCCACCATCCCTCCCTGGATTCCCCTAGCGTGTATTAGTCCCCACCTTTAGCCTATCCATGGCATCTGCCGTGACACCACCACGATACTAACGAGGCTCACGGCGATGGTGGCGTCGCAATGGTTGATGAGTACTTGAAGAGGTCCTTCAGTGAACACCTTCTAGAACTGCTCAGGATCTTTACAGGCCTTGCTCGATCTCACCATGGAAGGAGGCTGCGGATGGTGTTTTGGGGGCTTTCTTTGGCGTGGGTGGGGTGGGGGAAGGAGGGAAGATCATTGGCCTGAGCTGGTGGCCAGGGTGCGATGGAGAAGACAAAGGCTGGTGGTGCGTAGTAGTACTCTACTACTAGTAGTACTTCAGAAGGTGGGTGAGTGGGAGGTGGGGCTCCAATTGAGGCTAGTTGCACAATCCTCCAACAATTAGAGCCGTAGTTGCAAAGAGCTCCAACTGTTGACCCTGGGTATGTAAGAAATAATGTTAAGAGGGCTAATCGAGAATTCTGTGCTATGTGCAGCATTTGTACCCAAAAGTAATTGTAGTATAGTAATTTCTTACAACTAGACTATCCTGATTATCTGGAGTTCCCTACAATTTCGAATCCAATTGATGGAGGTTTGTGCAATTTCCACCCTCCTCGTGTTCCGAGGAAGCTCTATGACCCTATGTTCAAACAAAAAAATGATCAAAGACAAAAAAAAGACCATCTCTCAGGGCTCGTTTGATTTGCAGGATTCTCAAAACATAAGAAGAGGAAACTATAGGAATTTGGATCAAGTATGTGTTTGAATCACAGGGAAAGCAAAGCAATTATACCATGAGGTTGGAGTGGACGGAAATTTTCCTAAAAATAGAGGGCAAAGGAATACTTTGAAGGAATCTCAATTTCTGTGTTTTTCCTATTCCTATATTTTTCCTATCATGTGTTCCAAACAGGACATAATTCCTACATATTGGAATCCTATGAATCAAACAAAACAGCGTAGGATTATTTCCTAAGGGAGAAGATCCTTCACAAAACATTTGAATTTTCTTTGAATCAAAGAAGGAATAAAAAGGTTTCCTCTCTCAAGAAAAAAAAGGAACTCCACCTCTTGGAGAAAAAAAAGGAACTCCACCTCTTAGACAATTCACTGTGACGAGAGTAGCTACTAAAGTCTATGTATAGTACTAGTTGTAGGGCCCAACTGTAGCACGTTATTTACTAGTAGTATACTAGTACAGTATAGTATCAGTCTTTGCAGGTGCCTCGAAGGAAATAAAATAAAGCTCTGAAGGTAATAAATGGCCACGGTAATTTCCAAGATATACAATCTTTTGCTTTTTCATTTTGATCTAGGCGATAGCCGGAGGATAGAGGAGTACTAGCTTCTCCGTTTCTTGAGCCATTGAGCTGGAGTAGGAATTTGGATATCTATAAAATGGAATTGTCTTGTCAAACCAATGCTCATTGCATGCAGCTTGACCAAATAGACTTACTACACTACTTTACTGTGTGTCCGAAAAACTAAGGAGTACAAGAAGTATTAGTACACTAATTTTACACAAAGAGTTTTTTTTGAATGGATACAGAGAATTCTGTCAAAAGCAGAAGTTATGCCAATATAGTACTGTAGTAGTCACGTCCAGGTTGGCTTACAGGGAAAAAATAGTATGATGAGCAACAAGATCTATCTATTTTTGTACTCCTATTTGCGTACACTAGTAGTACTACTACGTACTTAGGAACGGCACGAGTGTGTGCTCGACTAGTGCGCCTCTACACGTAGGGTAATCCAGTATGGAGTAGATCGCCACCACATGGTCGCGTGATTATTATGCATTGTTCCATGCTCTACTCGCGGGCACGTGCCATAGCAGTAAAAAAATTATGAAAAATAGATTACTCATAAATAATTACTCTCTCCTTCCTAAAATAGTAGTTACCGACTTGGCTTTGTCTAGATACGCATGTATTTCGACGCATTTTAGTACTTAGATGCACCCTCATTTCCAAATTAGAAAGCATACTAGGTTTTGTCGAAGTCAATATTTATAAAGTTTGATCAACTATATGTACAAACATACTAACTTAGATAATGTCAAACACATATAATATGAAAACATGGTTCATGATGATTCTGATAACATTGAGTTGATGTTTTAGATGTCCATATTATTTTCTAGATATTTAGGCAAAATTCCAGAGCAGCCTATCCTGCACGCTGGACCCACGTCGATGCTTCGTCCATGATGACCCACAAGTATAGGGGTGTATCGCAATATTTTCGATAAGTAAGAGTGTCGAACCCAATGAGGAGCAGAAGGTGCTGGCTAGTGATATGGATCAGGAATTCTCTGCAAATACTTAGCAAACGGATTTTTAGGGGTTTTTGATAATGCAAGTAAATAAAGTACGAGTAAATAAAAGACAATGAGAATAAATACAGCGAGTGTCCCAATCCTTTATCCAGCAAAGGACAAGCCAGTTGTATTACTTAAGATGACCAAACATTCTCGAGGATACGTGGGAATATTGTCAAGTGCTTTCGCTTCATATAGTTGATTAATCTTCTTTAGCTTGCTAAGTGTTGTGTGGGTGAACCTGTCCTAATGTACCGACCTTCCTAGGACTAATACATACTTGTGATTATACCCCTTGCAAACATCCGTAAGTACAAGAAAGTAATTAAGGTAGAAACCTAACCACAACTTTAAACTCTAAGACCCTTACGTCCCTTGTGCAATGGTTTCCTCGAGAATACAAGCCTCTCCATAAGTTTGGACAAATCCAAACTCTTTGATCACCTCATCAAAGCGGAGATTCCAACTCTGGGATGCTTGCTTCAGTCCATAGATGGATCGCTAAAGTTTGCATACCTTATTAGCATCCTTAGGATCGAAAAACCCTTAGGTTGTATCATATACAACTCTTCTTCAATATTACCATTGAGGAACGCAGTTTTGACATCCATCTGCCATATTTCATAATCAAAATATGCAGCAATTGCTAACATAATCCTAACCGACTTAAGCATCGCTACGGGAGAGAATGTCACTTCGTAGTCAACTCCTTGAATTTGTCGAAACCCCTTTGCGACAAGTCAAGCCTTATAGATGGTCACATTACCATCAGCATCAGTTTTTCTTTTGAAAATCCATTTATTCTCAACGGCCTTTCGATCGTGAGGTAAGTCCACCAAGGTCCAAACCTGGTTTTGGTACATGGATTCCATCTTGGATTTCATGGCTTCTAGCCATTTGTTGGATTCCGGGCTCATCATTGCTTCTTCATACGTCGCAGGGTCATCCATTTCATCAACCATGAAATTCACAACAGGATTGCCGTACAGTTTAGGAGTTGCACGTGTCCTACTTGACCTGCGAGGTTCGGTAGTGTCCTCTTTCGGAGTTTATTGATCAATATCATTACCTCTCTCTTCATTAGGTGAAGTCAACTCTGAAACAATTTCCGGTGCTGCACTAATCGCCATTTCATGAAGAGAAGGTTCAATAACCTCTTCGAGTTCTACCTTCCGACTACTCACACCTTTCACGAGAAACTCCTTCTCAAGAAAGGATCCATTCTCGGCAAAAAAAAAACCTTGCCCTCGGATCTGTGATAGAAGGTATACCCAATCGTTTCCTTAGGGTATCCTATGAAGACGCATTTTTCCGCTTTGGGTTGAAGTTTATCTGGCTGAAGTTTCTTCACATAAACATCGCATCCCCAAACTTTAAGAAATGGCAACTTAGGTTTGTTTCCAAACCATAATTCATACGGTGTCATTTCAACAGATTTAGATGATGCCCGATTTAAAGTGAATGCAGCGGTTTCCAGTGCATAACCCCAAAATGACAGTGTCAAGTCAGTTAGATACATCATAGATCGAACCATATCCAATAAGGTACAATTACGACGTTCCGACACACCATTACATTGTGGTGTTCCGGCAGGCGTGAGTTGTTAAACTATTCCACACTCTTTCATGTGTGTGCTAAACTCGTAACTTAGATATTCACCTCCATGGTCAGACAACAGAAATTTCATCTATCTGTTACGATGATTTTCCACTTCATTCTGAAATTCTTTGAACTTTTCAAAAGTTTCAGACTTGTGTTTCATCAAATAGATATACCTGTATCTACTTAAATCACCCGTGAAAGTAACAAAATAACGATCTCCACCTCGCGCCAACACACTCATTGGTCCACACACATCAGTATGTATGATTTCCAATAAATCTGTCGCCCGTTCCATTGAACCGGAAAACAGCGTTCTAGTCATCTTGCCCATAAGGCATGGCTCACATGTATCAAATGATTCAAAATCAAGTGATTCCAGAAGTCCATCAGAATGGAGTTTCTTCATGCGTTTGACGCCAATATGACCTAGACGGCAGTGCCACATATATGCAGATATATCATTATCAAGTTTAATCTTTTTAGCATTAACATTATGAATATGTGTAATACTACTATCGATATCGAATAGAAATAAACCATTCAACACAGGTGCATGACCATAAAAGATATCATTCTTATAAATCAAACAACCATTGTTTTCAGATTTAAAGGAATAACCACTTTGCATCAAACACGATCTGGATACAATGTTCATGCTCAGTGCAGGCACCAAATAATAATTATTCAGATTTATAACTAATCCCGATGGCATATGGAGAGGTAGCTTCCCGACGGTGATCACATCAACTCTTGATCCATTGCCGGCCCGCATCCTGACCTCATCCCTTTGCTAGTTGTCGCTTGTTCCATAGCCCCTAAACCGAGTTACATATATTAGCAACCGATCCCGTATCAAATACCCAGGTGCTACTACGAGTACTAGTCAAGTACACATGAATAACATATATATCACATATACCTTTGTTTTCCTTGCCGGCCTTCTTGTCCGCCAAATACTTGGGGAAATTGCGCTTCCAATGGCCAGTCCCCTTGCAATAGTAACACTCGTTGTCAGACTAAGGGCCAGCTCGGGGTTTCTTTTCAGGTGTGGCAACAGATTTGCCACCATTCCTTCCCTTGTGCTTGCCTTTCTTGTCCTTCTTGAAACCGGTGGTCTTATTGATCATCAACACTTGATGTTCTTTCCTAATCTCCACTTCTGTAGTCTTAAGCACTGACAAAAGCTCGGGAAGAGACTTCTTCATGCCCTGCATATTATAGTTCATCACGAAGCTCTTGTAGCTAGGTGGCAGAGATTTGAGAACACGATGTATGCCTAAGTCAATGGGAATCGTTATTCCCAAGGACACAAGCTTATCGGCGTACCCAGACATTTTGAGTACGTGCTCACTAACGGAGCTGTTCTCCTCCATCATGCAGCTAAAGAACTTTTCAGAAGCATTATAACTCTCTACGGCAACATGAGTATCGAAAATTATTTTCAATTCTCCCATGGTATCAAAGGCATTGCCATTTTCGAAATGCTTTTGAAGTTCTGGCTCTAGCCCATACAGTCTGCCGCAATGAACTAAGTTGTGGTCCTCCTGACGAGTTATATAGACATTCTTTTCCTCGTTAGGGGCATCAGGAGCTGGTGGGGGGCCTAGCCGTGCCTCTAGCACATATTGCTTTTGTGCAGCAGTGAGGAGAATCCTCAAATTCATAGCCCCAGTTGGTGAAGTTGCTACCATTCGCAGCAAGTTTCTCTTTCTCCATGAACACATTGAAATTAAAAGCAGGTGGTGCCATCTACAACAGAATTTGTAAAGTTTATTTAGACTAAGTTTATGATAGAGTGAGTTCAACTAATCCAAATTACTAATGAACTCCCACTCAAAAAGACATCCCTCGTGTCCTTTTGGTGATTACATGAACCAAATCCACTACACAAAGTCCGATCATCACTTGAGTTGATGTAGCTTCAAAGGCGAGCATCTATATGGGCATCATATAGACTATATGACTCATGCTTAACCTTTCGGTCCATGTTCCAAGGCCATGTCTGTACATGCTAGGCTCGCCAAGTAAGAACCTTAGTATTCGCGTGTGTAAAACTATCTTACACCTCTTCCTATGAAAGCGTGCATTCGAGTACACCCGATCATCACGTGATGTCTCGAAACACGATCCACAGAATGGTGCATACTCAAGGAAGAACACATTTCTATCTTGATATTTAAATGAGGGATCATCTTACAATGCTACAAAAAGCGCCAAACTAGCAGTATAAGATGCTAACATCTAATGTGTAAAGTGAGATTATATGGTCCATGCATTTGATCTCTATCATTTGCATCATGGTATGATCTCTATCATTCCATTGTGTGTAAGGCCAAGGTCTATGGAACTTACACATTGAGTGTGTTGTAAGAGTATCTATCATACATCTACTTACAACAATACCATACCAAGACACTAGCCTAGCAACGATCTAAACTAGACGCCTCTAATTTATCAATTGCAAGTTTTACGTGGCTTAGGGATTTCGGAGATAGAACCGTTCTTACCTACGAACATGAACCACAACAAGGATAACCAAGTTATTAGCAACTCGTTGTAAATCAGATATTGACTATAGTAGGAGAGACAGACACCCGCTAGCCAGTTATGCAAAACAAGTTGCATGTCAGTCGTGGAACCGGTCTCATGTACGATGACATGTAAGGTTGGTCCAGGCCGCTTCATCCCACTATGCCACCAATATCCAAAATACATAGAAGATGCAATAACATGATCATCATATCCCACATATAAACATATGTGTACTACCCGTGCAAAGCACCTACGCATAGATCAGGCTCTGATACCACTATTGGGTCCGCGGCATAGAGAACAAAAAGATTCCTACGACTAGAACTACACGCCAAGATATATCTACTAGGTACAGAGCAACAGGTGGACATACATCCATCGAGAACTTACCCTCGAAGACAACAAGTTTTTTTAACGAGTAGGAACTCGTGGTTGATTTAGTCATACACTTGCCGATCTCAAGATCATGTGGAAGTCCAAGCGCCGCAAATCAGCAGCGCATCCGTCCTCGCACACACGTTCAAGCCACCGGACAACCTCCACCTCCTCGCTCCAGCGATGCAGCGGAAGCAACAACTCCTTCCAGACGAAATGCCACCGGGAACATGTATCTCGCTAATCCGAGACCATGGGGGAATAATTCTAGAGGGGGAGAGAGATCCTTCACGAGGAGGTGTGAGGAAGAAGGAGGAAGAGGGGGCCTTTTATAGGAGGAGGGGGGTGCCCCTCCCCATGGCCGATGCCTCATGGGGGTGACCCCTCACCTCCCCCATTCATGTGGTGGTAACCCCTCCACATTAAAATGCCTCTTCACATTCCATTTTAAAGTCTCCACTTTAAATGCATTAAAATTCTCTAAGTTTAATGCTCTCTCATTTAATAAAACTCTTTTATTAAATTTATTCATAATTTTGTTAATTACTTTAATTAACAAACATTCACATAAAACCCCTTGCAACATTTCAATATCACATGCAGAACCACTTTCTGTAATTTCACCCGAAACAATTCCGGTTTCTATCGAAACAATTCCTACGCTTTGCAATTCTTTCGTCTGAAACATATGTGCTCCAAAATGGTGTCCGGTAACTCTTAAGTGTGTCACCCTATGGTTCGCGAATAATGCAGACATGACTGAGACTCCTCTCAGATCAATAATCAGAAGCGGGACCTAGAGATCCATACTGACTCCTGCATATTCAACGATGACTTCTGTGATCATGAGAACCTTTAACGCTAGTAATTTAATCCCTTTGTCTCATGATATAATACATGTCCGAGATTCGATCATTGGTATCCAAATACCTAGTTTGATCTCGTTACCAACATGCACTCTTTTCTCGTTCCCGTGATATAACATTCTAGTGCTCACATCACTTGCTTGCAAGCTATCTTAATGTGATATCACCGAGAGGGCCCAGATTATTCTATCCATCATTGAAAAATTCCACCCTTGATGCATGATCCTCAACATAACACCTTCGCAACACTGAACCCATCTTTATAGTCACCCTGTTACGGTGTGACGTTTAATGTTATCAAGATATTCTTCTGGTGTTAGCAATTAACATGATCTCATGGTCGGATAAAGATTACTTTGTATGATGTTATAGCAATGTAAACATAATGACTTGATTGTAATGCTATACTTCGGATGAATGTTCATCACATCATTTCACAAATGCCGTGACCTTGTTATTAACAACATCCAATGTCTATGATCAGGAAACCTTGATCATCTTGTTAATCAACAAGCTAGTATGTAAGAGAGGCATAACTAGGAACCCTTTTTTTATTAAACACACATGTATTGATGTTTCCGATCAATACAATTATAGCATGCAAAATAAACATCTATCATATACGAGGAATACATAATAACAACTTTATTATTGCCCCTCACGGCATATTTCCTTCACCGGCAACCCCTACGATTAGTAGCCAAATACACAATGCATTCCCCTAGGCCCATATAGGTGAAGTGTCATGTAGTCGATGTTCACATGACACAACTAGAAGAAGTACACCACAACTTAAATATCAAACTATTGAATCTTTCTCAACACAATTCCACTACTAACAACATGACTTCTCCCATGTCCTCAAGAACAAAACGAACTACTCACAAGACATCATATGAATCATGATCAGAGATGGAATAATGATGTATAACAATCTGAAAATAAACAATAATTCAATGGTTCCACTCAATAGCATCAACTACAAAGAGTAATCAACACCGGGAAAGTTTCCCCTAAGAACTATGCAAGATTCAACCCAATTGTTAATGCAAGATGATTGTGTTGATGGAGATGATGGCGGTGATGATGATCCCGATGAAGTCCAGCTTGATGGTGGTGTTGACGGCGACGATCTCCCCTCTCCGGGAAGGAATTCCCCCGGCAGAATTCTATCAGCCAAAGAGATCTTTCTCTCTTGGTGTTTTCCGCCCCGTAGAGGCGGTGGAATCTTTCTGTGGTCGCTCCTCGAGTCTTAGGGTTTTGGGAGGATAATATACGCCAGAGGGGAGAGCTGGAGGTGGACCAGGGCGGCGACACCACATGGTGGCGTGTCCCATGGTGGCCCGCGCCAGGGGGTGGTGCGGGCCCCTTGTGGCCCATCTCCACTCCTCCTTCTGTCAGCCTTCGTCTTCTAGAAAAATAGGATTTTCCATATATTTTCCCAGATTTTCTGATCTTCACGAATTTTGCCTCCAAACAGCACATTTTCCATCAGAATCCTGACTGCAGCGGTCCATGCTCCAAAAGTCATCAACCATGCAAAAACAGATGAAATTACATAAGTATCATCTCTTAATGTGAAATATATCAATGAATAACAGTAAATTATGATATATAATAGTGATGCAAAATGGACGTATCAACTCCCCCAAGCTTAGACTTTGCTTGTCTCCAAGTGAAACTGAGCTCAATAAACATGACCTCAGGTTTAGGGAGTGAAGGGTCGATAAAAGAATATGGACAAGAAGCATCACATTCATCAATACATAGATCATAATAGCAGACAGCTCACTATTATATAACTTAACTTGCAATTGGTAAAGGAAACACAATAAAGATACATAAAGTAAATCATAATTGGTAATGGCAAACTTAGCTCTTGGTCGAATAATAGTTGACAATTTGCTGGAGTTCACAATTAACTGATTTTCAATGATAGCTTTCAAAGTAGTAAACACCAAGATAAGAGCAAATGTGCAAAACAAGGAACATAAGAAACATGATTGAATAAATCATCATATGAATGAATGAAACACAACAACTCAAAATACTTGCTGAGATAGAAGGGAATAGGTTTACTGACTCAACTGAAAAGTAAAAGAAAGGCCCTTTGTAGAGGGAAGCAGGGATTTCAAGTTTCATAAAGAGCTTCCAAAAATTATGATACTTATTAGCTTTCGGCTCTCATTGCCCCTATCATAGGCATCTTTTGGTGATTAAGGTTAAAGTGACACAACTAAGAGGATATGCTTGACAAGTTAAAAGTTGAAGTCTCATGCCCCTTACTTACGAGTACCGAACCTCATGCTATTCAACTTCAGTCACAAGTAAGCTCTTGTCATTATAAATACATATGTATCATAGAGAACCGCCAATGGGGTACCACTTGCACATGACACAGGAGCTATCCTGTAATCAAAATGACAAGGCAAGCAGACAATGAGCATCTCATCAATCTTTTATTTGCTATTTGCATAGGTTTTTATTGACGATGCTTCATAGAATGCTCACTACAGTTATGCTGCAAGTTTCCACCATGATTAGGCATGGCTTAGGCTAGCGGCCCAGGTGTTTCTCTAACACAGATACGAACTCCATGGTCTTACAAGTTCCCCTTTTATTTCACACCACCGGGATCCATAAGCAAAAGAACATGATATCAACTAGGTACAAAGTACCAATGAAGTGTTGAAAGCGTTCCCCATGATACATGGTTATGCTAACTTCAACTTATAAAGCGCAAGCATATACGCAACAAAGATGGACACAATGGTTCAAGTTTATTAAATGCAAGAAAAGTAGAGTGTGCGATCAAGTTCATGAGAGCTTTAATCACTAATTTTCACATAACAAGTTTAATTTGGAAGGTAGATAAAAACATGAATTTACTTGGAATAGCAATAATGCTAATAGGTAGGTATGGTGGACACAAATGGCATAGGTTTTTGGCTTAAGGAATAGATGCACGAGAAGAATTTCCCTCTCAGTACAGGTTTTTGGCTAGCAAGGCTGGGAAGCAAGTATAAGATTTGAAGGAAACAAACAAGCATACAAGCGATATAAACAAACATGCAATCTTCCTTGGAAGCACAAAAGATCTTAACTAGAGAATACTAAACTTATGAGCAAATCAAGAAAGAAAGATGATGAAATTATATTTCTTTAAGAGTACTTCTATCTTTTTCATTCAACTCTCAAAAATAGTGTTGCTATAGACCGAGCCAGGTTTGCCAAAACCAACTAAATTAACTCAATGATCCCAAAGTGATACCAATACTAACAACAAGATCAATCATATAACCATGAATTGAAAACTAATATAAGATATGCAAAAGAGTAAATGATAGAACTTCTCATTAATATTCCATAACGGCAAATCACACCAATGGATACATATCTAACGAGAGAGGGGACACTTCCATAATGCAAACCATCCTACACGATAACTTCTCTATTCATGATATGACTCTACTAAAAAGGTAAAAAGATAGAAGATAGTGATGTGATACCGCGGCACTCCCCCAAGCTTGGAACAAACCAAGGGGATGCCAAAACCTGATGACGAATTACTCCTTTGGTGGTGGTGGTATTCTCTCATCATCATCCGACTTCCAGGGTAAGGGCTCCCCATCAACAAAGGAGATCGTGGTCTCTAGCATCCTGAAACTTGCAGCAGCACTTATGCGTTTAAACCTAACCTCGTACTCACAGTTTTGATTTTGAACGTTGTAGAGCTGTGCTTGCAGTTCGTTGGTTGTTTGGCGGAGTGAGAGGACTTCATCCTTGAGCTCAGCAGTCTCCTTTTGGTGCTCGGCGATGAGTTCGGAACAAATATTATGGATGATATCCACTTCGCGTTCTGCCATCTTCGTATACCTAAAGACTTCTTGCTCCAATGCTTCCGTCCTATCTTCCATACTTCCTTCACCTTTAGGGCCTTGAACCTCCTTTATTCGTACCTCTCCATCTTCAAGCAACAACTCCATGGGATGAATCTTCAACTCTCTCATGTAGGGGTTGATGATATCCGCAGGGGAATCTTCCTTGTCTGACCTAGAGGAAGACATTGTGGCTCCAACTCTAGGACTCTACCTGTCAGAAACAGATCGAAACAAAAACACGACGAGAACATGATATACGAACCTCGGGAGATCCGGGGGATTATATATTACGAAGTTTCAAAACAAAAGGAAGGTACTGGGAGAAAACGGGTCGGAGACAGAGTCCGAGGTGGCCACACCACCTGGTAGCGCGGCCAGGGGTGGGCCCGCGCCACAGGGTGGTGTGAGCCACCCTGGCTCCATTTTCGTCCCTCTTTCGCTGCGTAGCTTTCCTTGTTGGCTAAAAACTACAAAAATATAACTGGACAGATCTTTCGCAGAACTTTTCTTACCAGAACTGTTACCTATTCGAAAACGGACTCTGCAGATCTCTGAATTTGGTTTTTGATAATTTTTTCTAGAGTTATGACTTGAAAAGAATCAACATCTTCATTATAAGAATCTCCAACAATGTAGTGCTTAAGTCGCTGCCCATTCACCACTTGTGTAGTGTTATCTTTTAAACAAGAAATCTTTATTGCTCATGAATAGTACACTTCTTCAGTAACAAAAGGTCCTTCCCATTTTGACAGTAGTTTTCCTGCAAAAAATCTGAGATGGGACCTATACAATAGAACTTTCTCACCAACATGGAATTCTCTCTTAAGTATTCGCTTGTCATGCCATCTTTTGAGTTTTTCCTTAAAGAGTCTAGCATTCTCATAGGCTTCACTCCTCCATTCATCCAAAGAACTTAAGTCAAATAATCTTTTTCCACCAGCAAGCTTACAATCTCTATTAAGTTCTTTAACTGCCCAATAAGCTTTGTGTTCTAATTCTAAAGGTAGGTGACAAGCTTTCCCAAAAACCATTTTATAAGGAGACATACCCATAGGGTTTTTATAGGCAGTCCTATAAGCCCATAAAGCATCATTCAACTTTTTAGCCTAGTTTTTCTAGATCTATTAACAATCTTTTGCAAGATGGATTTAATTTCTCTACTTGCCCACTAGTTTGGGGGTGATAGGCTGAAGAAATTCTATGATTACCATCATATTTAGCAAGGGTCTTTCTAAAACCACCATGAATGAAATGAGAACCTCCATCAGTCATGAGATACCTAGGCACTCCAAACCTAGTAAAGATAACATCCTTAAGCATTTTTAGGGAGGTCTCCCCGTCAGCACTCTTCATAGGTATGGCTTCTACCCACTTAGTAACATAATCAACGGCAACAAGAATATGAGTATAACCCTTCGAGGGAGGAAAAGGACCCATAAATTCAAATCCCCAGCAATCAAAGGGTTCAATAACTAGAGAGTAGTTCATAGGCATTTCATTACGTATAGAAATATTACCAACACGCTGACACTCATCACAAGATTAAATAAATTTTCTCGCATCTTTAAAAAGGGTAGGCCCGTAGAAACCTGATTGTAGCACCTTTTGTGCAGTTCTATCTCCCGCATGATGTCCTCCATAGGCACTACCATGACATTTCCACAATATCTCCTTTTGTTTGTATTCTGGAACACATATTCGCATAATACCATCCACTCCTTCTTTATATAAATGTGGGTCATCCCAAAAATAATGCCTCAAATCGTAAAAGAACTTCCTTCTTTGCTGAGCTATGAAAGTTGGAGGCAAATACTTGGAGACAATAAAGTTAGCATAGTCAGCATACCAAGCGCTCCCTCATGAGCTTACCCCTATTGCGGCCAACTGTTCATTCGAGAAACTATCATTAACAGGCATAGGATCAAAAGAGATATTTTCCAACCGAGATAAATTATCAGCAACAGGATTTTGAGCACCTTTCCTATCTACAATATGTAGATCAAACTCTTGTAAAAGCAGCACCCATCTAATAAGCCTAGGCTTAGCACCCTTCTTCGTCAGAAGGTACTTAATAGCAGCATGATCAGTATGAATGGTGACTTTTGAGTCTACAATATAAGGTCTAAACTTATCACAAGCAAACTCGACAGATAGGAATTCTTTTTCAGTAGTAGCATAATTCCTTTGATCAGCGTCAAGAGTCTTACTAGCATAATGAATAACATTTAACTTTTTATCAATTCATTGCCCAAGGACAACACCTATAGAAAAATCACTAGCATCACACATTATTTCAAAGGGTAAACTCCAATCAGGTGGTTGAACGATAGGAGTTATAGTTAAATCCTTCTTAAGAGTTTCAAAAGCTTCCTTACAATCATCATCAAAAACAAAGGGTACATCTTTTTGAAGAAGATTAGTGAGGGGTTTTGATATCTTAGAGAAATCTTTAATAAACCTTATATAGAAACCAACATGACCAAGGATACTACGAATACCTTTGATGTCTCTTGGGCAGGGCATTTTCTCAATTGCCTCAACTTTAGCTCTATCCACCTCTATGCCTCTTTCAGAAACCTTATGCCTAAGGACAATCCCTTCATTAACCATGAAGTGGCATTTCTCCCAATTAAGAACAAGATTAGTTTCTTCACACCTCTACAAAACTTTATCAAGGTTGTGCAGACAATTATCAAAAGAAGTTCCATAGACAGAGAAGTCATCCATGAACACTTCCACAATTTCCTCACAAAAACCATGAAAGATAGCAAACATGCATCTTTGAAAAGTAGCAGGAGCATTACATAAACCAAAAGGCATACGTCTATAAGCATAGGTTCCGTAAGGGCATGTAAAAGTAGTTTTCTTGATCTTGTTGTTTAACAGCAATTTGAGAGAATCCAGAATATCCATCAAGAAAACAAAAATGGGTCTTTTTAGACAACCTTTCTAACATTTGATCAATAAAAGGAAGTGGGTAATGATCTTTCTTAGTAACTTTGTTAACTTTCCTGAAATCAATGCACATTCTATAGCCTACTACTATTCTTTGGGGAATAAGCTCATCATTATCATTAGGAACAACGGTAATTCCTCTTTTTTTAGGAATACAATGAACATGACTAACCCATTCACTATCAGCAATAGGGTAAATAATACCAGCATCAAGGAGTTTCAATACCTCATTTCTTACCAGTTCCTTCATCTTAGGATTTAGACGTCGTTGGTTCTCTACTACTAGCTTTGCATCTGGTTCTATATTGATAACATGCTGACATATAGTAGGAGAAATCCCTTTTAAATCATCCAGAGTATAGCCCATAGCCCCTCGGTGTTTCTTCAAAACCTCCAACAAGCTTTATTCTTCCTTTCCTGAAAGTTTAGAGCTAATAATAACAAGATATATCTTATTGTCATCAATGTAAGCATATTTAAGATCATCAGGGAGAGGTCTTAGATTGAAGACCGGATCCTTTTTAGGCCGCAATGTGATGCCCAAGTATTCTACAGGCAAGTTGTGTTTAAGCATCTTGGGTTGACGACGGAGAATCTCGTCAATCTCATTTATTTCTTCCATGAAGATCTCACTTTCGTGGTCTTCCATAAATTATTGCAAAGCATTGTTAGGATCAAGAGAAATAGAAGCAAGTTGTTCAACTCTAAAATCCTCATTATGGGTTTCATTTTCACAAGGTTCTTTAGTAAATTTCGAAAAATTAAACTCATAAGATTCCCCATCAAACTTAGTCAAGATTTTCTCCCTTTTGCAATCTATAATAGCTCCACAAGTACTCAAGAAAGGTCTACCAAAAATGATGGGATAAGTTTTACTAGCAGCTGAACCAAGTACTGGAAAATCAGCAGGATATTTAATCTTACCACAAAGAAGTTCTACATCCCGCACAATACCGATTGGAGAGATGGTCTCTCTATTAGCAAGGTGAATAACCACATCAATCTCTTCCAATTCGCAGGGACTGATTTCATGCATAATTTCTCTATAAAGCTCATAAGGAATAGCACTTGAACTTTCACCAATATCACATAAACCATAATAGCAATGATCACCAATTCTAATAGAAAGCACTGGGACACTAGCCTTTTTAGCTTTATTAGGATGTGAGACAATATTAGAAGCATCCTCACAAAAGACTATGTGTCCATCTTCTATACTTTTAGTGACAAGGTCTTTCACAATTGCTACAAAAGTTTCAATGTTTATTTGTTCATCAGGTTTTACAGTTCTCTTTGCACTTTTAGTGATTACACTAGTTATCATAGGATGGTCCTTTACCTTATCCGGGAAGGGCATTTTCTCGATATAAGGTTCAGGTAAGATGTGATCAATAGTGTAAAACTCAGTACTCCCAACAGGAGCACAGTCAACAATATCTTTACAAGGTGCATGGTACTTGCTCCATCCCTTTTTTGGGATTTCAATATAAGAAGCAAAACCCTTAAAACAAGTTGTAATAACATGTAAATCAAGACCATAAGAATTACTAATATGTTGAAAGTCATCAGTTCCCATGAAAGATTCAATGCATTTATAATCATAATTTATACCTGACTTTCTTCCTTTGTCATTCTCCCATGCTTCAGCATTATCTTGAATACGGTCTAGAAGATCCCATTTAGCTTCTTCTTCCATGCGACTGAATGATCCAGCACAAGAAGCATCCAATAAATCCTTATCATGTAGAGGGATCCTTGCATAAAAGTTATTGATAATAATATTGTCGGGGAGCTCATGAGTGGGACATTTGAGCATTAGTAACTTCAATCTCCCCCAAGCTTGAGTTGTACTCTCTCCATCAAGAGGCCAAAAGTTGTATATTAGATTCCGATCTTTATGAATCTCACTAGGAGGATAAAACTTTGAATAAACGAGAGGTACTATTTCCTCCCATTTAAGAGCTTGACCATTCTTCAGCAGCTTATACCATTTCTCGGCTCTTCCTTTCAGTAATAATGAGAATAACTTCTTCTTAACTTGATCCGTAGTAATACCCGCACACTTGAACAACCCGCATAATTCGTGTATAAAGAGCAAATGATCACCGGGATGGACAGTTCCATCCCCAACATAGTAGTTATCCATAACACGATCAATAATTCTTGTAGGTATTTTGAAAGCACCATTCTCAGCAGGTGGTTGTTCATCTACTACCTTAGCAGTGCTAGTAGCATTACGAAATATGAAACTCAACGAATTATCCATATTGAAATAAAGCAACTAACAGAAGTAAACAATACTCATAGTAGAAGATTCCTTTACCAGTTCCACTATCCAATAGCGCTTCACTCCCCGGCAACGGCGCTAGAAAATAGTCTTGATGACCCACAAGTATAGGGGGTGTATCGCAATATTTTCGATAAGTAAGAGTGGTATGGATCATGAATTCTCTGCAAATACTTAGCAAACGGATTTTTAGGGTTTTTTGATAATGCAAGTAAATAAAGTATGAGTAAATAAAAGACAATGAGAATAAATGCAGTGAGTGGCCAATCCTTTATTCAGCAAAGGACAAGCCGGTTGTATTACTTAAGATGACCAAATGTTCTCGAGGACACATGGGAATATTGTCAAGTGCTTTAGCTTAATATAGTTTATTAATCTTCTTTAGCTTGCTATGTGTTGTGTGGGTGAACCTGTGCTAATGTACCAACCTTCCTAGGACTAATACATACTTGTGATTATACCCCTTGCAAATATCCATAAGTACAAGAAAGTAATTAAGGTAGAAACCTAACCATAGCTTTAAACTCTAAGACCCTTGCGTCCCTTGTGCAATGGTTTCCTAACGGGGGTTCAGGTTTCTGTCACTCCGGCAACCCCTATGATTAGTAGCCAAATACACAATGCATTCCCCTAGGCCCATATAGGTTTAGTGTCATGTGGTCGACATTCACATGACACCACTAGAAGAAGTACACCACAACTTAAATATCAAACTATTGAATCTTTCTCAACACAATTTCACTACTAACAACATGACTTCTCCCATGTCCTCAAGAACAAAACGAACTACTCACAAGACATCATATGGATCATGATCAGAGATGGAATAATGATGTATAACAATCTGAACATAAACAATAATTCAATGGTTCCACTCCATAGCATCAACTACAAAGAGTAATCAACACCGGGAAAGTTTCTCCTAAGAACTATGCAAGATTCAACCCAATTGTTACAGTGAGATGATGATGGTGATGATGGTGCTGATGGAGATGATGGTGGTGAAGATGATGATGATCCCGATGAAGTCCAGCTTGATGGTGGTGTTGACGGCGACGATCTCCCCTCTCCGGGAAGGAATTCCCCCGGCAGAATTTTGTCAGCCAAACAGATCTTTCTCTCTTGGTGTTTTCCGCCCCGTCGAGGCGGCGAAATCTTTCTGTGGTCGCTCCTCGAGTCTTAGGGTTTTGGGAGGATAATATACGCTAGAGGGGAGAGCTGGAGGTGGACTAGGGCGGCCACACCACCTGGTGGCGCGGCCCAGGTTGGCCCACGCCAGGGGGTGGTGTGGGCCCCCTGTGGCCCATCTCCACTCCTTCTGGCAGCCTTCGTCTTCTGGAAAAATAGGTTTTTCCATATATTTTCCCGGATTTTCTGATCTTCGCGAATGTTGCCTCCAAACAACACATTTTCCATCAGAATCCTGACTACAGCGGTCCATGCTCCAAAAGTCATCAACCATGCAAAAACAGATGAAATTACATAAGTATCATCTCTTAATGTGAAATATATCAATGAATAACAGTAAATTATGATATAGCATAGTGATGCAAAATGGACGTATCAGTCCACACCGGCGCAATTTCGACGGCAATCTTAGTTCAAGACTTAAATCAAGTCGAATTGACAAGTTTGGGCATACAATTCTGTAATCACTGAGTTAGATGACTAAAATCGAATAACCGTACGAACGGTTAGTGTGTTTATCTCTAGTCCTTGTCGTGGAAGTGAATAATTACATAAAAGTCATACTAAACCCCTAAATACTCCATAATAACATTAGCAGCAAACTTATTTTCCATCCAAAATGCATCGTTCCTAGTACCAAAAGAGAATCTACATGCGACTACTACTAGTAAACTGGAGTAGTAAAATAGTACTACTAGTAGTATTATTTATCTGCTCATACACCATTACAGTCTTGATCATCAGCCGTATTTTAAGATCATTTTTTCCCGTCAATGCAAATCCAGAAATATACATGGGTGGATTGTCCAACCTTCATCAGGAACCGCGGCGGCACCCCGATGTACGTCTTGAGCTTGTCAGACGGGAAGTTGGCTAGCGACGAGCTGCTCATCAGCTTGATTACCGCATTAAGGCTCTTGACCATCGACAAGTCCGCCGACCCCGGCGGGCCAGGCACACACAGTTCCACCGTGTACCGCGGCCACAAGCACTTGTCATGCCTGATGCACACCAAGGACACGGCGGCGGCAGGGCCAAGCGCGCTGATGGTCAGGCCGAACACGGCACCGTCATCCCCGTAGAGGAAGCGTGTGAATCCCCTCGTGCTTGTTGGTGGCGGAGTCGGGATGAGGCAAAAGAAGGTGCTGCTGTAGATGGCCCTATTTACTATGACCCGTGGGCCTCCTTCATGTAGGGAAGGAGCCCTATCGGCGAGGAAATGAAATCACAGGCGGAATCAATGCAGGATCACGGGCCGTACGAGCACGCGATCTTGTGCTCGTCGAGCTTGTCGAAGGCGACCAAGCTAAAGCAGCCGTCGTAGGGGCACTCAATCATCGCCTCAGACTGGACGATGTCCATAGCAGCCGGCTCACGGTCGAATTCGCCGATGCGATACACGAACTTGTGGGAGTGGTTACAGAGGGAAGATCAGCTCGCCGACGTAGTGCTCGCTGGCCAGAAACCCAGGTTGGCTGGATATACTAAAGAATATACTGATTGACTTTCGTACTATACTGGTACGATTGTACATGCTTCGTCAAAACAGTGTCCACACGCTGTTTTTGGGTGCACCGACGGTAGCTGCACTTGGCCACTTTTTTCTTAGACAGTGTCCACACGCTGTACATGCTTCGTCAAAACAAAAAATCTCCAGAAAGTTGACAGGTGAGTAATAAAGCAGGTGTCACGCTGTACTGTACCAGATAGTACAGTACAGACAGAGGGAGAGACCGAGGCAAGAAGATCCAGGTGAGTGAGAGGCAAGAAGATCTACTCCTAGAGAGAGACGAAAAGCCTACGGCCTGCTGCAGGGTGTACAGTGCTGCAGGAGAGAGATCGAGGACTGCATGCATGTCTTCGACACCAACCTGTAATTAACTTTTTTGGTCTTATCAAATTTAAATGGCCTTAATAATCCCAGACATAGGGAGTACTAGTAATAGTAGTAGTACTACATCTTAGAGCAAATCAGACAAACTAGTACTGCATTTATTAGTGGTACTTTTTTTTGAGAAATTATAATTAGTAGTAGTACTTAGATTTATGAAAAATCAATCCAAGTTACTACTCCAATAGAGAGTACGATCAATCTATTTTATGGATTCTTGTTTACTATACGTACTAGTAGTAAAAGCTAGAATATAGATTATTTTAGAACAAATTTTGGCTCTAGAATATCTAGCATATGCGCAGACCTCAAAAGACACTTCATTGCTTAGTTTCATGGATCTTGTGCTAAATGCATGGACTTGGATGTAATTTTCATTTTTATGAGGTCCTTGATGTAACTTGTACTTCCACCGACGGCGTGTTAACTAATAAAGCACATCGTTCCTATGGGACCTACCACAATTAAAAATAATTACACTGCCCCGATTAAAAAGTGGAACATGGTTTCTTATAATTCCAAAGTTTTTAGAAATAGGATGTTTCAAGCGTCCCAGCTAACTTTGCACACTTTAGTGACTTTTTGCCGATTTAACGAAATTAGGTCAAACATTTGCTACACAAGTAAGGGCAATTGATTTCTATTGAATTCAGTGTATTTTAGAGGTAGATGGGTGATGTAGTAAACAATGTCATCAGTGTTAGTTTCCAACTATCACGAAAGAACATTTAATTCTCAATTTTTTGAGCGATGACGAGATTGTTCTTTTACGTAAAGAAACTCCGAAGAATATGGATCTGAATACCACAAGACATGTTTTCAGACATATAGAGTGGACCAACATGTTCTACTAACGATACCCATGTTTTATGAGCTTTCAAACTTCCAAGCTAACTTCGCCAACTTGAATGACTTTATGCCAATTATTTATCGAATTTAGGTCAAATTTGAACTACAAGTAAATTATAGGTTGCTTTGAAAGTTTTATGAAAACTCTTCTGGAGGTACCTGTTCAGGCGACAATTAATATATCATAAACCACCGAGAGTTTTGTCGACACATTCAACTTCATGCTAAGATTTTGCATCTAGACAGTTTAACAAAATTAGGTCAAACTTAAGCTACAAGTAACCACGAAAGATTGCTCTTGAATTAAATGTTTTTCGATATTTGAATGACTTCCTAGCTAACTCTGCCCATTTGAATGACTTTATATCGATTTATCGAAATTAGGTCAAATTTGAAACTACAAGTAAATTGTAGGTTGGTTTGAAAGTTGTACGAAAAAGCTTTTGGGGGCACCCATCGAGGGGTCACAATCAATATGTCAGAAACCAGCGAGAGTTTTGACGATAGTTTCAACTTCTTGCTAAGATTTTGCATCCTGACTATTTAACAAAATTAGGTCAAACTTGAGCTACAAGCAAGTAAGCGTGATAGATTTCTCTTGAATTAAATGTCTTTTCTAGGGTAGATGGGTGCATCTTCTTGTAGTAAACAATGCTGTCAATGTGAGTTTCCAACTATCGGGAAAGAACATTCTCAATTTTTCGAGTGATATCGAGATTATTCTCTCCTATAAAAGAAGTCCGAAGAATAAGGATCTAAGTGCCACAAGCCAAGTTTTCACACATATATAGTGGACCAACATATTGTACTTATGATTTCCCGTGTTTTATGAGCTCTCAAACTTCCTATAGCTTATTGCTCTGCCCACTTGAATAACTTTATATGTCGATTAATCAAAATTAGGTCAAATTTTAACTACGTACTACAAGTTTTGTAGGGTGCTCTGAAAGTTATACGAAAAAGCTTTTGGAGGTACCCATCAGGGGGTCACAATCAATATATGAGAAACAATCCAACTGGTTTGAGTTTATGCTAAGATTTTGCATCATGACACTATTTAACGAAATTGGGTCAAACTTGAGCTATAAAGTAAGCGCGGTAGATTGCACTTAAAATATATGACATTTCAGAGGTAGATGGGTGTTTTTTCTTATAGTAAATAGTGTCGTCGGTGTGATTTTCCAACTATTAGGAAAGAATATTCAAGTGTCAATTTTTTGAGTCACAATCAATATATGAGAAACAACCGAGAGTTTTGACAACAGGTTTGACACTTCTTGCTACGATTGTGCATTGCATGACACTATTTAACAAAATTGGGTCAAACTTGAGATACAAGTAAGCACGATAGATTGCTGTTGAAATATATGACTTTTCAGAGAGGTAAATGGGTGCATTTTCTTATAGTAAACGGTGCCGTCAGTACAGTGTGATTTTTGAACTATATTAGGAAAGAAGATTCAATTATTCTTAATTTTCCGAGTGATGACGAGCGAAGTTGTTCTTTTCCGTAAAGAAATGTCCAAAGAACAATATTGGATCTGAATGCCAGAAGCCAAGTTTACCGACATATATAGTGGACTAACATGTTGTACCAACGATTCCCATGTTTTATTTATGAGTTTTCAAACTTCCTAGCTAACTCTGCCCATTTGACCGGATGACTTCATGTCAATTTATCGAAATTAGGTCAAATTTGAAACTACAAGTAAATTGTAGGTTGCTTTGAAAGTTTTATGAAAAATCTTTTGGAGGTACCCATCGAGGGGTCACAATATCATAAAACACCGAGAGTTTTGACGATATGTTCAACTTCTTGCTAAGATTTTGCATCTTGACAATTTAATAAAATTAGGTCAAACTTGAGCTACAAGTAAGCGCAATAGATTGCTCTTGAATTAAATGTATTTTCAGAGGTAGATCGATGCACCTTTTTGTAGTAAACAATGCCGTCAATGTGAGTTTCCAACTATCAGGAAAGAACATTCAATTCTACATTTTCTGAGTGAAGACAAGCGAGGCTAGTTGTTATTTTCCATAAAGAGAAGTCCAAAGAATATTGGATGTGGATGCCACAAGCCAAGTTGACAGACATATATAGTCGATCGACAACATGTTGTACTTGCGATTCCCAGGTTTTATGAGCTTTCAAAATTCCTAGCTAACTCTGCCCATTTTAATGACTTTAAGTCGATTTATCGAAATTAGGTCAAATTTGGAACTACAAGTAAATTGTAGGTTTTGCTTTGTAATTTTTATGAAAAAGCAATTAATTTGGAGGTACCCATCGAAGGGGTCACAATTAATATATCTGAAAAACAATGAGAGTTTTGACGATAGGTTCAACTTCTTGCTAAGATTTTGCATCTTGACAATTTAACGAAATTAATTATGTCAAACTTGAGCTACAAGTAAGCGTGATAGATAGCTCTTGAATTAAATGTAATTTTAGAGGTAGATGGGTGCATTTTCTAGTAGTAAGAAGTGACGTGAGTGTGAGTGTCCAACTACTAGGAAAGAATATTGAATTTTTCGTTTTCCGAGTGAAGACGAACGAGGTTAGTTGTTCTTTTCTGTAAGGAAAAGTCCAAAGAATATTGGATGTGATGCCATGAGCTAAGTTGATAGACATATATATATATAGTGGATCGACAACATGCGGTACTTGCGATTCCCATGTTTTATGGGTTTTGAAGCTTCTTATAGCTAACCCCGCACATTTGAATAACTTTATGTCGATATCTCGGAATTAGGTCAAATTTGAACCTACAAGTAAATTGTAGATTTTGCTTTGATAGATTTATAAAAATAAATTTGGACGTACCCATCAAGGGTTCAAAATTAATAAACCAGAAACCAGCGAGAGTTTCGACGAAAGGTTCAACTTCTTGCTAAGACTTTGCATATTGATAATTTAATGAAATTAGGTCAAACTTGAGCTAGCTACAATTAAACGCCATAGATTGCTCTTGAATTAAATGTCTTTTCATAGGTAGATCATCGGTGCATCTTCTTGTAGTAAATAGTGTCGTCGGTGTGAGTTTCCAACTATCAGGAAAGAATATTCAATTCTACATTTTCTGAGTGAAGAATACGAGTGAGGTTGTTCTTTTTCCTAAAGAAAAGTCCGAAAAATATTGGATCTCAATGCCACAAGCCAAATTTACATACATATATATTGGACCAACATGTTGTACCAATGATTCCCATGTTTTATGAGTTTTCAAACTTCTCAGCTAACTCTGCCCATTAGAATGACTTTATGTCGATTTATCGAAATTAGGTCAAATTTGAAACTACAAGTACTAGTAAATTGCACGTGCCCTACATGTGAGACTCAAATAATAGACATCTGACATATCACCACTATATAAAATTATAATAGGCAAAGTGAAAAAAATATAATAAATAAAATTTGAACTACTACAAGTAAACTGTGTAGGTTGCTTTGAAAAGTTTTACGGAAAAGCTCTTAGAGGTACACATCGTAGGGGGCGCGTGGGGGGTCAATTAATATACTATCAGAAACCAAAAGAGAGTTCTGACAACAGGTTCATCTTCTTGCTAAGATTTTGCATCTTGATAGTTTAATGAAATTAGGTCAAACTTGAGCTACAACTAAGTGCAATAGATTGCTCTTGAATTTAATGAAATTAGGTCAAACTTGAACTACATGTAATAAATTGTAGGTTTCTTTGAAATTTTTATGAAAAAAGCTTTTGGAGGTACCCATCGAGTGGTTAATTAATATATCAGAAACCACAGAGAGTTTTGACGAGTGGTTCGACTTCTAGCTAAGACTTTGCATCCTGAAAATTTTGAACACCTTTTGAAAATGATCCCGCGCATCCGGACATAGTTCATGACACAAAATTTCAGATACTTCGAAATTCCCATTCGACCTCTATTAAATTCGGTAGGTGGGGGGCTTCACTCGTAATTTTCCCAGTATAGTGCTAGTAGTACCTAAACCCAACCCCCTCCCCCTCTCTCTCCTCCAAGAATACGTCACTGGCTGGAACATCCCCGCTGCACTTTAGCCGGCGTACCTGCGCAACTGATATGATCAACAAACCCTCTTGTCTGGCGCACTAAGCACATCATCAAACTCCTAGGATCTGCTCCACGGACGCCGTGGTCCAGAGTACTGCTCGTATCCTCGCCCGCCCAAGATCTACTTCCCTGTCGTCGACACCCACTACGACCGTAGCACCTTCGGTGACCTCGACGTGACCCGTGAGGATGCAGAGGAGGCCTAGACGCCGCCCCGACCAAGGTAAAACCAAATCTCCCTGGGCGATTTGTTTGTTGGCAATGTACTGTATTCGTGCTAAATTTCCTAACTAACAGGTTCTTTATTTGATATACACCTGTTGTGTACTCCCTCTGTTTCAAAATATAAGATGCTTTAGTTTTGTGAAAGAAGTGTATCCAGACTCATTTTAGTGTGTAGGTTCACTCCAAACCTAGATGAACCTACACACTAAAAGAGGTCTAGATGCACTCTTTTCACAAAGCTAAAACATCTTATATTTTGAAACGGAGGGAGTACTAAATTAACCCGTTGTGGTTACTCTTAAACTCCACGCACTGAACTGTTTTTATGTACTGTACTATTTCTTTATGAATTATTTGTCACTTAACATATTTGTTTACATTCTCTGTTGTACCTGTCCACATGAGATATGATTATATAATATCTCTCTCATTCGCCGATTTACAAAGTATAGTATTTCCATCGTGCTATTGTCCTGCTATCCTACACTACATATTTACACACGTCATACTATTTGACCATTATGTACTGTCGATTTGATCCCTCTTAACCTGCGGCTCAAACTGTTTGCTGTTATTATGCAAGGAGCAGCCTCAGTTTTCACACAATATCATAGAGTGAATGACTCCTATAATCTCGTAAGACCTCATCACTTTTGTTTCACTTCATGCCAACATATATCATGTTGGAACCTGTTTGTATTTACAGTTGGCCTTACCTTTATCCAGAGGAGCAACAATGGAGTACAAACTCCGCCCATCCACACGAGCCGTCGTAGATCTCATGTAACACCTACCGTAAGGCCTCCCACCCGAAGTTTGGTCCTTGCCACATTTTTTGTTTGCTTAAATTTACCATTTGTCTTTCTTGTTTTCATATTTTTTTTGCCAAAAAATTAGTGTCAAACATTTTAGCCCCACTATGGTATGTCTTTGTTCCATGTGCTTAGTTCAATTTCCTAGATATGGAGAGGCCGGGTGTATTACATCTGACTTGTCTGATAATAAGAACAAGGCCACACTAGCGATAAGATCCACACATGTATCATAAGGAACTTTGTGTAGTTCATCTCACTCTTGTATATAATATGTATCATAGTTACATGAACTAGCTATTTTAATATGAGGCACTTGATGGTTCAGTTTGTTGTTCTCTGGCTGTCGAAGCATTGACATTATCTGGCTATTCATGAATAATTCAATGTATGATTGCTTGATTCATTGTTTGTGTGAAATTATCTGGCTAGCATATTCGAGGCTCACAATTGATGTGTTTTTATTGGCTGAGTTACTCTTTTTTTGTCTATGATTAAATCAGTGGCAGATTTCGGTGTGTAGTTCCTGGCTAGTTTATATATGAGAAACATAATGGCTTAGTTTTAATATACGTTTTATTCATGTTCTGCACATTCTAGTTTGAGTAGTCTGCATTAGGTACTTTGGTTGATTGCTCGCATTGTTATTCAAAATGAACTTGTAGTTTGTTTTCCAAGTCTATTGTTTAAATAACTTGTCTTGTCTTGGTCTCAGCCATCGTCAAGTAGAGTAGTCATTTCACAGAGCAGCACATACTCGCATCGCTCCATGGCGCCAGCTAGTCCACTTATTCAAGAAGAAATAGATGTATGAGCCACCACTGTTAATTGCTTCCTTCCTTATATATTACCGCATTGACACATTTAAAATTCATGGTGGTGCGATTGCATGGTAATGATGTTATAACTTGTTTTGTGTTTGTTTCAGGCTGCAAATGACCCTCTGAATGCCGAACAAAGACCCGCTTCTCCAAGTTTAGATATTGTTTCACACAGTAGAAGTGACAATACCTATTGCTCATTAAACTCTCTATGTCTTCGAAGAAAATTGTTGATGACAAAGATATCTATACGGCCGGAACTATACGGCCGAAATTTTTATTCCCGCCATATAGTTGGTCGTTAAACTCTCTGTATGCATCAAAAAAATTATATTTCTTCAAGGATACCTTCTTATCCTATAACTTAGCGAAATACCTAGTTTCTAACAGAAAATTGATGGTAAAAACTGTCGACCAACATTAGCATGTTAAAAGCAAAATTCTAGCTTCTGTAAATAGAAAACTCAAACTTTTATTCTTATTATTATTATCTACTCATTCAATCAATGTTTCTACTACTTTATGACAACTACATCTTCACAGGCGCGCTTCTGCAAGAATGTTTGTGAAAAAGTGGTAGGAATGCGATGAACTTTTTATTCTCTATCCTACTAAATTGACGAAAATGGGGTTACTCCCATTAAACATTTATTAAGAATGGTCGAATAACTCAACCTCTTCTCTCTTCTCGAATTCTTACTTTGGGTTGCCCCTTATCAAAAGAACTTACCACATGAACTCGTTTTGCCGGTGGAACATATCTTTCTCCTGCTTTTAGCTTCTTTGGAAAATATCGGATGATTTGAGCATCATAAACATTGAAGATTATATTTCCTTTAGCACAATCTACTGATGCACCTCTAGTACCGAGGAAAGGTCTTCCAAGTATTATAGAGAATCTTTCATCTTCTTGCATTTCAAGAATAATAAAATCAGTGGGAATAACATGCTCATCTATACAAAGTAAGATATGCTCAATCATTCCAATGGGTTGTTTAGTGGACTTGTCAGTCATCTGTAAAGTGATAGTAGTAGGAGAATACTCCCCTAATCCTAACCTTTTATAGAGGGAGTATGGCATTACACTAACTCCTGCTCCTAGATCACACAAGGCATTGTGAATATCAGTTTTACCTATTGAGCATGAAATAGTTAGTATTCCGGGATCTCTAGACTTATACAATAGCTTCCCATTAGCAGGATAGCTAGTTACCATGACAACAATTTCAGTTATTTATTTCTTTCTACTAAGAATATCACTAAGTGCCTTTGTAAAAGAAGGTCACTAAGTGCCTTATTAAATGGAATTTACCATAAGTAGGAACTTTGATTGCATCTGCAAATGGAATTTCCAAATGAAGGTCACTAAGTGCCTTTGTAAAAGAATTATAAATTACCTGATCAGGTGCTTTCTTTTTTCGATCTGGATAAGGAAGATTTTTCTCACCTGATTTACTCTTGTCTTTTACCTTTTCTGGAGGGTCGGGCTCTTTCGTTGCTTTCTTTTGTTGTTGCTTATTGCTTTTATTCTTTTCTACTATAACAACTTCATCTTCCTTGCTTATTTATTTATCTTCTCTTGGATCAACCATCTCTGTATCAGAGTCATAACGGTCATCTTGTGCATCATTTTGGTCCTCCTTGGTTTGATCTTGCGTTTCAGTTTCATCTTGAGGATCCACCGATGTATCATCTTCTTGGCTTGCTTCGAGCAAGGCTTTTTCCTTTCTCTCTTTTTCGGCTTCATATTTTGGTTGTCCTAAAGGTCATGTAACAACTGCACCCCTTCTTGTGACAACATTAGTAGAAACATGAATATCTTTATCTTCACGAAAAAAAATTGATAACCAGATGCTATTTGTTCACATTGGGTTTCAATCATACTAAGGTACTTGTGCAATAATTTTATTTCTTGGCCAATCTCATCATAGTTTTCAGTGAGTTCCGCCAGAATATTTTTGTGTTTTTGGAAATGCTTGTGCAAGTTATTATGAGATTTTACTTGTCGATGTTTTAATTCTTGAAAAACTTTTCTAGTTTCATCTTCTTTAGTTAAAACTTGTAACAAGTCTACTTTTTTCCTTAACAAGTTCAGAAGGTATACCTTTTTATTTCATAGTTTTGCGTACCTCAGGCATAAGATCAGGAGTTATGCGAAGTATCCCTTTTTCCGACTTAGTACCAAAATCAGGATTATATAAAGAATCATTCTTAGCCCTAGTAGACATTAATTCCAAATATTCTTTAATAGTCAAAGTATTTATTGATCCTCCTGCTGAGAAGTCAAGTAACTCTCTACATTGAGTATTGAGATCGTGGTAAAATAAATGGCAAATTGTTAGTTCAGAATATCCATGATTAGGACTACTATTAATCATTCCAAAGAATCATTCCGAGGCTTCTGGGTAGTTTTCTCCCACGTTCTGACTAAAGTTGCATATGTTCTTTCTTAGTTCAGTGAAATTTTTAAAAGGAAGAAACCTATTTATGAATTTAGTAATGCAGTTTTCCCAACATTTAATGTAATGGCGAGGGAGAGAATATAACCAGTCTAGAGCTTTACCATTAAGAGACCATCGAAATAATTTAAGACGAGAGAAGTCTCTTGCCAAACCTTTTTGACCAAGCGATGTTATCACATCGTCAAACTCTCTAATATGTCTTCCTGGGTCTTCATCTTCCCCTCCACTGAAAGCTTTCTCTTGCAAAATTTTAATAATTCCACCATCAAATCGATATTGTCTAACTCCAAGATTAGGGAACTCTATTGGTTGTTTAAGAAATTCAGAACTTGGAGCACTCTATTCCCTGACAGTTTTCTCAGGCTTCCTCAGAGTTGTCATGTAAATAGACATGATTTCCATAATATCACTCAGATTTTCAATTTCAACTTTATTTGATCTTAAAAGTTTTTCAAAAATTTCTCCGCGCCTCTGAGTAGGCACGCGCTCAATATAATCCAGCAGGTAGGTCCTACCAGAGCGTGTAGACCCTTTGTCTCCTAAGGAGAACATTTTGTAGTAATAACACCTAAAATGTCAAAATAGAAACACTTAGCGCTTAGCTCTCCGGCAACGGCACCAGAAAATAGATTGATGTCTGCAATAACATAGATCGTTTGTGGCTAGTTTCGAAGTTCAGATATCGATCCCATAGGGAGCTAAAAGGTAAGTGTTTATTGGTGATCCACAATAAGAATAGAAAAATATAATTGAGAAGAATGGATCATCATTATAATTGAATAAAGGGAATTCGTCTTTGTATTACCATGGAGATCCACTATAAGAATAGAAAAATATCCAACACAATTCAAGATGGGAAGAAACAATCTCAAACCCTAGCCTTGCAAGGTGGAGATCCATCTCTCTCAAGTATAAGTAGTGGCTATGGGGGTGTATTGGCTTGGAGGTTGAAGATCGTGGAGCGAGATGAAGAACGTCTTCCCCTTCTTCTCCAGATATCTTCTTTCTCCCTTCTGGATAGTATGGTGGCTGCTGTGTTGTGTTTTCGTCCTCCGTCCCTTCACGGAAGTTGTCCCTTTTGACAAGTCAGAGGAGGAGACAACTATACGGCGGGAACTATATGGCTGGAAAAATATTCCCACCGTATAGTTGCTCGTTAAAGCTTCTGTGAACGCCCCTTGCGTGCTTCCAAACTGAGACTTGCTTGTTTTCTCCAGAATATTGTGTTTCTCTAGTTAAATTCTTCTGTTGATGTTCAGAACCTGAAACACACATTAAAAACCATGTTCTCTTTGCTTCCGAAGTATTAGCGTTAGGTAAAGCCAGAAAACGATCAAATACGGGAGAAAACCATCAAATAAAGCCATCAAAGATGTGTCAAATCCACAGTTATCATGGGGCTATGCTTGCCTTTGCCTGTTGATACCCGAGTATATATCTTCAGGGTTTCTCAGATGATCTTGTTCGTCAATAACCTTCGATGGTGTTGATCTCAATCTTCAACCTTGGACTCGATCTTGTTGCTCACATCAACTCCGAGGACTACCGGGAAGAAGCAGAAACACCAGAAAGGAAAGCGACAATCAAAACATGGCATCGATGCAATGCCCAATCAATAATTATGATATTACAAGTTAAAGTGTAATGGAATGAACCCTAGTACATGCTTAGTCATTTTAAATAGGGTCCGAGGAGTGCAAACCCTAGAACAGGAGGAACCTCGGAATCACGTGCCGGGTTTAATTAGTTCTTCTAATTAAACTTGCAATTTAAGTTGTTGAACAATACATGATATTGAATCTATTATGTAGACATCATTTTTCTAAACATTTTGATATATTATACATATTTTCTGATTTAAAATGAATTAGTAATGATTTTTCTTATTTTAAACACATTTTTAAATCATTTTAAAACAATTAAACATTTTTGGATATTATACAAATTAATTCCTTCTGGACCTACATTTTTTACATTTAATCATATCAGAAAAAATTTCCATAAATATTAAAAACCTGATATTTGAGACCCACCTATAGGCATTTTCTATTTATCAAAAATAATTAATTAAAAAGAAAAGGCTTTATGACACTATGCTGACATCAGCATGAACGTTGTGCACTTTTGTACCAAGGCTCCTCTAGCAACAGTGACTGACTACTGGCCCTGGCCACGTCAGCAGGACGCCTAAGCTGTGGCCCTTTAGCAGGTTTGGCTCGGGGCTGAGCGCGCGGTGGAGGTCAACCGACGCTGGCGACAATCTGACATCGGCGCTACGACGCGTGCACGGATGCGTCCTTGAGCGGGCGACCATCCGAAAGTGGCGCTACGACGCGTGCGCGGATGCTTCCTTGCACGGATCGGGAGCGTATCTGCACGACCTACCTAACTAAGGTGGCACGAGAACCTGGGCGGACAGAAACCTCGACAGTGATGCCAGGAGTGGAGCCCGTGCTGCGGCGCTCGGTGACACAGTGAACTGGGGCACGCGCAAGCCGAAGAAAAGGTCGGGATGAGGCGTTGGCTTACCCTGAGTGTGTTGGCAGCGACGGCAAGGCCGAAGGTGGATGGAAATGATGCTGATTGACGATGGAGGCGGCGGCCGGACTTCGGACGTAAGGGCTTGATTAGCTTGACTCTGAGCTCCCGCAGGCGCATCCTTCAGCGAGGATACCTAACAAAGAACAACGAACCTCCTGGGATCCATAGCTGGGCTCGCGGAGGGCTGGAACAGAGACGCACGATGGAGCACATCGTCTAGGGTTTTGAGTTCATGCGGGAAGAGAGGCAGAGAGAACGGGAGAGGAAGAGTGAAGCAGAGGAAGATGGCATGGGTCGGCGCGGTCCTTATCCATATCCAGGAAGCAGCGAGGAGACGGGCATCATGACGCTGCATCGGACGACGCTGGCGGTGACACATAGAAGCTTCCACGGCTCTTCTGTCTGAGGAAGAAGAAAGGGGAGGAACGACAGAGGGGTGCGGGCCGGTTGGCCCACAGTTGGGCCAAGACGGGCCCTAACAAAGGTTGTGAGGCAGCTACTGACTTGTGCGCTGAGCGGCGATTAGCGGGAGGGTTAGCTAGGCTGCGCGGCTTGTTAGGCTAGGATCACTATTTTTATTTCCTAGAACCTTTTTCTTTTTCTATTTTTGTTTATCTGTTTGTATTTAAGTTTCAAATCTGTTTTTTTGTATATTTTTAAAATACCAGATCTTTGTAAACATTTAAAATACTATGGGGACCTTATATTCAGTTTGGGCTCCATAAGTTTTGGTACTTTTCAAAATATAAAAGGTTAATTATTGGTTTGCCACTAGAGGCCGACATATGCTCATTCTTCCACTAGCACGAAATCCTGCTCAGTTTTTCCACTATTTCGTGCATAGCTCCTATGGCGAGGCCAACCGGCCAGGTTAAATGAGCATAAAAAATTCAAAAAAATCAAAAAAACGAAAAACCTACGCACATAGTCTTCTAATGTCTTATACTAACGATTTAATTTGATAAACAAGGTCTACATACATTCAAACAAAAAATTCATGAATATGTGATAAACAAGGTCTATATACATGAATACATGAATTTTTTCTTTTGAATGTATGTAGACCTTGTTTATCAACTTGAATCGTTAATATATGACATAAGAAGACTATATTTAATTTTTATTTTATTTTTTTGAATTTGTTATGCTCATTTAAACTAGCCGGTTGGCCTCGCCCTATTAGCTGCGCCCGAAATAGTGGCAAAACTGAGCACCATTCCGCGCTAGTTGCAAAACTGAGCATATGGCAGCCTCTAGTGGCAAACCAATAATTAACCAAAATATAAAAGCCACCTTTTTGAATAAGTTCCAAAACAAGAGAAAGGGGAAAGATTAGGTTTAGGGTTTGCACATTGTTTTCTTCCATGCATTTTAAAATATGATGATCATGCTATGCACACGCAAACCCTAATTAAAGAGACATTAAAACTAGGGGTGTTATAGTTCTATCCCCCTTAACAGAATCTCATCCCGAGATTCCTAGGTAGGAACATGGTTACATTAAACTTCGACGATCTTCTCGAAGAGGTTTTTCCATGCCACCATTATTGAATGAATGAAGCACTTCATTTTTCTTTGAGATAGCTGCACACACTAAAGAGGAGACGAAAGGACACGAAACCAATAACCGAGTATCTCATGGTTAACTCATGGATATATGTTTCATAACATCTCTAGAGCTAACAAGCATGAAATACGTCAAGGTAAAGGAGGAAACAAAAGGAGATGATTTTCAAGTTGTTAGATATTTGGTCTTCATAAGGATTGAGACCATGGAACTTTAGAAGAGTTTTAACCTTCTAAAAAGGAAAACGTACAACAGAAAGAACATGGCCATAGACTTCGAGAGATGAACCTCTACTAGCGGCTTAAGTAGAGCTTCCAAGGTACAGATATACGGATAACCAAGCTGTTGAACTACTTTTGATACAGAAGGATCAATCTTTGTTCAACAGAAGGTCCAGACAGAAGGGTTGTTTTATGCAGAGGACTCATAAGTCACAAGGAACATGTAACAAGAGGAACTTATGATTACCAAAATCATAGACACTCTTCGAACATGTTAGAGGAACTAAAGGAAACTCTTTATTCAACCAGGTCTATCAAAATCTTTGCCAAAGATCATGATATCACTTCACACCACCAAGATGATTAAGTAATAAGATTCCTAATGACACGAGGAAAAAGAAACTTCATTCTCAAACTTCAGTTACTTGACACAACAAAACGCTTGCATACATAAAAGGGTCTGGAGAATCGACCGAGAGACATTTAGCAACACTTCTTTAAATGTTCTCCTTGATGTTTGATACACGAGACATCAAGTAAAAGTCAGACTTCGGATTCAAAGGAAACCATAAGCACAACTCCTATATTTAGTCATAGAGAAGCCTTATGAGGAGTGATTGTTATTGCTGACTCAAGAGAATGTGAAAAAAGGTCTTCCGGCTAATTCTGACAACCATTACATCAACTTGCCACATTTTCAAAGATACCTACGTCAAGAACCTTGATGAACACTAACCATCATATCTGCTTGAGATCTAGATTGGGTTAAGTGGGAATATACTTCAGACTCAGCATGTCCGAATAGAAAATTTGCAACATTTACTGCAAGAGGTAAAGTCACTAGATTCTGAAGACATGGACTACAATGTCAAGATCCAAGGAATGAGCTAGGTTGCAAAAGATAATTGCTCCTACATGAAGTGTTTGCAACGAAACACAATTGAATCCTGATTGGGAAACATTTAGGAGGATACTGATGTTTTAAGAACCTCTTCTCTTCCATGACAAATCATCAGTGGCTTAGTGATGACTGGATTCCTGCGCTAACAACAGGGTTATTACAGTACTTGTAGTAGCAAATATTTAAGAGTTTTTCCCGATGGGAGATTGACGAATGGAAACAACACGACCCCGCAGCCACATTGTCAATGCAGCCACGTTTCGCATCCAAACCGTGGTTTGGAAATAGCCTATTCTATAAGTTACTAGAACAACGATAATTGAGAGAGGTTTAAAATATATAATAACAAAGAACTTTTAACAAGAACAAAATAAAGTAAGATGGAAAGTAAACAGGAATATGAACTGAATTAAAGAGATTGTAGTTGTAGGATTGAATGGAATGAGAGAGGGCTATTAGGCTTCGGTCTCACTAGTACTAGATGGGAAAATATATGTGTGATCTATAAGAGATTCCTCAGACAAATAAATGTTCCCCATTTGATTACCGGGCTGTCACACTGTATGCACTATGCATGATTCTCGTGCGTCACCGCAAGGAAAAAGGAACTTCCAGACCAAAGGATGACATAAACTCATCTTAGATCACAATAAATTCTAACTTAGCGCACTAGATCATACCTCAACCTAGAATTGAATCAATTACTCTCACATGGATGAACAACAAAACATATATAAATATATAATGATGTCACAACCATGTTCAATCTTATAATTACTAAACACAATACATAGAGGGAGATGGAGATGATGATGGATGGAGATCGATGCGTGGCGGTGGTGATCTCTTCCGTCTCCTCCCCTTCTTCTTGCTTGGATGCCTTGATGGTGATGGTGTTGAGGGAGATCTAGATCTCGGAGGTGTGGTTGAGGCAGGGCTCCGCCGCTGTGGAGAATGGATGGGTGGCGGCGGCAAGGCTCTGCCCCTGAAAGGCTATGGTGTTGTGGCTCTTTATTGGGTCCTCCCTCCTTTATATAGGCCCTGGAGTGCCCTAGGGTTCCCCCAATACCATCATATGACTTAGGGAAGGTTCTGGAGCTTCTTTGGGGTGAAATCCCGTCGTTTCTCACCCTTTTTACAACTATACGGGTGCAACTATATGGCCGGAATTATTGCTCCGGTCGTATAGTTGCTCGTTAAACTTTCAGATCCTTTTAGTATTTTGGTCACCATTTCTTCATACGAACTCCGTCTTGGGTGTTCTTGGGTGAGTTGAGTTCGTAACTTCGAGGGATACAACCCCATGGTCTTGGATATTTATTTTGAGAAGTTGGAAAAACTCACTTTTCCAACCTCTCAAATGGCTAAGTCTGGTCCCTGTAGCTCCTCCATACCATGCTCTCTTTGTTCCTTTTGCCTTTGTTTTATGGGATTTATATTTTCATGCCCCTAGTTCGTTAGTTGTACTCAGTTTTCCCCAGCGACTTAGTTTTTCCTCACTTTTCCTCTCCCTTCATTCTGAAACCCTCACATGCGCTCGGACGGGTGGATGCCATCAGGTCAAAGGCTTGACCGTTACATGCTGACAGGTGGGACTGCGTTGGACGAGTCCTATGTTGAGCGTTATGTTATGTCGCCTCGACCGTTACATGCTGATAGGTGGGACCAGGATACATGGCGGACTAGCCATCCGTCTATCGCTGACTTGTGGGCCCTGTTTTTTCCTAATTGTGTGACCGGTGCAGCAAATGACAAATGGAGCCGTTCTGTGGGACCGTCGAAGCCAATGAACGATGGGGCCGCTATTAAGAGCCGTTCTATGGGGCCTTCGTAGCCAATGACCAGTGGGGCCATCATGTGGGGCTAGAGGGGGGATTTGCATATTTGCCATGTTTTACTTTGCAACTTGCATATTTGCCATTTTGTGTGTCGCTAGCTTGTGGTGGTCATGTGGCATATATGCAAATTTCAAAGAAAAAGTTTGGCATATTGGCAAATATGAAATAATTGACAGGTGGGGTCATGTATGACACGTCGGCTCTCTCTCTCTCATCCGCTCCTAGCCCCCAGCCCCAAGCAGCTCCTATCCCACGGCGGATAGAGCAGCCATCGTTGGCGAGTCGGCGCGTCGCCGGATCTGTCCTAAGGAGGTATGGAATGGACTGTCGCGCTGCATCACAACCACGGCTCCGGCACCTGTTTCGTCCTCATGCATTGCATGTTGGGGCAGTACCGACCGCAGGCAGGTCCGCCGCACACGACGACCGGGATTTTGTTCCGCCGCCATAGCTCGACAAACAGTCGCAGCAATTGCTATTAGTGCTTTCTAAGACCTCCGCTCCTGCTCCGCCCACCCTAATCGATTCGGTTCTCATAATTTTCTCGATATTGTAGGTGCAAATTAGTCCTCAATGTCTGGTCGTAGCAGGTACACTGGCGAGGGTGGGGAATCGATCATGTTGTGGACACACTCTCCTTATCCTACCACGTCGGAAGTGCATGTAGCTCCTTCTCTTTGTACTACCGTGTAATTTGAAGTGCTGACATGGCCTATCAGACTGATTCCAATTTAGATTGTTTTGGGATTGTTATAGTGTGCTATCAGACTGAATTTTTGATGGTTTTATGCTAATAATATTATTTTGATACTCCTTTTTATATAAAGTTTATGATTTATTTGAACTAACCTACTAATAGTTGCAAAAGTGCACAATGTTCTTGTTTTATACTTTGATGTGTAGGAATTACCAAGAATACAAGTGGAAACCTTGTTGGAGTTAAATTGGAATTTTCCAAAAATCTGTCTTAGAACTCTTTTTGAAGATGGTCACGTTTCGGGTCGAACATAGCGTCAAACGGAAAAATCTTCAACTACAAACTTGTTGGAAATTTCACGACAAACGTTCAGGACATACAATTTAGCTGATTTCGAATCTGGCCGGGCCCGATAGACACGATTTACTGCAGCCCAAGATGGGGTGACGGGAATCCGAGAAGCTATATAAAGGGAAGAAACCTAATTCGTGGGAGCAACCTCTACCCACGAATTTGCAGCCACCAAAGCCACGTTTTTGCCTCCCCCATAGATCCCATCTCCATGGGAGAGGGATCCCAATAAGCCATGAAGGAAGGGGGCTAAGGGGCGGTGCTCCCCTGTGATACCGGCGGTGGGGAAGGAGTCCTCCGCGCCGCCATCGACGCTGCCGCCGCTTCTTCACAATCTTCACCGCCATCTCTATCGACTCCACCGCCATCTCCATCGCCGTTGCTTATTCCCATGATGATGAGGGAGTAGTTCTCTCTCGAGGCTAAGGGTTCTACCAGTAGCTATGTGTTCATCTCTCTCTCTATGCATGATCATATTGTGATTATGAGCTTTGTAATCAAGTATATCTACCTTGCTACTCAAGTGCTTTAATAGATCTCTGCTTTCCCCATGTGTGTGAAAGTGACAGCATGCACACCATGGTGGCACTTAGGCTAGAGATTACAAATACTTGTTATGAGTTATATTTGGAGTTGGATGTCTCTATGAAATTGTGGTGTTTGTTGGAACCATCTAGCGCTCAAGGTGATAGTGTGGGGTTATCTAGATGGGGAAAGCGAACTTTGAGGTGTGCTGTTATAGGCCTACCATGGATTAGAGTGTCCAACCGGAGAGTAATTCAGAGTAGTATCATAAAGAGATGATATTTATATGAGAGTGTTCACTAGTGAAAGTATGATCCCTAGGACTTGTTTCTAAACATTGAAACACCATTTTCAACTAGATCTGTTACATGTTTGCTTGCTTCCATTTTTTTCCTTTAGTCTTTTCCTCCCGTCAAGCTCTTTTCTGACACCGTTGTCTTATATCCATACCACTTGTATTTCACTATCTCTTCGCCAAACTAGTGCACCTATACACCTGACAAGTGTATTGGGTATGTTGGGGACACAAGAGACTTCTTGTATCTTGATTCCAGGATTGCTTGAGAGGGAAACGTTTGACCACTTCCTCCCTGAGTTCGATAAACCTTGGGTAATCCACTCAAGAGAAACTTGTTTCTGTTCTACAAACCTCTACACTTGGAGGCCCAACAACTGTCTACAAGAATAGAAGTGCGTAGACATCAAGCTATTTTCTGGCGCCATTGCCGGGGAGGTAAGGTACTCCGGTGTGAGTACTCGAAGTTATTTCCTTTAGATTCTGCAATTTTGTCTTTTAGTTTCTTGTTTTCACTAGTTATGTTTAATGGAAAACAACAACAAAATTAGAGAGCTTTATAGTATTTATCTTGAGGTAGGACATGAAGTGTTTGAAGAGAAAATTAAAAAATTATGGAACTTTATTTGCATGCTAATAGCAATGTTCTTAGTATGAATTCTTTGGACACCATTATTGTTAATGATATGGAAAATTCTAAGCTTGGGGAAGCTAGTTTTGATAACCATGATATTTTTAGTCCCCCAAGCACGGAGGAGAAAATTTACTATGATGATACTATGCCTCCAATATATGATGATTACAATAATGAATATCATATTTTCAGTCCACCTACTATTGAGGAGAAAATTAATTATGATTACAATATGCCTCCTATATTTGATGATTATGGTGATGGGAATAATAATAATAGCTATTTTGTTGAATTTGCTCCCACTATGATTAATAAGAATGGCTATTCTTATAGGGAGAGTAATAATTGTTTTATGCATGTGGCTCATGATAAGAATGTTTCATGTGATAATTATATTGTTAATTTTATTTATTATGCTACTGAAAGTTATTATGAGAGAGGGAAACATGGTTTTATGCATCTCAATAATATAAAGTTTCCCCTCTTTATGTTGAAAGTCTTGAAGTTGCACTTGTTTTGCTTTACTATGCTTGTTGCTTTGTGCTTTCATGACTTGTTTCTTTAAAAGATTCATATGCATAGGAAGTGGGTTAGACTTAAATGTTCTTTGAATTTGCTTCTTGATGCTCTCTTTTACTTCAATTCATATTGCTCATGTGAGCATCTTCTCAAACTATCATGCCTAACTTAAAGGCGTTAAAGAAAACTACTTATTGGGAGATAACCCCAAAAGTTTTAGATGAGTCTTGGAAGTTATTACCTCTGTAATAACTGCTCCTTATCCTTTTTATTTTCTTTTTGTGCCAAGATTAACCTCTAATGAGAGAGAAGTAATGCTTGGGAAAGTTGCTGTCCCGAAACAGATATTTGTGCTTCGCTGTAAAAGTTCGTGTAAAATATTTGTACGTCGGTTTGAGCTGTGATTTTTTGTGCTTCTGCCTCAGGTTGTTATCTAACTTCCGTTAGTTCAACACTTTTCAATTTGAGCAACAAAAGGTCTTCAAAAAAATTGGTTTTTACCTGCTGGTCTGTTTTGATAGATTTCTGCCATTATTTGCATTTGCTTCTTGTTGGTTCTGTTTTGAGTTCTTTTTGAGGAATTGAGCTTTTTGAGGAAAGTGCTACAGTATATTGTGTTTTAATGGAAGTTTTATTGGTGTTGAAATTGAACCCAAAGACTTATTATCTTGAGTACACTAATGTTGCTAATAAAGATCGTGTGAAGTTTTGTATAAAGTAAAATTTTCAGGTGTAAGGAGAGAATGATGTAATGAGATGAAGGAAGGACTAAAACTCAAGCTTGGGGATGCCACCCGTGTCACCCTAAGAAATATCCAAGAAGTACAAGCGTCAAATCTTGGGGATGCCCAAGGCTCCCCTTCTTCATCAATAAAAATCTCAGGTTTCTTCCAAACACTTCATTTTTATTGTTTCATGCACAATTGTGTTGTTCTTGGAGCGTCTTCGTTTTCGTTCTTAGTTTTCAGTTGCTTAGTTTGCTTTGTTTGCTGCAATAAGTTGGTTGGATCCCAACACTTCTTTTGGAGAGATACACACTCTGCTTTCATTGTTTAGAACACTCTAGTTTTCATTCTTATTGTTTTGTGAGTGTTCTGTTTTGCTAGCACTGGGTTTAGCCTTAGTTTTCTTGTGCTTTCAGCTTACAACTTTTTAGTTCTTACTTTTGGATTTGTGAGACAGTCTCACTGATCTTTATTTATTCTTATCTTTATGAGTTCTTCCAAAAAAGATTGGTTTGGATTGGAAAAGAGTAGGAAAAGTTCATGCTTAAGTGATAAAATGAGCTTTTTTGACTGTGGCCTATGCTTTGTCATGTCATGCTTGATATTGTTTTGGCTTTATGCTTAGTGATTTTTGCTGAGCATGACATGTTATAAAACATTGAGATTTCTTAATGTGCCTTGAAAGAATCATGCGTTGTTTTAGCATATTAAATCATAGTATTCTGGTATTCTCCTTTGATGCTTTATTTGGGTTAACTTGGCGCATGCTCACACCATGTTATGACTATCCCAAGTCACCATAGCCTTTATGATCATTTAGTTTTCGACTTGTAATGTCACTTTATGCTTTAATTAATAATGTTTTGTCGCTTTGCATGATTATGGCCATTATTGCTCTCTTGGTTGGTCGCTCTCAGTCTTTTGCTAGCCTCCATAACCAAGTATGAGTTCCACTCATGCATCCAACTCCAAATAAAACCAAGTTATTCCAAAGAGTCCGCTATACCTACCTATTAGCATTTGCTATTCCAAGTATATTCATGTTTTTATCTACCTTCCTAATTGAACTTGTTATGAGAAAACTAGTGATTAAAGCTCTCACGAACTTGATGGCACACTTTACTTTTCTTGCCCCTAATAAACTTGAACCATTGTGTCGTCTATGTTGTATATGCTTGCACTTATATGTTGGGGATTACACTACAACAAATTAGTCACATAGATACGCACAATCTATAGGCTAAAGACATTTTATATCATCTCTACAGTAACATAGAGTCGTTGTTGTAAAGTGTTTCACAAGCGTCTCCTTATGCACCGTCTCAAAGATCATCGAGACGCTTTAGTGAGCGTGTGTAGAAGAAGATGAGACGTTTATATTGCATCTCTACAAGTCTAAATACGCTTTCATATATGGATCAACATGTCGTCTCTACCATCCCTATTGACGTGATATTGTGTCTCAAATATATTGAGGGACATGGTTGGTTCAAGCTGGTCCGTTGATGACAATTTCTTTTCCTTTGAAATATTATGGGTTTGTCGAACTGAAACAATACATTTCACGTCTTCATTTTCTAGGGAATTTTTGCACGTGTTCCTGATGTAGGCATTTCATATAGTACAAAATTGCATTGCTCATTTATAACATCAAGAAAAAGAGTGCTCATGGAGAAGTAATTAAGTTGACAATGGTTTAAAGCATAGATAAGCAGGCATATACAATTGGAATCTTAAATATTTACATAAATTTTGTCCCAAAAAATATGATATATCTATGAACTTTCTATTAGCAGGCATCCCACATCTTCAGAGTGTCGGTTCACTTCATCTATACATGTCTCTTTGATGTCATCTTACATCCTGTAGAGCATGGAAGTAAGTGAGACATAAGTTCCTTAAAACAATGCGACAAACCAATTTAAATGTGAATTCCACGGTCAGACCACACTTTAGAGCAAGGAGAGAGAGCGAACCAACTGACCGGACAAAAGAACATTTTATAGTTTGCACTTGATACAACATTATATACTTGTTGCTCAGGCAGACAATTCCGTTGAATCTTCTGAAGGAACATTGCAAGAAAACAGTGGTTATATGTGCATTAGTGGAAAATTTTAGCATATAAGTGTATCCAAATGTGAAGGTAGTTTCATGTTTCAGGAAATATACCAGCAGTCTGTTAAACAAAACGGCTCTTCAGATACTTCCCATAGAAAATGAGTAGATAGAAAATATTTGACTTAAAATAGATCGATACCTGCCATTAGTCCCAGCCATTACCATGTGCTCGTGTCTGCAAATTAATCCAAATGTAAAAAACATTAAGTTTCAACTACAAATACTAGCGAGTAACCTAAATAGATATGGTGAGGACAATCAGGCCAATATGAACTGTGATTTTTGGTGCAAGTCATGCGAAAATCACACACTGAAAATCACATAATTGCTCCTGAAGGGAATATGCCCGAGAGGCAATAATAAAGTGGTTATTATCTTATTCCATGTTTATGATAAATGTTTATTTTGCATTCTATAATTGTATTAATTGGAAACGTTAATACACGTGTGTTTAATAAACAAAATACAAAGTTCCTAGTACTGCCTCTCATATAAACTAGCTTGTTGATTAATAAGATGATCAAGGTTTCCTGATCATGGACATTGGATGTTGTTAATAATGAGGTCACAACATTGGTGGAATGATGTGATGAACATTCATCCGAAGTATAGCATTACGATCAGAGTCATTATGTTTATATTTCTATAACATCATACGAAGTAATCTTAGTCCTTAGACCATGAGATCATGTTAATTGCTAACACCGGAAGAGTATCTTGATAACATCAAACGTCACATTGTAACAGGGTGACTATAAAGGTGGGTTCAGTGCTACGAAGGTGCTATGTTGAGGCTCATGGATCAAGAGTGGGACTTATCCATCCCGATAACAGATAGATATACTCTGGGCCCTCTCGGTGATATCACATTGAAATAGCTTGCAAGCAAGTGATGTGATCACTAGAATGTTATATCACGGGAACGAGAAAAGAGTACATGTCGGTAACGAGATCAAACTAGGTATTTGGATGCCAATGATCGAATCTCGGACATGTAATATATCGCGAGACAAAGGGATTTAGTTACGACGTTAAAGGTCCACACGATCACAAGAGTCATCGTTCAATATGTGGGAGTCAGTACGGATCTCCAGGTCCCGCTGCTGATTATTGATCGGAGAGGGGTCTCGATCATGTCTGCATTATTCGCGAACCGTAGGGTGACACACTTAAGGGATACCGACACCATTTGGAGCAAATATGTTTCAGATAAAGATTTAAGAAAGCGCTGGAACTATTTCAGTAGACACCGAAACTATTTCGGGTGAAACTGCTGAAATTGGTTCTGCATGTAATACTGAAATGTTGCAGGGGGGTTTATGTGAATGTTTGTTAATTAAAGTAATTTAAAAAATTCTGAATAAAATTAATAAAAGAGTTTTATTAAATGAGAGAGCATTAAATTTGAAGAAATTTAATGCATTTAAAGTGGAGACTTTAAAAGAGAATGTGAAGGGGCATTTTAATGTGGAGGGGGTTACCACCACATGAATGGGGGAGGTGAAGGGACACCCTCCCCTCCTCCTATAAAAGGCCCCCCTCTCACTCCTTCTTCCTCACACCTCCTCGTGAAGGATCTCTCTCCCCCTCTAGTTATTCCCCATGGTCTCGAATTAGCGAGATACATGTTCCCGGTGGCTTTATCTGGAAAGGAGTTGCTGCTTCCGCTGCTTTGCTGGAGTGAGGGACGAAGGTTGTCGGGGTACCGGAAGTGTGTGCGATCATGGATGCACCGCTTCTTTGCGGTGCTGGACTTGGTGGTGCTGGACTTGCTGGAGCTGGATCTGATGGACGTGCTGGAGCTGGACCTGCTGGACTTTATCACGATCTTGAGATCGGCAAGTGTACGACTACATCATCCACGAGTTCCAACTCGTTAACAAAGCTTTGTTGTCTTCGAGGGTAAGTTCTCTATGGATGTATATCCACCCGTTGCTTGTATCTAGTAGATAGATCTTAGCGTATAGTTCCCATCGTAGGAAAGTTTTTGTTTTCTATGCCGCGAACCCAACAGTGGTATCAGAGCCTGATCTATGCGTAGGTGCTTTGCACGGGTAGTACACATATGTTTATATGTGGGCGACGATGATCATGTTATTGCATCTTCTATGTATTTTGGATATTAGTGGCATAGTGGGATGAAGCGGCCCGGACCAACCTTACATATCATCCGGTTCCACGACTGACATGCAACTAGTTTTGCATAAGTGGCTGGCGGGTGTCTGTCTCTCCTACTATAGTCAATATTTGATTTATAACGAGTTGCTAATAACTTGGTTATGCTCGTTGTGGTTCCATGTTCATAGGTAAGAACGGTTCTATCTCCGAAAGCCCTAAGCCACGTAAAACTTGCAATGAATAAATTAGAGGCATCTAGTTTAGATCGTTGCTGGGCTAGTGTCATGATATGGTAATGTTGTAAGTAGATGTATGATAGATACTCTTAGAACACACCTAACATGTAAGTTCAAAAGACCTTGGTCTTACACACAAAGGAATGATAGAGATCATACCATGATGCATATGATAGAGATCAAATGCATGGACCATATCATCTCACTTTACACATTAGATGTTTGCATCTTATATTGCTAGTTTGGCGTTTTAGTAGCATTTTAAGATGATCCCTCATTTAAATATCAAGATAAAAATGTGTTCTTCCTTAAGTATGCACCGTTCTATGTATCGTGTTTCGAGACATCACGTGATGATCGGGTGTACTCGACTCTACGCTTTCATACAACGGGTGTAAGGAAGTTTTACACACGCAAGTACTAAGGTTCTTACTTGGCGAGCCTAGCATGTACAGACATGGCCTCGGAACACAGACCGAAAGGTTAAGCATGAGTCATATAGTTGATATGATGCCCATATTGATGCTCGCCTTTGAAGCTACACCGACTCACGTGATGATCGGACTTGGTGTAGTGGATTTGGTTCATGTAATCACCAAAAAGGCACGAGGGATGTCGTTTTTGACTGGGAGTTTATTTCTAATTTGGATTAGTCGAACTCAATTTTTCATAAACTAAATCGAAGTGAATTTGCATAATTTGTTGGAGTCATTGGCATCTGTTTACTACCTTATGCTTAGTTTTAATTGAGATAATAGAACTATATAATTCTGGATATTTACTTTACGAACTGGTATCGTATTGTTTTGAATGTCAATTTAAAGATTAGAAGTCCGATTGCAAACTTTTAGCAAACTCTATTTACTCCATGAAGTTTAATAAGTAGTATTAAATGAAGAGTAAGAATTCCAATGTTAGTATCTTAATTGTCATGCTTGCCTCTATGATTCTTGATATTCAAAAGTTGATTTAATATCGAGGTTATCTAGGAGCTGAAATAATTATTTCAGAAACCATCATGTGTGGAAGATATTGTGATATCTGAAACAATGTTTTGGTTGCATTATGACAGAGTATAATTTAGCAAAATACATGTTCTCATATTGTATGAGAATTTGTGAAGGATGGAGATGCTGGGCATCCGAGTCTACCAAAAGGTTTCGGGAACAAAAATTATACTCGTCATTCTTCCTTATAGGATATAGTAGCTTGATCATGAAAGTTGTCATGATAAGGATGAATAGAAGATGTAAGTAAAATGTTTACTACACCAAAAGATTACTAAAGAATGGATTTTTTTGAAAGAATACGAAACATTTGATGATGGTGATCCACTTCAAAGTGCAAGTCCAAAGGTATTAGTATTTGACTATATACAAGCTTTATACTATGTGTCATGTGAATAACACCACTATTGATGTTGATAGATTCTTTTAAAAGAAAATGAATTGTTGAAAGAGAATCTATAAAATATTTGGCAGAAAAGAAAAGGTTGGAGATGTCCAACTTAGGTATATAGAAGATATACATGTTATGGCTGTATTCCTTGCTTGTTAAACAATGTGGTTCTGAGGTATTGGATACCTCTATTGGATACCAAATTGGTTGGTATGAAGTGTCATACAGGACAACGCAATTCATGAGCTGCAATGGCCTAAGCAACTAGCAAGAGAATAAGTGATGATGTTCATCGAAAACAAATAAAGTGTTATTGTGTTTTTCGTTGTCGTCAAACCTAGCCTTCAAGATTTGTTTTCAATAATTGTTATTTTGTTTCGGTATTATGAGAACAATGGTTGTTCAAATAATTACCGTATTCCATAAAGGATGGATGAACTTTTACAAGTGTAGTGGGAGAAATCACATCCATAAACACTATTGCTAAAATGTCGCAAGACAAATGATTGAAACATCACTTATGAAGTGACATCGCTATTTAAATTATAAAGAAAACATGAAGAAACTCCATGTTGATGGATTTTTGGAGTCTTTGATTTTGATCAACTGACGCTTGTGAGACTTTCCTTGAGATAATTGAAACTCCGTCCATAGGCCAAAGAGGAACGGGTGACTAACTTATCGGATATTATACATATTGATGTATATAGTCCATTATATGTAGCCATATGCGATGGATCTTTTTGCTTCATATGCTTTCTCCAGAAATTTGAGTGAATATATCAATAAATTTACTTAATAAGGAAGAAGTATGAAACATTTGAAAATTGTTCAAAGTCTTTCAAGATGAAGTGAAAAATCATTGTAACAAGTAAATAAAATAGTTTATGATTTGATCATAAATGAAGATATTTGAGTTACATGTTTAGCAAAACACTTAAGATTTGAGAAATTGTTCCATGATTTGTGTTTCCCGATAAACCATAGGAGTATAGCATATTCGAGAGATGAAATCAAACCATGTTTGACATGGTAAGATCAAAGGTGTCATTAATAAAACTACCATTATGTTTTAAGGATTGAAGCTTTAGAGACTACCGCTTTTACACTGAAAAGAGCACCATCGTGATCCGTTGAAATGACACCATATAAGTTATGGTTTGGGATAAAACCCGAATTGTCTTTTCATAAATTTTGGTATGATATGCATAAGTAAAATGTTTACAACCAAACTCGGATAAGCACGTCTTTGTAGGTTATCCCAAAGAATTTGTTGGGAATTTCTCCATAACACCGAGGACAAAAGAGTTTATTACTTGGAACGTCAAGTTTCTTGAGAAGGAGTTTTTCGTGAAAAGTTAAGTGGGAGGACAATAGAACTTTGATAAGGTTGTTAAACCTTGGCTATATATGCTAAGTAGCGCAGCGCCAGAAAGTGTCCCGGTGGCGGCCACAATGCTCATGGCTCCCGTGATTACAAAGGTTGTGATCTCGGAGATTAGAGTTCCTATTGAACCGTGTGGGTCGATGAGAATCAAATAGTGTGATTTGATAAGCAAGTCATTATTATTTTCACAATGATGAACCGACTACATGCAAAGAAGCGATGATGGGCCCTGGCTCCATAAAATGACTAGAAGTCATAGAATCCGTGATAGTATCCATACATGAGAAATCAAGTTTCTGAACTTGGAAGACCCTCCGGAAAGGCGTGAAGCCTATCGGTCGTGTTTGGATCTATAAAGAAATAGACATGGATGTTTAACATCTATGAAATAGTCGACATGTCGAAAAGAAGTTTACGACAATGTTCAAGGAGTTGACTATGACAAGATTTGATCTTTCATAGCGATATTTAGTCTTGACGGATTAATGTAGCAACCACTACATATAATTTGGTATATGGTAGTTGAATAAACAAAACAAGGTTCTTCTAATAGAATGGTTACCTAGGATGTGTACATGACACGGTCCGAAGGGTTTTGTTAATTCAAAGGATGCTAAAAGGGCATGCAAACTTCAATAGTTGAAGTGAGCATAGCGGAGTTGGAATCTTCACCATGATGAAAAATGTTAAAGGAGTTTAATTTCATAGGAGATGATGAAGATGCTTGCATTTGCAAGAAATTAAGTGGGAGCGCTGAGACAAATTTCCAATACATTATGCAGAGTACATATTGTTGACTGGAAATGATGTATCTTTTATTGACACAAGTTAAGAATTTCATTAAAATAGGATTTCTATGAAATACTTGGGCAAAACCGGAATATTTGGCGTCAATGTCTATATGGATAGATTGAGGCGCTAATATGGTTGTGCCAGACGTACATATATGAGATATTGAAAGGGTTCAATATGGAAACAACAAGAAAGGTTCTTGCTGCATGGAAATGATTGTATCAAGATTCAAGTGTTTCAACACTTGGTGAGTAAAATCACATGAATATTTTGATCAATTATACCGTGTATGTATATATCCAAATATGTCCTATGCTCTAAATGTTATGAGCACATACCAGAATGATTCATAAGATGATCATTGGATGATAGTAAAGATATTCTTATGAGCTTTGGAAGAACTAAGAATATATCATGTATAAGTGACAAATAGTTAAAATAGTTCATTGTAAAGTGTTACATTGATACTAGTTTTGTCACAAGATACAAATTAAATTTATCTCAATTTAGATTATGGGTGGCACAATGTAATGGAAAGGATGTTCCATGATGGATTTGGATAAGTTCCAAAGTTGAAACATTGTGACGGATACTACAACAAAAGGCTTAGTATATGACTGCTATAGTGGCAGGAAAGGAGGGCATTTGTGTTAAGTAGTTTGTTATCAAACTAGGTGTGGTTCAAACTGGGCTAATACTATCAAGATATATTTTATGACAATAATATCAACATATTTTAACCTGATCGAACTAAAGGTCTCACCAAAGGACTAAAATTTATACAATGCCATCTCATTTGAGAATGAGAGATCGGTAGAGACACAAAGACATGCAAATACACACGGACCTAAAACTGTCAGATCCGGAGATTATGTTAACCACTAGCAATCGCATATATAGACCACCAGAAAGCCATAGGTGTTCAATACGCAAAGTTTTTCAAACTAGATTATTGACTCTAGTGCAAGTGGGAGACTGAAGGGAATATGCCCGAGAGGCAATAATAAAGTGATTATTATCTTATTCCATGTTTATGATAAATGTTTATTTTGCATGCTATAATTGCATTAATTGGAAACATTAATACATGTGTGTTTAATAAACAGAAAGGGTTCCTAGTTATGCCTCTCTTATAGACTAGCTCGTTGATTAACAACATGATCAAGGTTTCCTGATCATGGACATTGGATGTTGTTAATAACGAGGTCACAACATTGGTGGAATGATGTGATGAACATTCATCCAAAGTATAGCATTACGATCAGAGTCATTATGTTTATATTGCTATAACATCATATGAAGTAATCTTAGTCCTTAGACCATGAGATCATGTTAATTGCTAACACCGGAAGAGTATCTTGATAACATCAAACGTCACACCGTAACAGGGTGACTATAAAGGTGGGTTCAGTGCTACGAAGGTGTTATGTTGAGGCTCATGGATCAAGAGTGGGATTTGTCCATCCCGATGACGGATAGATATACTCTGGGCCCTCTCGGTGATATCACATTGAAATAGCTTGCAAGCAAGTGATGTGATCACTAGAATGTTATATCACGGGAACGAGAAAAGAGTGCATGTCGGTAACGAGATCAAACTAGGTATTTGGATGCCAATGATTGAATCTCGGACATGTAATATATCGCGAGACAAAGGGATTTAGTTACGACATTAAAGGTCCACACGATCACAAGAGTCATCGTTCAATATGTGGGAGTCAGTACGGATCTCCAAGTCCCGCTGCTGATTATTGATCGGAGAGGGGTCTCGATCATGTCTGCATTATTCGCGAACCGTAGGGTGACACACTTAAGGGATGCCGACACCATTTGGAGCAAATATGTTTCAGATAAAGATTTAAGAAAGCGCTGGAATTATTTCAATAGACACCAAAACTGTTTCGGGTGAAATTGTTGAAATTGGTTCTGCATGTAATATTGAAATGTTGCAGGGGGTTTTCTGTGAATGTTTGTTAATTAAAATAATTAAAAAATTCTGAATAAAATTAATAAAAGAGTTTTATTAAATGAGAGAGCATTAAATTTGGAGAAATTTAATGCATTTAAAGTGGAGACTTTAAAAGAGAATGTGCAGGGGCATTTTAATGTGGAGGGGGGTACCACCACATGAATGGGGGAGGTGAAGGGACACCCTCCCCTCCTCCTATAAAAGGCCCCCCTCTCACTCCTTCTTCCTCACACCTCCTCGTGAAGGATCTCTCTCCCCCTCTAGTTATTCCCCATGGTCTCGAATTAGCGAGATACATGTTTCCGATGGCTTTATCTGGAAAGGAGTTGCTGCTTCCGCTGCTTTGCTGGAGCGAGGGACGGAGGTTGTCGGGGTACCGGACGTGTGTCCGATCACGGATGCACCGCTGCTTTGCGGTGCTGGACTTGGTGTTGCTGGACTTGCTGGAGCTGGATCTGATGGACGTGCCGGAGACGGACCTGCTGGACTTCATCACGATCTTGACATCGGCAAGTGTACGACTACATCATCCACGAGTTCCAACTTTTTAACAAAGCTTTGTTGTCTTCGAGGGTAAGTTCTCTATGGATGTATATCCACCCGTTGCTTGTATCTAGTAGATAGATCTTGGCGTATAGTTCCCATCGTAGGAATTTTTTTGTTTTCTATGCCGCAAACCCAACAGCTCCATGCGAGGAAACAACAACCAATGGAGGTGTCCACTGTCCCACGGTTCTGTAACTTTGGTCACATATTTCTTTAATTTATGCTTGCACAGAAAGATTGTGTATGCATTAGGTCCTACGTTCTCTGATATAGCTACCATGTATTGCATCGGTGCAAAAATACCATTTTTTGGCTGTTCTGACAGAAAGAAATAAACGAATGCCAACCTCTACCCAGCTTCTAGCAGAAAACAATTTTCTGCTGGTGTGAAGGCAGAGAGGAAACCAAATCAAATATCCTTCTAATCATTCAGACAACCACACATTTTTAAGTAACAGACAATTAGAAACGGAAACTATTGGAGGACAAACATGTACTCACCGAAGCAAGTGTGGTAGAGCTCGGTGAAGGATGGGGTGGGACAGAGGGGCTTGGCCAGGACATTGCATCGCACGGAGAAGGGCACGATTTCCTACAGGCTGGCGAGGGGAGGACTCTGCTTGCTGGCCAGTGAGATGTGGGTGATGCTGATCTCTTTGTAGATGAACAGAACCACCCCCTTGGGGCCAGGATTGATCAAGAAAATCTTTGCGTCTATAAGGAACATGGCACCATGGAACGCCCACATGTTGCTCTGCCGTCGGGCACCGCTGAGGATCTGACCACAAGCAGCGGCGAGCGAAACACCGCCATGGAGGAATCGAAGGAGCTAGAGATTGGGAGGGTAAAGAGGGAAAATAGAGGGATCCAGAACATGAGGTGAGCCGCCGCCTCTGGTTTTGGTACCAAGGGAGAGGACACACAGAAGATTTGGCGGCGGCTAGGTATTGCAGTTTTTTCTATGTCACGGGGGAGAAGGATAACTGATGGTAATCATGCGGCCTAGTGCGATAGTGGTCTTATCTAATCTCCGAGTATTTGAGATGACATGGCCACCGTCTTAGGAAACGTCCTTATGGAACGTCCGTTTATTAAATAAAGACGATTCTAAAAAGCATCTAATTAATGACGTCTCTACGTGACTATTTTCTTGTAGTGTTAGCGGAACCATGCTGTCATGGGGAACGCTTTCAACATTGCACTTGTACTTTGTATCTAGTTGATATCATGCTCTTTTGTCTATGGATATCATCCGTGTGAAATGAAAGGGGAGCTTCTAAGTCCATGGAGTTATGTATGTGTGTTAGAGAAACGCTTGGGCCACCGGTCTAATCCATGCTGTCATGGTGGAAACGTGCAGCATAACCATAATAAGCTGTCTATGAAGCATTCTTCTTATAAAAAAGAGTCAGATATTGAGAAAAAAAGAGAAAAAGAAAAAAAGATATGAGAAAAGAGGACAGAGAGAAAAATCACCATTTTCCCATGGTAAATAAGAAGATTGCTGAGATGCTCGTTGTCTGCTTGCCTTGTCATTTTGATATGGGGATTATTTCGTATCATCGAGCAAGGGGTACCATGTTGGCGGTTTTCTATGATACACATGTACTTGCTTACTATGACAAGAACTTACCGGTAACTAAACTTGAGTAGCATGAGGAGCGGCCCTCGTATTCAAGGGACATGAGATTTCCAACTTATACTTTGTCAAGCATATACTCCATAGTTTGTTCACTTTAACCTTAATCACTTCAAGATGCTTATGATAGGAGCAATGAGAGTTGAAGGCTAATAAGTATCATAATTTTTGGAAGCTCTTTATGAAACTTGAATCCCTGCTTCCTTGTATAAAGGCCTTTCTTTTACTTTTATGTTGAGTATCCACCTTCTATCCTTAGGCACCAATTAAGAGAGCATAGTTGTCATTTTTAGTTCTATGTGCATTGTCCCAAAACTTATTGATTGACTCATAACTGTGATATTGCTTATTCTTAAATTATTTGTATCTAGTCACCCTTATGAACTTTGAAGGTGTCCTATGCATTTATGTTTTGCGACTCCATGAGGGACAAGCTGAATGCTACTATGCTATGTTTTTCTATATGTGAAACAAACAAACGTATTTTAATGCATTGTTATTCATGATTTTTGTTTGTATCCTTTCATGTTATAATATAGTTGTTATGTCTTATTGTTAGAACTCTATCTTTCATGTTCATGTTTAGAGTACCTTCATCCCAGCTATCAATGCTTTTACAATAATGATGATCAAGATTGTGTTGGCTGCGTGTCACCTCAAAAAATTATATTATTTTTATCGTTTACCTACTCGAGGACGAGCAGGAACTAAACTTAGGGATGTTGATATGTCCATAATGTATCTATATTTTTTGATGATTTTATGCTTGTAATATGCTTTTGATACTCCTTTTTATATACAGTTTATGATTTATTTGGATTAAACTACTAATAGTTGCAAAAGTGCACAATGTTCTTGTTTTACATTTTGATGTGTAGGAATTGCCAAGAATACAAGTGGAAACCTTGTTGGAGTCAAATTGGGATTTTCCAGAAATCTGTCTCAGAACTCTTTTTGAAGATGGTCACGTTTCTGGTCGAACACAGCGTCAAATGGAAAACTCTTCAACTACAAAGTTGTTGGAAATTTTGCGACAAACGTTCAAGACATACAATTTAGCTGATTTTGAATCCGGACGGGCCCGATAGACATGATTTACTGCAGCCCAAGATGGGGTGACGAGAATCTGAGAAGCTATATAAAGGGAGGAAACCTAATTCGTGGGAGCAACCTCTACCCACGAATTTGCAGCCACCAAAACCACGTTTTTGCCTCCCCCATAGATCCCATATCCATGGGAGAGGGCTCCCAATAAGCCATGAAGGAAGGGGGCTAAGGGGCGGTGCTCCCCTGTGATACCGACGGCGGGGAAGGAGTCCTCCGCGCCACCGCCGGCGCCGCTGCCGCCTCTTCACCATCTTCACCACCATCTCTATCGACTCCACCGCCATCTCCATTGCGATTGCTGATTCCCATGATGATGAGGGAGTAGTTCTCTCTCGAGGCTAAGGGTTCTACCGGTAGCTTTGTTTTCATCTATCTCTCTATGCATGATCCCTAGTCCTTGTTTCAAAACATTGAAACACCGTTTGCAACTAGATTTTTTACATGTTTGCTTGCTTCCATATTTTTGCCTTTACTCTTTTCCTCCCGTCAAGCTCTTTTCTGGCACCGTTGTCTTATATCCATACCACTTTTATTTCACTATCTCTTCGCCGAACTTGTGCACCTATACACCTGACAAGTGTATTGGGTGTGTTGGGGACACAAGAGACTTCTTGTATCTTGATTGCAGGATTGCTTGAGAGGGATACCTTTGACCACTTCCTCCCTGAGTTCGATAAACCTTGGGTAATCCACTTAAGGAAAACTTGCTGCTGTTCTACAAACCTCTGCACTTGGAGGCCCAACAACTGTCTACAAGAATAGAAGTGCGTAGACATCAGCTATGCAGGCCGATGATCCATGGTACATTGCATACCAAGATGCATCAACTCAGTGGTCTAGCCATAGGATGGATTTGGAAGAGATGGTTCCCAAGTTAGGTGATGAATTGGCCCGTAAAAACCTGTTGATATTTGAGCCGAAGCATACTATCGAGGAAGAATTCAGAGCTTATTCGGAAAGAGAAGTTGACACCTGAGGTTGATCTTTCTGTATATGATCAAGTCATAGAAAATCTAAAACATGAACTTCAAGTGAAGGGGGGTTAGTAGTTGTCATCCGTGTCCTAGCAGTTACAGTATGCCGTTGTGGTGAAGGGTGCATTGCGGTGCATCTGCGTCCTAATGATTAGTAGAATAGATAGTTAATTTAGAGAGTAGAATTGTTATTCAATAGATGGTCGTGAGTTCCTGCTATTTAGTCACTTCGCGGTCCCAAAGTAGTTGAGAGAATGCATTGCGGTGCCCGAGTTGCTTACCATTGGATCTAGCGTTCCCAAAGTGGTCGAGAGAATGCATTGCGGTACTCGAGTTACTTGCCATTGGATCTAGCGGTCCCAAAGTTGTCGAGAGGATGCATTGCGGGGCCCGAGTTTCTTGCCATTAGATCTAGCTGCCCATAGTTGGCATGCCAAATGCCTAGAGGGTCAATTGGGGCCTATTAGTTTTGACTGTTCTGTCGCTGCCATCGTGGCTGCCATGTAGAGTTGCAGCGTTGGCGGCAGCATCCATTCCCCGTTCCAAATTTGTGGTTGAGATTGTCAATCCAAGTTAGTTGACTCAAATTTCTCAAGATACAATCGAATCTAGTCAAATCTAAATCAACTAATTTGGGTCAGAGGGAGTACTACTTATGAATCAGCATTAGAGCATACCCACTGTCCTCACTGCTCAAATAGATATCAATTCTAATTCAAATCATACATATTTCGATCAAATTTATACAAGCCCACCGGAGATTGTCAAAGCAAGTACTACTACTTATGAATCATCTTTAGAGCATATCCACCGGTCTCACGGCTCAAATACATGTCAAATTTATTCAAACCATACATATATTTTAAGTCACGGAATTTTGGTTCAAATTGGGCTTAAATTTGTCCCAATTTTAAGTGGATGATGAGCTAGCCGTCCTCCCTATCGTATGTGTACTCCAAGAAATACGGGCAAAGTGCACCCATCCGGCCTTCACCGTCGAATGCACCTCGACGTGCCAGCCGCGACCTGCCTCCCACAACTTCGGTTTAGGAGGACTTGATTTGCGCTATCGCAGTGATGTTGCGGATGATGGCTTCAATCGTCTTCACATTGATGACCACTGACGGCACCACGGGCTTAGATGTTGCGGATGATGGCTTCAATCATAGTCGCATCGATGACCATTGTCGGCACCACAGCCGTAGATGTTGGCACCACCGTCGTCGCTCTGATGTTGCGGATGATGGCGTCCATCGGTGTCTTTCAGACGGTTAGATCCTCACTACTGCATGTTGTTCTAGCAGCCGCGCTTAGATCCACGCCGCCGCAAGATGTTCCGACCCCCACACGTAGGTCCGCGCTGCCGTACATCGATAGGAGGGGATGAAGATGCGGCTGGTATACGTGCGACAGGGAAAGGGAGGCAGATACCTCCAGCCCGTCGGATCATGATGTATCCAATGGTGGTTGTCCAAGATCCGTGTGACATACATCTCAACCAATCAAAGCGCAGCCAAACTGAACGCTAGTTGATGCGGCTGCTATACATGCGACATGGAAATGGAGGGAGAGACATCCAGCCTGTCGGGCTCTCCTCGCCGTACAAGGTTAGGTGTGCCCATCAAGAGAGAGAGACCTCCATCCCATCGAATTATGATGTATCCAATGGTCGTTAGCCAAGATCCGTGTGACATACATCTCAACCAATCAGAGCGCTAGCCAAACTAAGACATGAGAGAGGGGGAACGTGAGGAAAACTTTAGCGGGAGGGGAAAACTGAGAAAAACTTTAGCGGGAGGGGAAACTGAGTAGAGCGACGGAAAACAAGGGCGCTTAGATAAAAAATGACTAAGGGAATTCAACCTTTTGTCATAACAAATAGAAAATGTGTTATTTGAACAAAATAATCCATCTTGGATGACATTATATTATTTGCAACTCAAAGATACACAAGTGTGCCAAATTTGGCCTCATTTAGACAAAGTATGTTTTGGTATGGATTATCTTGGAGGTTGACTGAGTAGAAAGCCATGCATCCTCATAGCTAGTAGCTCATTCCAAGAAGTGGTTTACGGGAGAAGTCCATTTCTCTATATTTCCTTTTCCTTTATTATTCATGCTAGGTTTAAGCTAACATAACAAGACTCCATGCGAAGGTTGCACTATGGTCTAACTTGTTTTTTGAATTAAACTAACCCTAAAAGCATTTATTTGAATTTAATCACTTAGAAAAAGAAAAATGTGGCTGATTACAAGTAAATCCAAAATTTCCAATTTCATATGGTAAATCAATCCAGGATACACAAGGGTGCCAAATTTTGGATCAATTGGTCAATGTTTGCTATGATTTAAGCCATGAACTAGCTAAACCCCATGTGTTGACCACATGTCGAGGGCAAAACTGAGAAGTGCTAAGCAACTAGGTGCATGACAATAGAAACTTTCAATAACACATACATTATGAGGTTATCCAGCATACAAACTTGGAAGCATCACAAACATTGATAGTAGTTCAAATTTAATACAAACATTGACAATAGTTCAAATTCATCATACAAATTCAAATTCATTTTTTTCTTGCTCCTACTGTTTTTCGCTAGAATATTCTCGGAGTTCACCACCTTGCTTTGGGTAATCCTGGCTAGAATATTCTTGGATTCCACCATCAGCTTCTTCCGTTTGTTCCCGTTGTTCTTTTTCTCTGCATCAAATAAATTAAGTGCTTCAGTCTGTCGTACAATTGGTTCAACCACGTTTCAATTCATTGGTTTATACTGCTCAAAATGCATTTGCATCATTTCTTCAATATCCTCTTGTGTAATTCCTTTAGTTTTGAACTCTGCTTCCAATGAATAAATTGCTTCAATCTCACATGCATTTGGTGCAATCTCCCCATCTATTGGTTCAATCTCCTCTCGATCCATTGGTTCAATCGCCCCTGCATCTGGTTCAATCTCCCCTGCATTTGGTTCAATCTCCCCTGCATCTGGTTCAATCTCCTCTCTCTCCGTTGGTTCAATTGCAATGATCCATTGCTTCATTCTTCTCTCGTTCAGATACTTCATTCTCATCTGCATTTGCTCTCCCGCCTGATCATCCATTCCATAAGCTGGGTCCACTGCATTTTTACAAAGCCTAGCAATGTGACCTAGGATCCCACAATGTTTGCACTTACGTCGTCGAGGTGGTGCACCACCCTCTGCACTAGCTCTCATCCTATTCTTCCTTGGCCTACCTGCTGAAAACTGGAGGGTATAGCTTGAAGCATGGATTCACTTCCATCCATTGGTCTTTTTCTAACAAGGTTGGAACACTCTGAGCATATGCTGGCCTACATTTGGCAATAGTGAAATACTCCGACACGTACTGATCAACTTCACCCTCTTCACCTCCTAGAACACCCATGAAAAACAATGCATGTATGCAGGGTTTCCCACGGAGCTGCCATTGCCTGCAATGGCATGTCCTGTCAGTGAAACTCACTGGATACCTCCATTGTCTATCTTTACTGTTAGTGTACGTTACCTCAGCCTTCATTCCTTTTCTAATGCATTTCATCTTCAATTGTTTTGCCCTGGCATGCAATGCCTTAATCAAAGATGGGAGGATGAGATGGCCAACATATAATGTTGATGCAATTCTTTGACGCAAAACGATCTTTATCATGATCATCTACCTAATCATATCAAATATTTTCCACAGCATAAGCCCTTTCAATGACTTGACCTTTGGATTGAAACTCTCTACAAGATTACTTGTCACATAGTCTACCTTGCAAATATCATTGAATTGGCTTCTTTGACCACACCATTCCATAATATGCATCCAAGTATTCCTTCACCGTAGGTTTTTGTTTATACAACACTTCCAAATGATACAGATGCTTCCTCAAACTGCATGTGTATGGAGCTGGCTATAGGTTGTCAGTATAAACTTTACCCTTGAATTTCTTTGTAAAATCTTGCACTAAGTGTCGCATACATTCCCTATGTTCCACTCCGGGGAATACTGCTTCTATAGTTTTCTCCAAACCTTTGCAAGCGTCCATGTGGATAGTAAGTCCTGGTGGATGACATATAAGATTGCGCAAATTCTCCAGAAACCAAGTCCAACTTTCCGATGACTCAATCTCCAAAACTCCAAAAGCATCAGGGAACATACAATTGTGGCCATCAACTGCAGTAGCAGCTACTAGTTGTCCTTTCAATCTGCCATGAAGAGCTGTCGCATCCACGGCCAAATAAGGCCTGCAACCATCCAGAAACCCTTGCCAGCAAGCTTTGAAACAAACAAAAGCCCTTCTAAAGCACTCCTTCTCCATTGTATTCCCTCTTATTTTATACTAGACTGTATGCATGTCTATCTGTACAACACTACCTAGACTAGCCATCTCCATTCTAGCTTTGAAGCTGTAAAGCAATTGAAAACTTTCATTCCATGGACCATTGATCCTATCAAGAGCCATTTCCTTTGCATAGAACATCCTCATGTAAGGTACTGTAATATTAAACTTTTCAAAAACTTTTTTATGAGCGATGTTGCACCAAGTGATGGGTTCGCTCTCATTCAATCCATGATTGCATCTGCCAACCACCTAGTCTAGTTTTGTTTTGTCCTTTCGCTTCCCCCCTTGAGGTGAACAAGAATGTTCGAACTGGTTACCTTTTATCTGAAACATAATGAAAATGTGAGGTATAATTAACAAATTCTACACAATGATCTAAAATACACAACTGGCTATAATACCTGAACCAAACTGCTCCTGGGCATAGTGGATGCATGCATCCTCCACCTACACCTCTTGTATGGGCACTTCAATGTGAACCTTGTTGGCTCACTCTTAATAACAACATAATCATTATTGGTGAAGATGCAATATGTAGTAAGGGCATTACGATAGTCCCGCATCGTTTCAAATATGGTGCCTTCTGAAATCTTAGGATCGTTCCAGTCCCACTCAATTACTAGCAAGTCCTCACCATCGTACTTGGCTAAAACGAGATTGTCATTGTTCTCCTTGTTCTCTTCTTCATCAGTGTCATCAAATCTGGCATCGTGGGCCAATTCCTCCGTGTGTTGATCCTCTGGTGCCTGTTTACTGAATCTATCTACCAATTCAGGAAACATCAATTCATCCTCATCATCTAGTGGAGGCGCTCCCTCGGCAAGCTCTGCTTCGTCCTCCACATCGGCCGCACGAGCGATTTAGCTTACACTCGCAGTGCGAATAGGTGGTACTGCTCTGGACCTACAAGGAGCGCAGGGGCGCACACTACTAGCAGAGACAACAGAGACACATGATGCCCGACCACCTGATGATGCCTGACCACCAGATGATGCTCTAGCCCTCTTTCCCGTGTGTTCAACTTTAGGTTTCACATGAAGACGAATTCGACCAAAACGTTTGGCAGCATTCAAAGAAGAAATCATTACTAGATTAGCTTCGCTAGTTAGTGGGAGCAATATTTCCTCACTAATGTTGAAATATTGCAAATCAACTGAATCGCCATTGCTCTAGGGGATATTAGAATATATTTTATCTTTCAAATCTCTGAGAGTTATGGAGGTTGCATCCACCGCTGGGAAGTAAAATCCAAAGAGATACCATTCACAACCACGAATTACGCTAGTATCCAGTTTAACCGCCAGCCAAAATGCCAGCGCTGGATCAATCCTATTCGAAAAGCAAGGCAGTTAGATGAGCACCGGCGATTCGTGCTCAATTACTAGCTATAATCAATCCACAATGGGAAAAAATACTTACCCAGATGGAATCCATGCGTTAGATCCCTCCGATTCCATCCAATCTTCTTCGCGCTCGACGGGGAGGACAGGTACACCCACCGGCATCACATACTATTCCGTGAAAGGGGTAGATCTAGCAGGGGATGAAGCGGAGCCGGAGTGGGCTCTGCGGCTAGGGGGAGGGGGCGGCTCGGGGTCCTAGGACGACATAAGGTAGGAGGGGCTCTCAGGTAGGAGGGCACGACGGCGGGGGAGCAGAGCGGAGGGGCGGCCTAGGAGCTGTTCCAGGCTCGGAGTGAGAATGGACGGTCCGATGTGTCTCCATGCGGCCCCACCCTTCACCACGTATGCAAGACCTGTCCCAACATGGCCCCACCCTTCACCATGTATGCAGGACCCGTCCCAACACGGCCCCACCTATCAACATGTAACGGTCAAGGCGACGTAACGTAAAGCTCAACGCGAGACCCTCCCAACACGGTCCCACCTATCAGCATGTAACTGTCAAGCCTTTGACCTGACGGCATCCACCCGTCCGAGCGCATGTGAGGGTTTCAGAATGGAGGGAGGGGAAAAGTGAGGAAAAACTAAGCGGCTGGGGAAAACTGAGTACAACTAACGAACCAGGGGCACGAAAATAGAAATTCCCTGTTTTATCCATAATCATCATCAACACCTACACTCATATCACAGACAAGGTAAATGATAAAATTCTACCTAAACTACTAAATGTGCAAAGCATATATGAAAGTATATGAGAACTATAAGTCATGCATATAAGGCATAGCTATAACTGGAAGAAGCATGATATGAGAGATAAATGGCACATTTTATATGGCTAAAAGAGGTGGTATTTCACAGCCATCACTTAGTGTGCTTGAAGAATCTTCTCAAGATGTGAAGGTATCAACCTACCATATCAAGAATACTTCGCACATGCTTGACTGACTTGAAATGATTCTCGGGGAAACAAAGATAACTCTACTCAAGTTCACGACGACATATTTCAATAATTGCACTTGAACTGGAGAAAGTTACTTCTAACATCTAGAACACATAATTCAAGATAACTCGAAGATAGCTCTCAAAAAGTTTCCAACATCAATGCCAACTGTTCCACATGAATCCAATATAGCATGGAGAAGATAAGGATGGCATCGATGGGCTCAATAACGAACGTATCAACATACTCCAAGAAGACAGACTCATATATTGTATAAACAGGACATACATATTGGTCAGACCAAAGAACATGAAGATGTACCTAGGTGGAATTTCACGGATAGATACACCATCAGGATAGTCCTTAGGAATGAGTTTGATTTGACGATAACCCGAATCAAATCAAAGGTGGGGACGATAACATTTCCATGAAGGTAACAATATCCTTCTTCAGTGTGAACAAAACTAGACATCCCTTTAGGAGAAAAAATCATTTGGAACTTTTGTCTTACAACTCTCCAAGTTGTTGTTTAAGCTCAACCAACTAGTTCAGGAGTATCCAGTACAGATCCTTGGAGAAAGGAGTAGTTTAGAGAACTAGATGGCTCAAGAACTTGACAACACGGTCATGTGGCAACATGGCGATACTTCGAGAAATACGTCTAGAATATCACAAACCACCGATAGGTTACAAAGTTTGAGAAGAAATTTGCTTGGTAAGGCAAGAAGACATAGTCTCAGAGCTTCGGCACGAGCTTAACTCTTTGACCGAGGAGAGTTTACCTGAATAACGGACTTGGTAGCACCGTTAAACTTTGCTTAGTGATAGGATAATCATCACGCTAAGAATGACACAAATGTCCTTGGAGTTTGAAGCAATAAAAGTAGCTAAGAATCTCATATGGCCACATTATTATGCACACGCATCATTCACGAGCGTGAAAGTTCAGAGGAAGGGTAAGTAATTATGTGTGAGAGAATCACTCCATTAAGGGATCATGAAACTCAACACGACATCTTAGTATATAAGAGTGTGATACCTTGAGGTGGAACATATCAGAAGCTAATCAATGCTTATCGATCTGCAGATTACAACACTTTGACCTGGTCCTAGAAATGACAATGTTCTGGAGTTTGTTTCTCCTGACATCCTGAAATGGTTTGTCTGATGGACCACAAGAGTATCTTGCATCAGAAGACATCAATGCACATTTACTACTTGGCTACCAACTAGTAGACAAAGGTCGGAAAACAATAAGGGGAAAAATAACATGCTCGGGATCGAATCCCGAGATGTGGATGCATAAGTCAGCGATCTTCCGAGGACCGATGCGGAAGAGGGAAGTGTGGAAGAGTCACGGATATAGAAGTGAGACTAACGAGGAGTACTATCATCGTGATCTATTTGGTTCCATTGAAGAACATCTGCCATAACATGTGGTAGGGGAAGTCCTTTGTTTGTCATAATTTAATCACGACAATAACCACAAGCCTGAAGGCTAGGGTAAAAGGTACTAGCCATCCTGAGATAATGTTTAGACATTAACAATAGGGATCAACAAAATGGATCTTGGTTAAAGGTCAGCTTCATGTACAAGATTCACAACGATAGAATCTAGCACAATCAGGGATCTTCGGTTCAAGTACAAGGGTTAAAACCCAAATTAAGGAATAACTACTATCCAAGTGATAGAGGGTACACTGCAGGGTAGTAATTATGAGGTAGCTTCCAAAGAAGAAACAACTTTTGAAGTACCCAAACACATGAAAAGGAGGCACATGATGTGGAAGGAAACTTCGAGGCCTAGAACAGGTCACTATGGAACCATCAACATAATGTTGTGGGTCCATAGGATAGAGATATCATGAGGGAAAGGAATCTCTCAGCTGAACAAGAGCAAAGGGAAACAAGGAACACACACATTTGACTCTGAAGAACTCAACACTAGGTCAACTGGTTCAGAAACGGCATGCCAAAAAGGCACCTAAGTTTTGAAACACGAGACGAGATAGCAAAACTTTTCCAAATCAACACAAAGTAAGATGACCCAGAGTTAGAGAAAAAATGGATAAGGAGAAAAGAAGCATACCAGAGTTTTTGCAAATAATTCTCAACTTTTAAATAGTTTTCACAAGAACTAGATTCAACATCGACCAGTAGAAAGGTTTTCCTGCAGTCGGTACTTCTCTAATACCAAAACCTGTGACACCCCCAGGATTAGGGCTAGACAAATCCTAGACCTTTGTCTGATATAAGCCTAACCTAAATCTCGGAAGCATACAGAGAAATAATCGGTAACATTACAGTGACCCTACGACACCAAATTATTATAGCAAGCTCATAACTGAGCAAAGAACCAAAATATTACAAGCAGAGGTCACTGACCACAAACACCAAACAACAGAAGGCAAATTATGCTATTAAATATAGCAAACTTAACAAATGGCCTAAGAGGCCTAAAGCATAACGATGACGTCCCAATCCATAGATTTCAGGCTGCCGACCGGGAACACCAAGCTACTCGTCGATGTTGATGCCGTAACAAACTCATCTTCTATGGTAACACTTACCTGCTGCAAAAGTATCAACAAAGAAAGGCTGAGTACAGGGTGTACTCTGCAAGACTTATGGCTGGTGGGGTTATTTTGCATAAAGCTAACTTTATTTGTAAAAGAGAGAGGAGAAGCTCGACTAAGTAGAACATTTGAAAGGGGATAAGAAAGCGGTATCACTAGCTTAGATCTTATTTTGATATCCACTGAATCTTTACCAGCTGAACCTATCAACTAGGATCACCCCCTCAATCCTAGAGGAAGCATCCTTAAGCACATCTCACTTACTTGCCAAGTTTTACGATTAGGTTATAGTTCTCTATGATCTTTGAATCCGTTCCCAAGTCGTCCATAACCGTGGACACGGCTTTCGAAAAGATTATTACCCTACAGGGATGTACAACTTTACCCACATGTACCAACCGATTCTTACTGTCAGATTATTAGCCCTCTTCCTTGGAAGGCCGACAGAGAGTGGTTGACCATGACCTTTACCTTGCTTTCACCGAGACCATGAGTCACGCCCTAAGGAGATGTCGCCATAATGGGTCAAGTCCCGAAGTTGGTCCCTAGATATGTGAACAAGGTTTGAAATTAGAGGGGTTGTGCCTCTCCCATTCCTTGCCACGCTGACCTACCTGTATGAATGCACCTCCTTCAAGAACAACCAGAATGCATATGTCAAATGGAACGCCCGAACTATGTGACTCATGGAATCTACTAGGCAAGTTAGTTGGTCGAGGGGGTTTCCAGGCCCCCGTGTGGTTGTACGCTCATCTTAGTTCAAGAGGCAAGAACTCAGGTCCTAGTGGTGGCAAGTATGGGACTACAAAAACCACAACCCAACATGGCCTCCCATATAAGCCTTAGCATGTTTAACTTACATGTCTGATCATACCATGTGATCCTGTCATACTAGGTTCATCTTTAGCTCTGATTCATCAACCGGATGGATCAGCGGTAACAGCTAAGCAAGGATAAACACAACAAATATAAATAGCTCTAGCGAAGCTCATAAGCCAAACCCTAGTTATGCTAGGAGCTGTGGAACGGGGAGTATAGGCTAAAAAGGAAACATGTATTAGATAGGATTACTCCATCTATCGATAAAAGACTTTAGAATCATATGCACATGGCAAGAATGAAATACTTTTAAATCATAGGACTATATATCATGTGTGGGGCTATGCTTGCATTTGGCTGTTGATACTCAGGTATAGATCTTTAGGGTTTCTCATATGATATTTTTCATTTATATCCTTCGATGGTGTTGATCTCAATCTTCAACCTTGGACTCGATCTCATTGCTCACATCAACTCAAAGGTCTACCGAGAAGAAGCAGAAACACAGGAAAGGAAAGTGACAATCAACACACAGAATCGATGCAATGCTCAATCAAGAATGATGATATATGACAAGTTAAAGTGTAATGGAATGAACCCTAGTACATGCTTGGTCATTTTAAACAGGGCCCGAGGGGTACAAAACCTAGAACATGAGGAAGCTTGGAATCGCATGTTGGGTTCAATTAGTTCTTCTAATTAAACTTGCAATTTAAGTTGTTGAATAATGCATGATGTTGATGCTATTGTGTAGATATCACTTTTCTGAACATTTTTATATATTATACATATTTTTCTAATTTAAAATGAATTACTTATGATTTTTATCATTTTAAATCATTTTAAAACAATTAAACTTTTTGGATATTATACAAATTAATTCCATCTGGACCCACATGTCATATATTTAATCATTTCAGAAAAAATTTCCAAAAATATTAAAAACCTGACATTTGGGACCCACCTGTCAGCATTTTCTATTTATCAAAAATAATTAATTAAAAAGAAAAGTCTTTATGACACCATGCTGACATCAGCATGAATATTGTACACTTTTGTACCAAGGCTCCTCTAGCCGCAGTGACTGACTACTGGGCCCTGGCCACATCAGCACAACACCTAAGCTGTGGCCGCTCAACAGGTTTGGCCCGGGACTGAGCACGCGGTGGAGGTCAACCGACGCCGACGACCATCTGGCAGCGGTGCTACGACGCGTGCACGGATGAGCGGATCAGGAGCGTATCTGCATGATCTACCTAACTAAGGTGTCACGAGAACCTATGGCGGACGGAAACCTCGTTGGCGATGAGAGGAGCAGAGCCCGTGCAAGGGCGCTCAGTGACACGGTGAACTAGGGCATGCGCAAGCCACAGAAAAGGTCGGGAGGAGGTGATGGCTCACCCTGAGTGTGTTGGCGGAGACGGTGAGGCCGAAGGTGGACGGAAATGGCAGTGAGTGACAACGGAGGTGGTGACCGGACTTCGAACATGAGGGCTCGATTAGCTCGACTCTGAGCTCCCGTTGGCGCGTCCTTCGGTGAGGATACCTAACATGGAACGGCGAACCTCCTGGTATCCACAGCTGGGCTCGAGGAGGGCTGGAACGGAGGCGCATGGAGGAGCACATTAGCTAGGGTTTCGAGTTGCTGGGGAAGAGAGGCAGAAAGCATGGGAGTGGAACAGTGAAGCAGGGGAAGATGGCATGGGTCGGCGCGGTCATTATCCATATCTAGGAAGCGACAAGGCGACGAGCATCATGATGCTACATCGGACGATGTCAGCAGTGACACGCAGAAGCTTCCGCGTCTCTTTTGTACGAGGAAGAAGAAAGGGGAAGAACGGCAGAGGGGTACGAGCTGGTTGGGCCGTGGTTGGGCAAAGATGGGCGCTAGCAAAGGTTGCAAGGCGGCTACTGACTTGTGCACTGAGCGGCTATTAGCGGGATGGATAGCTGGGATGCGTGGCCTGTTAGGCTAAGATCTCTATTTTTATTTCCTAAAACCTTTTTGTTTTTTTGTTTTGTTACTCTCTTTTTATTAAGTTTCAACTCTGTTTGTGTATATTTTTAAAATACCAGAGCTTTGTAAACATTTAAAATACTATGGGGCCCTTGTATTCAGTTTGGGCTCCGTAAGTTTTGGTACTTTTCAAAATATAAAAGCCACCTTTTTGAATAAGTTTCAAAAAGAGAGAGGGGAAATATTAGGGTTAGGGTTTGCACATTGTTTCCTTCCATGCATTTTAAAATATGATGCTCATGCTATGCACACTCAAACCCTAATTAGAGAGACATTAAAACTAGGGGTGTTACAGGTGATGACTTCATCGTCTATCTCATGGATGATACTTCCCACTCTATTTCAAATGGTTATGCATCTCCTAATGCAATTTAGTGGAAAAAGGTTGTTTGTAGCGAGATAGATTCTATCATGGCTAACGAAACTTGGGAGATCACTGATCGTCCTTATGGGTGAAAACCCGTAGGATGTAAATGTGTGTTCAATAAGAAGCTTAGGCCTGATGGTACGATTGAAAAGTACAAGGCTCGGCTTGTTGTCAAGGCTTATACCCAAAACGAAAGGTGAAGACTTCTTTTATACTTATTCTCATGTGGCTAGACTAACCACAGTTCGAGTTCTACTCTCATTGGCTTCCCCACATGGTCTTATCGTTCATGAAATGGATGTTAAGACAACTTTCCTTAATGGAGAGTTGGATGAGGACATTTATATGGATCAGCCATATGGTTTTTTAGTAGATGGTCAAGAAGGCAAGGTGTGCAAGTTAATGAAATCTTTGTATGGCCTAAAACAAGCACCTAAGCAATGGCATGAGAAGTTTGATAAAACTGTAACATCTATTGGCTTTGTTGTAAATGAAGCTGATAGATGTGTATACTATCGACATGGTGGGGGCAAATGATATATACTTTGCTTATATGTTGATGGCATACTGATTTTTAGGACAAAAATGTCATCGAATAGTTCAAGAGTTTCTTGTTCAAAGTTTTGACATGAAAGACCTTGGAGAAGATGATGTTATTATGAACATGAAGTTACTGAGAGATGAGAATAGCAGAATTACACTTCTGCAATCTCACTATGTGGAGAATGTTCTAAGTCGCTTTGGCTACTCAGATTGTACCCCTTCACCAACACTATATGATCCTAGAAGATGCTTCAAAATAACAAAATAATAACTAGAGATCAGCTAAGATACTCTCAGAACATTGGCTCTTTAATGTATTTAGCAAGCGCAATGAGGCCTGATATCACGTTTGTTGTGAGAAAATGTAGCTAGGTTTTTTTCAACCCAGAAGATGATCATTGGTATGCTCTTGAAAGATTAATGCGATATCTAAAGGGTACATCAAGTTATGCTATTCACTATACCAGAGACCCTACGGTACTTAAAGGTTATAGTGACTCAAACTGGATTTTCGGATGCTAATGAGATAAAGGCAACAAGTGGATATGTATTCACTCATGGTGGTGGCCCTATTTAATGGAAGTCTTGCAAGCAGACCATCTTAATGAGGTCAACAATGGAAGCACAAAACACAACACTAGATACACTTACTATAGGAGAAGATTGGCTTTATCAACTCTTGAATGACTTGTTGGTTGTTGATAAACATGTGTCGGCTATCCTTATGAACTGCGACAATCAAACTGTGATCGTCAAAGTGATTAGTTTAAAGAATAATATGAAGTCATCAAGGCATATAAAGAGAAGGTTGGCATCTGTTAGGAAAATGAGTGTCAACAGCCGGATTTTTAATCCCAGATGCCTGTTATGTCATTCATCGCAATCCCAGGATTACCATTTTTGCGAGACATAACAGATTGTATATCACAGTACATCATCCATTACAAACCATACATAAGGTCTTACACAAATAAGGATCTCATGATCCAGTCTTAATACAACAAGCAGCGGAATAAAAGATAAGCGTAGCAGTGGGGTCCATCTTCAGGGGCACAGGCAATGCTGACGAAGGCAGATAGTCCTAGTTATCATAGCCGTCCTGCTGGCCATCATCTTTGTAGTCTCCTTAATAGTCTGGCCATGAGAATAGCCAAGGACAAAAGCCATGAGTACTCTTTAAGTACTCGCAAACTACCACTAACAAGTAGTATAGTTCTAAGTTAAAGTGCTAACTCTATGTTTAACTATAAAGTCAAGTTTGAAACCTAAGCTGAGTTCTGAAACAAAGAAAGATAAAATAAAGTTCTAGAATCACTTAAGTTGGGAAGCTAGTGTCATAAACATAACCCTGTTGTGGTCAAGTCAAGATTCATCATTCCTTTCATAAAATATTTTGAAAACATCTCACAACGAAATAGTATGGCCATTCCAGCTGTCCATAACAGCGGACGTGGCTATTCGAATAGTTTGACACTCTCCAGAGGTGGTACACTTTCACCACAAGATTCGTTACATCTGTCAGGGATAACCCTGAATCATCATACTTAGTATGCAGATAATCAAACATAACCTTTCCTTTACACACCCTAGTATAAGCACATCTCCTATGAGCATGGCCTCCCAACCATGACCATCTGTCATCTTGGGCACTGCATAGGTGGACAACATTGAGAGGTAGCCTCAACTCAAACCTCTCCCGTGAGGGAACTAATACTAATGCATATAAATTTCTGGCTAAGCCTTACCAGGTATTGTGGTTGTACTGTAAATTTGGAATGGTATCGCATCCGAATCCAACCATCAATTTTGTAAAAAGGGTTAAGGCTCATGCCTCAACATTTTCACCATCATAAACCATTTGTGTTTCTCAACACATATCAAAATATCTCAATAGAATGACTCATCATTCCAAGGTTTTCATAATTCATTTTTACCAAGTATTCCTATCTAAAGTGACTCAATTTTTTATCTACTCTAAACTACTAAGTTAAGAGTGTTCACTAAGGTGGAAAGATGGGATCAATCTCATGCCACAGAATGACATCTAAAGTTTATCTAAATAGGCCAATTTTATACTCTTTATGATACCTTCAAAACAAGTAAATAACTTTGAGTAAAGTAAAGGAAGTAAAGCTTGAAAATAATACTTGGGGTAAATACTAGTCAAGGGGATATAACCAAAGCATGCCTAAAGCATCTTTGCTTTGGTTATCTAGATTGAAAGGGTTTTCTTGTAGTGTTAATAGTGGTTTGCTAATATAAGACTTGCAAGTGTTAGCTTGCCTTGAGTATTACAGTGGTTGAAGTTTTCTTCCTCTTCTTCTTGGTAGAACTCCTCCTCCTCGAAAACTTGGTCGGTACTATCGTCTATAAATACATACGGAGTACACAATCACCAAACAATACTTAACTAGTATAATTAGCACTCTAGGGGAAACACACTTGATGATCTATTATCATCACAAGTTTTATTAACTAGTTTCATTCTTTTTATTTAAGAAAAGTAATTTCTACTCATTGAAAAATTAACTAAGATTTAATATTCACCAATTAAAATATGGGATCATGTGGGCACATGTCATCACCATATATTCTAACATGTGAGAATGTGATTTAAAGGTTGGATTACAATTACTTTGGTTTAAGTTCATTATTTAATGATTTAAAGTGACTAGAAATGCCTATATAGCATTATTTTGGTACTAGTCCAAAGTCACTGCATGTAAACCCTAATATTATTACATATTCATATAGGTATGGTGAAATGTGATTTTTGAGAGTTGGAATCAACTCAAAATCTGTCATGGTTGATTTTATAAAAATGTTTGAATGTGCAAAAGCTTCTGTCTTGTTATTTTTACTAGGAGAGATCTCTAAATCTAATTGAATTAAATCCAGCGGGCTTGGATATATAATTTCAGTAGCTTTCTAACACAATTTGAATCACTCCATTTGGATTTGTAAATCTCTCTAAATTGATTTTCAAACTAGGGGATAGAACTAAGTTCAAACCTAAATTGAAAAATCCTAATTTGAATTAAATGGGTCGCGTGGGAAAGCTAACGGGCCGGCCCAGTGACAATCAGCGGCGCGGGGCACAGCTGATAGGGGGGTCCACCGGTCAGTGGCTCTTTACACGCGAAGCGGTACGGGGCGATGTGGACCGTTAGATTAGAACTAGGATCGACGGCTCGGGCTCGTCGTCGACGACGGACAGGTTGCCGGTGAGTTCTAACCCTAGCGGCTCGGTGGGGTGCTCAGGGGGCGTACCAGGGCTCCAGCGATGATGGCGAGGTGGGAAAACGAACTGGCTATCGATGGCGGGCTCAGGGGTGGTCGAGGCAGCTCCGGGGGTGGACGAAATCGATGTCGCCTTCTCCTCCTCTACAGCGGGCTCCTCCGGCCAAATTCCGGCGAACCAGCGCTCGATCTGCTCCGGCTAGAGGTGGGGAAGGACCAGTGAGGAGAGGGGAGTGGAATGTTGTGAGTGGATTGTGCTGGGGTGGCCTCTATTTATATCTCAACGAGGCGACCGAAAGGGATGGGCAGGCGACTCCGGCGAGGGCTGCACAGCGGGCTAGCGGTGTGGCTTGAGGTAGGGGATGATGGCCTGCCTCCTGGTGGTGCGCTATGGCTTAAATGCGGGGCTAGGGGCGGTGGCAAACGGTTGGGTGGTGCTCACGCTCTGAGCGGCAGAGGCGGCGGTCTTCACGGCGTGCAGTTGCTGTGGTTCAAATGGCGGCGAACGGGCATGTCCAGGCAGTTCCCTGGGTCGTGGCGAAGCGGTGAGCGCGGGCTGCGGTCGAGGCGCGGCATGTGCACGCTTGTCGGGCGTGGCACTCTGGCGTGTGCTCGGCAAGGCGCATACACTCTAGGCGCGGCGCGCTGCGGGTGGTCCACGGCTCGGCTTTGCTCGGGGAGGGGACAGAGGGTGGCGGTGTGGTCTGGGGTAGCTCCTAGACATGGCGAGAGAGAGGGGCGGTCTGCTGCGGCATTGGCAAGTTAGGCCGGCGAGCATGTCCTCGGGGTGGCATGGCACTGCTGCTAGGGGATAGGGGATGGGGTGTTTATGGCTTGGTTTGATCAATTGGAGACAGAGGAAGTGATTTGAGGTCAATTGGGTGGCAAAACCCTGTAGAAAACAGTGAGCTAATACTAGGTGTAATCTCTGCCTGCCAAGTGTTTGTGGAAATGGCCGCAAGAAATTTAGTTTTGAATTTTGAAAAGATTTTTGGTGGGTGTGTTAGTCATAAGCTTGAGACTCTGTGGTTGCTTGGGTTTTGAAAATTAAGCTCATTTGAGTGGTTTTTGAAATAGGGTGATCTTGATACCTACACTAGATTCAATTTTCAAATGTCATTTAAATTTAGTGTTTGAAAGTTTTTGGCAGATCACAAAGTGGGCCTTGATACATCATTACATGTACTAGCAAGGGGTGCAAGGATCCACAATTATTTCTGTTAGGTTTTGAGTACTAGGAATGGCCAAAGTAGGTATGTTGATTAAAATGGCACAAATGACCATTCTCTTCTTTTATTCATTTTGATTTTTTTTTCTTTGGGATTTGTTTGGGAATGATCTAGATGATGTTTATTTCACCTAAGAATCATTTTACAAGCAATGGATCACTTAATCATGGCAATTCAAATCAACTCCTAATTTAAATTGACACACATATGAATGCTTTAATAATTTTAATTGGAATTTTTTTTGTTAACCCTCATTTTGATGATTTGGATCTTAATAACCTTGGATTAAAGTTTTGGGATGTTTCAATGAGAAACTCTATAGTGATAGCATTGGATTATATCCAAACAGGTTGACCCACATGAGTCACCGTGGAGGTAACCAAACCTATGTGATTGGAGATCCCGTGAATTAGGACCTGGGGAAACAATCCATTGCCTAACTAGAGGAGAATAATTTATACTAACCTACTTCGTCGATGATGCACTACTCTCATAATCTGTATGGTAGGTTGACTTAGTCTTAATGTGTTCATAGGATTGTATAAACCAAAATGCTATCCTACAGAGCAGTCTTGAAAGAACGCACCTATGTGAGCCCGAATTCTAGTCACACTCTATGAAGTCTATGAAATAGGGTAATCTCTAGGAAGCTCATGATAGGATAGGAGTGTGACTTATATGCTCCACCAGAGGGGTAGCCTTCGGCATCCTAGTATTAGTATGACATTAGGTGAAACTCATTTACACAAAAATGGCAATTCATGGCTTAGTCCATTGTTAGTTGTTGTTGAGTGTAGTCTAGTGCTCTAGGTGGAAGTTGAACTTAAAAGTATCCACTTTAAAAGCTGTTATATCAAAAGAGTGATTTGGAACATAGTGATGTGATGTGCATATAAGAATTTGTGAGGAATTGTTGAAATTTACTAGTGGGCCTTATCCCTTAGCCCAACTAAAATTATGAAATTCTCAAGGTGCAGATACATGCATGCATGGCAAGAGATGGGACTAAACATTAGTCCCACATTGGTAGTTGAAGGGGAGTTGCACCACCATAGAGCAACTCTAGCAGTCCCCTTATAAACACAAAACCCTTATTTTTCCAGCAGCTATATAGCTTTTCCCAAGCTCGTGCGCAGAACAGAGCCCGTAAACGCAGCCCGGCCCGTAAACGCGATACGGGGCACTAGAAATCTCCCCCAACCACTATATATATTTGTTTCGGTTGGTGTTTGGAGGTCACAAACCCTAGCCGCCTTCGCCTCCCACCGCCGCGCAATCCCACCGCATGCAAACACTCCAGCCGCCTCCACCGCGTCCCTCTAGACCACTCTATCGAAATGGCGTGGACCCTCCTCTCCGATCAGTAGGGGCGAGCCCGTCACGGCTTGTAGAGCTCCTCCTGCAGCCGCGGTGCCGCTCCTGACGTCTCCACCGATGAGCATGCACGCCGCATGCGCTCGGAGGCCACGCGGAAGCACTGCGTCCTCCGCTACCGCTATTGGATAGGCCTCGCAGGCCTCCGCGGCAACGAGGAGGGCTTGTCGAGATCAGTCGCACGCGCACTTGCGCCGCCGCTGCCGAAGGAGGATCTAGTCGACACCTCCTCCGCCGAGTAGCCCGCCAATGAAGATGACATTGTGGCTCCTAGGGAGGAGGAGGCCCTCTCCTAGCTGGACTTCGTCGGTGATAACGACCTCTAGCGTGTCATCGTGCAGGTGATGTAGAAGAGCACCCACGAGGCGAAGGCGGTCACAGATGAGCATCGCCGCAAGGAGGAGCTCGACGAGCTCCTCCTCCAGCAGGGCGTCGTGGCCGAGTGCGAGAATCTCCACCGTGAGAAGAAGTGGGAGCGCATCGCCTAGGCAGAGGTGATCCTCGACATCGACCTCGACACCTCCTTCTACGAGGAGTGAGAAGCACTACTCCGCGCGCTAGCTCCGGTGAACAATGCCCGAAGAACTTTTGTAAAACTGAGGTTAGATCCCTGGCTTAAGATCCCCCTATCTAATCGAACCTTACCTATGTTTAGTTAGTCTAAATTTAGTTCGAATTTGCCTCTATTCTTCGCATCGATCATCTCAATTTTTCTGCGAAATTCTAGTCCCCTTTGCGACTTTGTTTATGAATTGCATATACGGGCTCTATTCTGCGCGGTGCCACTTTGAGAATAAAAGAGTCTTATAACATCTCTTATATGAAACATTTACAGTTTGTATATAAGGGGACTGCTAGAGTTGCTATATATATGGGAGGGTGTTGTACCACTCACAAATGTGTGAGAATAAGAGAATCTCACGCACTCCTCTTCCGACGCGCGCGCCACGGTTTGTGGGAATCTCGCCAAGCCGGACTCATGTTTTGCATGTTGTTTATATTTTTCTCTTCGGGAAATTAATTGCGTATAAATTATGAGTCATTAATGGACATGTTAATCAATCAGTCGTTTCTAGATTATTTGGATCATTCGATGTTGCTGACTCGGCCATGGGCTGCTTCCCACGTCCTACCCGACCCGCAATATATAACAGGCATACGCAAACCCTAGCCGACACAAGCAGTTAGATTGCATTTGCCTACCTGTGCATCACCATTTGACCTCTCTATGCTGCCCTCTGCTACTTGATACGTCCATTTTGCATCACTATTTTATATCATAATTTACTGTTATTCATTGATATATTTCATATTAAGAGATGATACTTATGTTATTTCATCTATTTTTGCATGATTGATGACTTTTGGAGGATGAACCATCGGAGTCAGGATTTTGATGGAAAAAGCACTGTCCAGATGCAATATTTGTGAAGATCAGAAAATCCTAGAAAATATACGGAAATTCCTATTTTTCCAGAAGATGAAGAATGCCAGAAGAGGAAGTGGAGATGGGCCAAAGGGGGCCCACACCACCCCCTGGAGTGGGCCCCCCTAGGCCGCGTCACCAGGTGGTGTGGCCACCCTGGCCCACCTCCGGCATTGCCCTTCTGCGTATATATTCCCCTTGGAAACCTAAAGTTCGGATATCGACCACAAAAAGATTCTACCGCCTCTCTGGGGTGGAAACTACAGAGAGAGAAAGAGTCCTCCGGCAGGCAGAAATCTGCTGGGGAAATTCCTTCTCGGAGAGGGGAGATCTTCTCCATCAACACTGTCATCAAGATAGACTTCATCGGGATCATCTCCACCATCATCTCCACCAGCACCGTCACCACCACTCCGTACCGCTGTAACAATTGGGTTGAATCTTGTATAGTTCTAAGGGGAAACTTTCTCAGTGTTGATTACTTGTTGTAGTTGATGCTATTGAGTGGAACCATTGAATTATTCTTCATGTTCAGGTTGTTACTTATCATTATTTCAGCTCTGATCTTGATCCATATGATGTCTCGTGAGTAGTTCGTTTAGTTCTTGAGGACATGGGAGAAGTCATGTTGTTAGTAGTGGAATTGTATTGAGAAAGATTTAATGGTTTGATATTTAAGTTGTAGTGCTATTCTTCTAGTGGTGTCATGTGAACGTCGACTACGTGATACTTCACCTTTATGGGCCTAGGGAAATTCATTGTGTATTTGGCTACTAATCGTGGGGTTGCCGGAGTGACAAAAACCTGAACCCCTGTTAGGAAACCTTTGCATAAGGGAGTGTAGGATCTCAGAGTTTAAGGCTGTGGTTAGGTTTTTATCTTAATTACTTTATTGTAGTTGTGGATGCTTGCAAGGGGTATAATCACAAGTATGTATTAGTCCTAGTAAGGTCAGTACATTAGCGTAGGTTCACCCAGACAACACTTATCCAACCAGAGAAGATTAATCAACTATATGAAGCGAACGCACTTGACAATATTCCCATGTGTCCTCAAGAATGTTTGGTCATCTTAAGTAATACAACCGCCTTATCCTTTGCTAAAGAACGGATTGGGCCACTTGCTGCAATTATTATTAGTCTTTTATTTACTCGCACTTTATTTATCTGCATTATCAAAAAACCCCTAAAAATCCGTTTGCTAAGTATTTATAGAAAATTCCTCATCCAAGCCACTTGTCAACACCTTCTTCTCCTTGTTGGGTGGGACACTCTTATTTATCGAAAGTACTATTATACACTCCCTATACTTGTGGGTCATCAAGACTATTTTCTGGCGCCGTTGTTGGGGAGTGAAGCGCTATTGAAGAGTGGAACAGGTAAAAGAAACTTCTACTTTTAGTATTGTTTATTTGTGTTTGTTAATTTATTTTCAATATGGATAATGCACTTAATTTCTTATTTTGGAATGCTACTACCACTGCTAAGGTAGTAGATGAACCACCACCTGATGAAATTGATCATCTTAAAATACCTACAAAAAAATTTGATCGTGTTATGGATAACTACTATTTTGGAGATGGAATTGTCCATCCCGGTGATCATTTGATTTTTATACATGAATATGCGGATTGTTCAAGTGTGCGGGTATTACAACATATCAAGTTAAGAAAAAGTTATTCTCTATATCATTGAAAGGTAGAGCTGAGGAATGGTATAAGCTGCTAAAGACTAGCCAATCTCTTGAATGGGAGGAAATTGTACCTCTCTTTTATTCCAAATTTTATCCTCCTAGTGAGATTCATAAAGATCGGAATCAAATATATAACTTTTGGCCTCGTGATGGAGAGATTACCGCCCAAGCTTGGGGGAGATTGAAGTTACTAATGCTCAAATGTCCTATGCATGAGCTCCCTAATAATATTATTATCAATAACTTTTATGCAAGGATTTCTCTTCATGATAAGGATCTATTGGATGATTCTTGTGTTGGATCATTTATAAGTATGAAAGAAGAAGCTAAATGGGATCTTCTAGACCGTATGCAAGACAATGCTAAAGCATGGGATATTGATAAAGGAAGAAAGTCAGGTATAATTTATGATTATGAATGCATTAAATATTTTATCGGAACTGATGACTTTCATAATATTAGTGTTGCTTATGGTCTTGATTCTCAAAGTACTGCAAATTATTTTAAGGCTTTTGCCTCTTATATTGAAATTCCTAAAAAGAAATGGAACAAGTATCATGAGCCATATAAAGATATTGTTAATTGTGTTCCTCCTAGAAATAATGAAGTTTATACTGCTGATTGTATTTTACCTGAACCTTACATCAAGAAAATATATTTCCCTGTTAAGGTAAAGGAACATTCTATGATAGCTAGTATGGTTAACAAAAGTACAAAGAAAGATGTAGAACCTGATGAACAAATAGATGTTGAACCTGCAGTAGCAAATGTGAAAGACCTTGTCACTAAAAATGTAGAAGATGGGCACATTATCCTTTGTAAGGATACTTCTAATATTGTTTCACATCCTAGTAGAACTAGGAAAGCTAGTGTCCCTGTGTTTTCTGTCATAATAAGTGATCATTGGTACTATGGTTCATGTGATAGTTATATCATTAAATTTATTAATGATGCTGAAAGTTATTATGAGAGAGGGAAAAATGTTTTTATGCATCTCAATAATATTAAGTTTCCTCGTTTTATGCTGAAAGTCTTTATGTTACACTTGTTTTGCCTTCCTATGCTAGTAGCCTCTGGTTTCAATAATTTATTTTCTTACAAAATTCCCTTGCATAGGAAGTGGGTTAGACTTAAATATGTGTATATTTTCTTCTTGATGCTCTCTTTTACTTCAATTCATATTCTTATGTGAGCATCATTGAAATTTATCATGCCTATCTTAATGGCTATAAAGAAAGAGCTTTTTGGGAGACAGTCCATTATATTTTTGCTTTCAGTTAATTTTTGTTTATTTGAGTCTTGGAAGTTATTGCTTTTGTAATAACCTATCCTTATCCTTTTTGTTTGGTTTTTGTGTCAAGATTAGCCTCTAATGAGAGAGAAGTAAGATTTGGGGAAGTTGCTGTCCCGAAACAGATTTTTGTACTTCACTGTAAAAAATATCGTGAAACATCTCAGAACGTCGTACTGATCTGTAATTTTTTGTGTTCATGCCCCAGGTTATTATTTAAATTTCGTTAGTTTTGTACTTTTTGATTTGCACAACAGAAGATATTCTAAAAAATTGATCTTTACCTGCTGGTCTGTTTTGACAGATTTTTTCCATTTTTTGCATTTGCCTCTTAAATCGATTTCCTTTTTGAATTCTTTTGGGCTTTAGAAAGGAGTTCCTATAGTAGCTTACCTTTTTATGGACTTCAGTTGAAATTGAACCCAAACATTTATTATCTTGCATGCACTAATGTTGATAATGAAGATTGTGTGAAGTTTTGTATGAAAGAAATTTTCAAGTGTTAGGAGAGAATGATGTACTGAGATGAAGACTGGTCAAAAGACTCAAACATTATATTTTTGAAGATTCTTACAATGAATATATTGATATTATTCAAGTGGTGACTCCGGAAGAATTTATTAAAGACCAAATTTAGAAACCTGCAGAGTCTGTTTTCGAATAGGTAATAGTTCTGGTAAGAAAAGGTCCGCGAAAAACTTTTCAATTTATATTTTTGCAGTTTTTATCTAACATGTAAGATAATGATTCGAAAAAGGGACGGAAACGGAGCCCGGGGGCTCACACCACACCATGGCGCGGGCCCACCTGGTCGCGCCACTAGGGGGTGTGGGTACCCCGGAGCCTGTCTCTGACCCGTTTTCTCCTAGTACCTTCCTTTTGTTGTTAAACTTTGTAATATATAATCCCCGGATCCCCCGAGGTCTGTATATCGTGTTCTCGTTGTGTTTTTGTTTCGATCTGTTTCTGACAGGCAGATTCTCAGTTTTGGAGCCACAATGTCTTCCTCTGGATCACCCAAGGAGGATTCCTCCACATACATCATCAACCCATACATGTATGAGTTGAAGATTCACCCCAAGGAGTTGTTGCTCGAAGATGGGAAGGTACAGATAAAAGAGGTTCATGGCCCTAAAGGAGAAGGTAGTCTAGAGGACAGGATGGAAGCACTAGAGCAAGAAGTCTTTAGGTACAAGAAGATGGCAGAACACAAAGTGGATATCAGCCATAAGATAAGTTCAGAACTCATCGCCAAGCACAAGAAGGAGATTGCTGAGCTTAGGGATGATATTCTCTCACTCCATCGAACAACCAACCAACTACAAGCACAGCTCTACGACATGCAGAATCAAAACTTTGAGTATGGGCTAGGTTTAAACACATAAGTTCTGCTGCTAGTTTCAGGATATTGGAAACCAAGATGTCCTTTGTTTATGGGGAGCCTTTACCTTGGAAGTCGGATGATGATGAGAGAACACCACCACCTCCTAAGGAGTAATTCTTCATCAGGTTTTGGCATCCCCTTGGTTTGTTCCAAAATTGGGGGAGTGTCGCGGTATCACAACATTATCTTTCATCTTTTTACCTGTTTAGTAGAGTCATATCATGAATAAAGAAGTTATCATATGGGATGGTTTGCATTGTGGAAGTATCTCTCCTCTAGTTAGTTATCTGTGTATCCCTTGGTGTGAGTTGTCGTTATGGAATATTAATGAGAAATTCTATCATTTACTTTTTGCACATCTTATTTTAGTTTGCAATTTCTGTTATATGATTGATCTTATTGTTAGTATTGGTATCACTTTGGGATCATTAAGTAAATTTAGTTGGTTTTGGCAAACCTAGCTCTGGTCAATAGCAACACTATTTGAGGATTGAATGGAAAAGAGAAAAGTACTTTTAGAAATATAATTTCATTATCTTTCTTTCTTGATTGGCTCATAAGCTTAGTATTCTCTAGTTAAGATTTTTTGTGTTTCCAAGGAAGATTGCATGATTGTTTATATCACTTGTATGTTTGTTTGTTTCCTTCAACTCTTATGCTTGCTACCCAGCCTTGCTAGCCAAAAACCTATACTGAGAGGGAATGCTTCCCGTGCATCCAATCCTTGAACTAAAACCTATGCCATTTATGTCCACCATATCTTCCTATTACCATTATTGCTATTTCAAGTAAATTCTCGAGTTTTATCTATCTTCCAAATTAAACTTGTTATGTGAAAATTAGTGATTAAAGCTCTCACAAACTTTATGGCACACTTTATTTTCTTGTACTTAATAAATTTGAACCATTGTGACTATCTTATGAAGCTTGTATGCTTGCAAATTATAAGTTGGGAGTTAGCAAAACCATGTTATGATGGGGTCCGCTTTCGACATTGCACTTATTATTTAGTTGATGTCATGTTCTTTTGTTTATGGATGTCGGCGGTATGAAATAAAAGGGGAGCTTGTAAGCTCATGGAGTTTGTATATGTGTTAGAGAAACGCCTGGGCGGCTAGCCTAAGCCATGCCTAATCATGGTTGAAATTTGCAGCATAACCATAGTGGCATTCTATGAAGCATCCTCAATAAAAACCTATGCAAATAGCAAATAAAAAGATCACTGAGATGCTCACTGTCTGTTGGCTTGTATTTTGATATGGGATACCTCATCTGTCATGGGGCAAGGGATACCCTGTTGGCTGTTCTCTATGATACACATACACTTACAATGACAAGAACTTACCGAAGACCAAAGTTGAGTAGCATGATGTCTGGTACTCGTACTCAAGGGGTATGAGATTTTCAACTTATAATTTGTCAAGCATATAACTCATATTTTCCCTCACATTAACCTTAATCACTTCAAGATGCCTATGATAGGGGTAATGAGAGCTCCAAGCTAGTAAGTACCATAATTTTTGGAGGCTCTTTATGAAACTTGAAATCCCTGCTTCCCTTTGCGAAGGGCCTATCTTTTACTTTTTAGTTGAGTCAGTAAACCTATTCCTTTCTATCTCAAGCAAGAATTTGAGTTGTTGTGGTTCAATCATCCATATGATGATTTATTCAATCATGTTTCTTATGTTCCTTGTTTTGCACACTGCTCTTATCTGAGTGAATATTACTTTGAAAGCTATCATTGAAAACCCCATTATGTTTGACTCCTGCAATTTGTTACCCGTTCTCTGACCAAGAACAAAGTTTTTCATTACCAATTATGATTTAATTTGTGTATCTTTATTGTGTTTCCCTTACTCATTGCAAGTTAAGTTATAGTAAGTTGTTTTCTATTATGATTTGTGTATTAATGAATGTGATACTTCTTGTCTGTATTCTCTTTATCGACACTTCACTCCATAAACCTGTGGTCATGTTTATTGAGCTCAGTTTTCACTAGGAGACAAGCGAGGTCTAAGCTTGAGGGGAGTTGATACGTCCATTTTGCATCACTATTTTATATCATAATTTACTGTTATTCATTGATATATTTCATATTAAGAGATGATACTTATGTTATTTCATCTATTTTTGCATGATTGATGATTTTTGGAGGATGAACCATCGGGGTCAGGATTCTGATGGAAAAAAGCACTGTCTAGATGCAATATTTGCGAAGATCAGAAAATCCCAGAAATATATATGGAAAATCATATTTTTCCAGAAGATGAAGAATGCCAGAAGGGGAAGTGGAGTTGGGCCACAGGGGGGCTACACCACCCCCTGGCGCGGGCCCCCTAGGCTGCGCCACCAGGTGGTGTGGCCACCCTGGCCCACCTCCGGCATCGCCCTTCTGCGTATATATTCCCCTCGGAAACCTAAAGTCCAGGGAGCAACCATAGAAAGATTCTGCCGCCTCTGCGGGGCGGAAACTACAGAGAGAGAAAGAGCTCTCCGATAGGCAAAAATTGGTCGGGGAAATTCCTTCCTGGAGAGGGGATATCGTAGGCATCAACACCGTCATCAAGCTAGACTTTATCGGGATCATCATCATCTCCACCATCGTCTCCACCAGCACCATCACCACCACTCCATACCGTTGTAAAAATTGGGTTGAATCTTGCATAGTTCTTAGGAGAAACTTTCCCGGTGTTGATTACTTGTTGTAGTTGATGCTATTGAGTGGCACCATTGAATTATTTTTCATGTTCAGATTGTTACTTATCATTATTTCATCTCTGATCTTGATCCATATGATGCCTCGTGAGTAGTTCGTTTAGTTCTTGAGGACATGGGAGAAGTCATGTTGTTAGTAGTGGAATTGTGTTGAGAAATATTTAATGGTCTGATATTTAAGTTGTGGTGCTATTCTTCTAGTGGTGTCATGTTAATGTTGACTACATGATACTTCACCTTTACGGGCCTAGGGGAATGCATTGTGTATTTGGCTACTAATCGTGGGGTTGCCGGAGTGACAGAAATCTAAACCCCCGTTAGGAAATCTTTGCATAAGAGAGTGTAGGATCTCAGAGTTTAAGGTTGTGGTTAGGTTTTTATCTTAATTACTTTCTTGCGGCTGCGGATGCTTGCAAAGAGTATAATCACAAGTATGTATTAGTCCTAGTAAGGTCAGTACATTAGCATAGGTTCACACACACAACACTTATCCAACCAGAGAAGATTAATCAACTATATGAAGCGAAAGCACTTGACAATATTCCCATGTGTCCTCGAGAGCGTTTGGTCATCTTAAATAATAAAACTGGCTTGTCCTTTGCTAAAGAAATGATTGGGCCACTTGCTACAGTTATTATTATCGTCTTTTATTTACTCGCACTTTATTTATCTGCATTATCAAAAAAAACCTAAAAATCCGTTTGCTAAGTATTTACAGAGAATTCCTGATCCAAGGCACTTGTCAACACCTTCTGCTCCTCGTTTGGTTCGACACTCTTATGTATCGAAAGTACTACGATACACCCCCTATACTTGTGGGGCATCACTACTCCATCCCATCGGCTACTTGCAAGGCCGCCCGGGGAAAAGTAGGCCTCCGGATCCCCGTCTCTCTGATCCTGCACCGGGAGAGAGGCGATAAGGTTTTTGGGGAGTGTCTCGCGTGAATTCTCAAGTTCTTCTTCGTCTTCTATGTCCGGCTTTCTCGACTCCATCCCCATGTCGGAAGACGCCACCAAGAAGGTTGTTGATGCTACTTCTCCTGCTGCCGCTAATGGCGGAGTTCCTCCTATTTCGCCATTGTTCATACCATCGATAAACTCGTACGTGTTGTTTGCCCTCCTGATATTTCCTATGTTGATTACTAGTAATGCAGTATGCATAGATGTGCTAGGTTTTCACTTGCCTGTATGTTACACTAGACCATAAAGGCGCGTGTTTCCGCGCCCATCCATCTCTAATATCGAAATATGAAATGTCTGAGATCACACCATACCCTCTAATGGATAGCATCTTATACTAAGGATGTATCTTTTCCGACAATTCAATTCATGCAGTACTAATGCAAAACTACTTTAACGGCTAAGCCTGAATGTCAAAATGAAGTACATAAACAAAACTAAAAATATCATGGGCTCACAACAACTGTTCATCCCTTAAATAATCGAGAGTTAAAACAAGATTTGAGAAGTAACGATGGAAATGTCTTGTTATAATGCACATAACTGATATCCACCATCCAAGGATTTGTATGAATAATAAAGATACAATTTACTTTATACTTTACTTTGATGTTGACATATCAACAAAATTATTAACACAAGATCACATAAAGCTTATTCAACTAAGGTTAAGCTCATTTGTTTCAGATCTTTAATTTGTCTATGCGTTCCTATTAGTAGATTCCTTATCCTGGGTGTAGTAGAGAAAATTGCATATCCAATAGCATGTTAAATTGGACTTAGGATTACCTGAAAGACCAACAAACACAGTCTGCAACTTCTTACAAAAACAAGTGGAACCAAGAGAAACCTCTGCAAATTGTAAACCAGTCAATTGAAAGTTTTAGCTACAACTTGTTGGCTGAGATGGAGTGTTATGATGGTCATATTCTGTAAATTTCAAAAAACGCATTAGTTCACAGTCAGTAAAAACATACCAACTAAATTGGTGTGATTCAAATGAATAGTGAACCATTAAACCTGAAAAAAGCTACTGGATATGTAAATGTGGTACGTCTAATTGGGGTGACGCACCATGCTGCTAGCTGAATCAAACCTAGTTTTTTGCACGATTAGCATTTGAAATATTAGTTGTTCAGAAAGAAAATATCAAAGGCTCAAATAAAGAAAAGCTAATGAACATAAGAATATAAAAATTTCAAGCGAAAATTTCGAATTCTATGAACGAGTAGGAATCAGACATCCTAATTACGCTGAAATTGCCACAAGCATAAGAAAGATTTCCTAATTTAATGGATACTCTACAACCCTATCCCTTTTACCGACCCATACAAATATTGAGTGATGAAAAAATGTTAGTCCATTTCAGAACATTCAAATTTACTACCATTACATAATGCCGTGCATTAGGTGGAATAACAAGGCACTTGTATTTATTTATTTGTAAGCAGAGTTTGAACATAACGTGTACCTAATCATTGCAGTAACCAAAGGTGAATACTTACAATGCTCCATGATAAGTCGATGATCTCAGTCTGTCGTAGTCCTCCTACCAAATACCTAACTTTTACAATTATGTACCAAATCACCTAGCAAAGAAAACAAATGTTTAATCATTAAGAAACAGAGCAGCTATAGCACTTCATCTTCCTCCCGAATTGGGTGCCATAGAGAAGCAGTAAAACCACTGCAACCCAATGTATGACATGAAACATCAGCTGCGCACAACATTATCTCTTCATTCCAAGATCCTTGCCTGACCCTCGTACCTAGGTGCCCAATAGTATGAGCCGGAGAAAGTGAACTACAAAGAGCACTAGGGTTTAGAGATAAAGGAAGGTGAAAAGAAAGAATTAGTGTTTACGTGGTCAATTCGGAATGTTAAACATATGCCATCGAGGATGCTAGCCCCGCAGTCGTCCCTGCATCCTTCTCTTTCACTGGCAATTGCATCCTCTTGCGTTGGCAAGATGCAACTGCCTCCTCCTCCTTATGCTCTTCTGTGACCACGAGCCATTGATGCAGCTCTATCATCCTCTGATCACCCACCTGCGTAATTGATCTATATAGGCCATCGTCGCCCCGCTATGATCACTGGGATAGTCACAAAAAACAGCAGAAATATCAAACAAACTTCACACAATAGACATCCAATTTGAACATAATAAGGATAGAAAAATGAACAACAGATCAATTGCGCATGTGGGTGATCGGGAGGATGATGGAGCAGCATCCATGGCTCATGGTCACAGAATATAAGAAGTAAAGATAGATATGAAACCGAACCTGTCAAGCAGTTCCAAATTTCCAATATAGATGTAAGCACGGAAACCCTGAAAAGAGAACCAATAAGTCAGCTTGCTAGATATAGAGGTGTGTTTGACGTTACAGGAATGAAAAACTATGACGAGGAAACAAGAAATTAAGAAAGCAACATTGCCCACCCATAGCACAAGTATCGCCTTCTTCCTAGGAGTATATTAGCAGTGTAACGAAAATGGACAGTAATACAGTGCAACCCGACTTTAATCACCATTACAATAGAAGGGAAAACGGTAGACGATTAATTCACATAATGAGGGAGCCGCCACTGGTTTCAAGTCGCGTGCTGTGGGGCTTTAGAAACAGCGAGCTAAACTCGACCAGGAAAATCGAGGAAGAGAAAGCACGGGCTTGGTGACACACTTAATATGCCAGTATAGCACATTTCAGCCCGATTAATCAAGAGGCACACGGGTCGATGCGAGGAGTAGCAGCCCTTTTCATGTGGGCTAGGCCTCAACATGAAGTGGCAGGGAAATAACGCTACCTTGAAAGTTACAGGATAACTGAGAAGATCTAGCGCGTTCGTAAATGGGATCCGACGGCTGGCGTGCTCAAATGGTGTGAGAGGGCGTAGGTGGTTCAATTATACTGTTTCTTAATTTCTACTATGTGTATGCTAGTCAATCTTTAGAAATTGTATTGTCATGTTTTATCTTGGATTAAATTAATGCGAAAACTGCTGATTATTTCAACACTCATGATTATCAATGTAGTATAGTGTATCAAGAAATGTGATCTTAACTGAAATAGCATTTCACTATATGTTTAGGGTGTGTACAAATGATGAATGATGATCGCCTAGCAAGATCTACCAAGCCATCTGATCGATCACTGCGCGTGTAGTATGTATCCACGTGCCGACATGGTGTCATGGATGGTGTCAGATAGATCGTTTTTCAATGGCACCACAGAGATTTTCATGCCATAGTTTTGATCTAACATTATATATACGAGTAAAAACGATCACAAACATGAAAGTTTGTATTTTTTTGCAAGTTTAAATATGGTTATACTATCATGGGTAACCACCGACTTGATCCAAATATCCAACACTAAGCCACATTCAAGATCAAAGCAATTGGCGTATAAAATCATATTCTTTCTCTTTATTTTTAACCAATAGGTATAGCTAAACTGAAGTAAAAGAAGAACTAGATCAACTTGTAAATAACTGTATTCCTATACTCTGTGTGTACCTCCTCTAATAAACCGGTGGTGCGGTTGTTTGGCAAGCAAGAGACGACGATCAACGACATCTGTAGCGGTAGGTGCCGCTACTCATCTGTATGTACTCGTCAATCCAGTTGAACTGGAGGCGGCGGCAGGAGCGCTAGCACCCTGGCAGCAGATTGATCGATCTGATTAACATTTGAGAGGCAAGAGAAGAGATCATGGACGTGACCGATCAGACATTCACGATCTACATGTAACACATGGCGCAAATAATTCTCGAAAAAAAAACATGGGGCAAATGCGCTTGAATGGGTGTTTGTTGGGCTTCTGTGCGTGCTAGACTACATGTAATTGGGATTATGCTACTAGTAATCATGTAATTAGCTGCAGCCATTAGTGCATAATTAATGAACTTGGGCTTAAATATTAATTAGTATTAGGCATGCTGGATTTTATTGAGGGGGCGACACATTAGGGGAGGTCTGACACTAGATAGCCCCCTTGTCTCCGCCCCTGCTATCGGTCACTCAACAAACACAAGCACACAGTCATGTGCCCTGGTAAAACACTTGGTAAAAAATCAGACGGTAACAAATAACATGTTTTCCGAAAAAAAAAAACAGAGTTAGAAAATACACTTGGCAAACAAAGCACACTCGAGAAATATCAACAATATTTTAAGATCGGCTTGGCCGTGGACTGACTTTGTCAAGTGTTTTTTTTTTTTGCGAATAGGATTTTGGAATTAAAAGAAACAACGAACAATACAAAATACCTCAACAAAAACAAAGATTACATCGAAATTAATGAGATGCCCTTCATCTTCAACCTCCAGACCGTGTCGACGGCACGCTTCTATTGCTGCGTCTCCCAGAGCTGGCCTGACGTTGTTGGTTGCAGACGGGGAGTCGTCGAACGGGTAGAAGGCCACATCCGTCCTGGAGACACTTAACAAAGTAATGTGTTTAAATTTGCATTTTCTATTTGAATAAACGTAGGGTCTGTTTTGGTTCGTGCCACTGCTAGCCCCCCCAGCAGATTGCCAAAATGGTGCAGAATTGAATGAGAGGTACTAAGGTGGGCTGCGCGCACCAAATTATTGGTAGCCATCCAAATGGGCAGTAACACCTGGTCATCAAATTTTTATTGACCGACTCCAATCAAAATTGCCCGTAAACTGCCACCTTTTCAGTTTATTTTGTGCCTACTCCTTTATTTTTGGCGCCTACTGAGCGTCCCCAGAGGATTCGTCTGGCGATCTTCCGCCTCGGGAGTAGTCCGATTGAAGCGCCTGAGATCGCTCGATTCAGACCGGGAACCATCCTAGTCAACGAAGCCCCACATACATCTTCTATAAACCGCAGAAATCCCCCTCGCAACAAACTATGCACGCGGACTGTTGGAGATATGTCTAAGAGGCAATAATAAAAGTGGTTATTATATTTTTGTGTTTATGATGAATGTTTACATCCCATGCTATAATTGTATTATTAGAAAACACTAATACATGTGTGTTTTGTAAACATAAAAGAGTCCCTAGTAAGCCTCTTGTTGAACTAGCTTGTTGATTGATTGATGATCATGGTTTCCTGATCATGGATATTAGATGTGATTAATAACAAGGTTATATCATTAGGAGAATGATGTGATGGACACACACCCATAGTAAGCGTAGCATAAAGATCAAGTCATTAAGTTCGTATTGCTATAAGCTTTTAAATGCATAGTAACCTAATCCTTCGACCATGAGGTTGTGTTAATCACCATCACCGGATGGGTACTTTGATGACATCAAACGCCGCTTCGTAACTAGGTGGTTATAAAGGTTCCATTGGGTATTCTGAAAGTATGTGTTGAAGCGCATGGACCAAGATTGGGATTTGTCCATCCATATGATGGATAGATATGCTCTGGGCCCCTCGGTGGAATGTCATCTAGTTAGCTTGTAAGCATGTGACTGGGTCACAAGGGATGACATATCACAGAACGAGTAAAGAGTACTTGTCAGTAACGAGGTAGAACTAGGTATGGAGATACTGATGATCAAACCTCGGATAAGTAGAGTATCGCGAGACAGAGGGAATTGGTTTCGTATGTTAATGGTTCAATCGATCACGAAGTCATCGTTGAGTATGTGGGAGCCGTTATGGATCTCCAGATCCCGCTGATAGTTATTGATCGGAGAGGTGTCTCTGTCATGTCTACATATTCACGAACCGTAGGGTGACACACTTAAGTTTCGAAGTTGTTTTAAGTAGATATGGAATGTGCGTTGGAGACCAAATGTTGTTCGGAGTCTCGGATTGGATTCGGGACATCACGAGGAGCTCCGGAATTGTCCGGAAAGTAAGATTCATATAATGGGGATCTTTTTCTGAGTTAGAAAATGTTCCGGAGTGTTTGTATGGGGATTCTAGAAGGTTTCGGAATGTTCCGGAAGGTTCTAGAAGATATTTTTGAGTTTATTTGAAAAACAAGATAAGATAAGATAAGGGAAATTTAAAGAGGAGACTTGGGGGGAGGACTCCTCCCCCCACCTCCTTGGTGCGCCGGTCCTAAGGGGTGGGCCTAGGGGTGGGAACCCTAGGCCGCACCCCTCCCTCTATATATAGAGGGGTGGAGGCGCCACCCCCCTTGATCCTCCACTCTTGCCCCAAGCCGCCTCTCTCCTCCTCCTTCTTTCTTCTCAGGCTTAGGCGAAGCCCTGCAGAATTCTCCACTCCACCACCACCACCACGCCGTCGTGCTGCTGGAATTCCGTGGAGAGATCTACTACCTCCGCTGCTCGCTGGAACGAGGAGAGGAAGGTCTGCTTCGACTCCGCACGTGTGACCGACTGCGAAAGCGCTGCCGGAACGCGGCGCCGGAAGGATCGTCCACTCGATCTTGAGATCGGCAAGTGATCGACTACATCAACCACGAGATCTAATCTCGTAACGCTTTCGTGTCTACAAGGGTTAGTACAGATCTATCCCGTTGCACATGTCTAATAGATTAGATCTTGGTTTTTATCTAGATTAGATCTGGGTTTTGTTCGTTCTTGCGATAGAAATTTTTTGTTTTCCATGCTACGAACCCCATCACGGACCTCACCATTGCTCTTGCCAAAGCTACATCTCTTTCATAGATCAGAACTCCGACGATAACATGTTGGATCCCACCAGCACCGAAATCCACTAGTAGCATCGGAGCTAGAACCTCCACCTCTCTTTGCAGCACTGCCACTACCAGTGGTAGCATCTCTGACGGGCAACGGTAGCACCGACTATCTTCTTCCGTAGCACCACTGACGACCTATAGTAGCATCGCCAACAGTGTATGGTAGCATCGCCATAATACCTTGGTAGCACCTCCAACGACCTATAGTAGCATGTCGGCAGCGTATGGTAGCATCGTAGAAATACCTTGGTAGCACCGCTCGCGGCCTATTATAGCACGATTGGTAGCCTATGGTAACACCTCTGCAATACATTGGTAGCATCTCCGGTGGCCTATGTTCACACCTGTGCCGACCTATGGGAGCACCTCAGTCCACCGCTAGCAGCAACTACCCCCCCCCCCCACTGGCAGCATGCTTCGCAGCACATGCGGTTAGTGCCGGAGCGAGGCTGCACCCAGCTTGTAGCAAAACCACATGATGGGGCGGCGGTGGCGATGATATAAACCTGGGCACGTGATTTGGGCATTGGAGGTTATGTTCCGAAGCGAAACGAGGAAGAAGCTGAGAGGATAAGATAGAAATGTACGTGGGTGGAGCCCTTGATCTTTTTTGTTGGCAACGAGATGGATATGTGGCAGTCCGAAGCAGAAGATTTGGACGAGTCGTTCCTCCGCCTGAAGGATAGCATTTTTCTTTACTTTTCAGCAAAGAGAATATATTAATATCACGGAGATGTCAATTACATCTCACCTGCAACAACAAAATCTTCAAAAGATATTATGGATGCGAAACAAAAGATCTCGTTACAGTGATAGAAAACTTTGTAGTTGCACCACAAACCCCTGCCAAGACAATATCCAGATTCTAAAATCTCCAAAAGTGATGCCTCCAAGAAGGAAACATGGCACAAGCGTCATCGCCACCCGATCATATATCTTATGATTTCACACTGAAAAAGTCAGAACTCTCAAAACAATGTCTCAAACAAAGTCAATTATAGGCACAACAAATTAAGGTCAGACCTCGCATTTTTACCCTAAAAGATAAGACTTTGTACTCCTCATGTGCTGCCACCTCCGCTTGCTATTGTCGCGGCTACAAGTCAAGAATCGGCAAGCACAGTCCTCGTCGCCTCGAAGACTCAATCCGCCAATACTAGACCCCAAACCTTATCCACCATGACATTCTTCGCCGTTGTCTTCAACATGGAAATTGAAACACCAATAGGTCTCATGATGGAAACAAACAATGGAGTTTCTCATCACACCCTCCTAAAGCCACATGGCCTGAAAGGGGTGCTCACAACTGAAAGCCATCCGATCCAGCAATCTATAGACATGAAGTACCAAATGGAGATCTCTCGCAGAGCCTTCCGAAACTCGTAATCAGCCAGATCAATGAGGTCAGGCACTAAAGAGAACAATGTCTTGACATCAAAATAAACCTAGGATCGCCTCCTTTATTAGGCAGAATGGCAGGGCCCCACGCCGCCGCCCGCTGACTTCCAAAAGCAGGCCGGGGATCTCAACATGCACCGTTGCCACCACTGGTACCACATAAAGATGAGGGAATGAGCTGCACCAAGACCCCCGAACAATTCGTCGTGTAATCCTCACCGCCACGGTGGCTGCCAAGGTCGTTGAAGAAGCCGGGGGGTCATTTTCTCAGCATCTATCTCCACCGGAAGAGCCACGCCATCTAGAGCCACCGCTAGGCTCCGCCAAAAGATCCCATCACACGAGGAAGATGGGGGCATGGGTCCCTCGATGCCACCAGCCATAGTAGGAGGGTCCGCCACAGCTGTCAGCCGCACGGCCTTTTACTGGCGGCATCCTTCGGCAGGGCGGGAGGATCGGGGGTGGAGGGAAAGGTGGTGGATGCTAGGGTATTGCCCGAGCTGCCCTTCCTAGGAGCGACACAAGTGTTTTCCTAGAAGCGTCCAAATCTCACCTAAAGTAATGATGTGTAATGTGAATTAAACTCACTGTTTATTTAAAAGAATTATTTATCATTTTCTAGAGATGCACTATAGTAATCCGTGGCTTTGCCATGTGGCATCCACTACAGGGCAAAACACTGAAAACGCACGATAAAGCCAATTCCATGTGACTACGCACAATAAAATGTGCACGGCAAAGGACTACACGACAAAACCTCTTTACCGTGTGTTTTTGACACACTGCACAACAAAGTATTTGTTGTCTTCCTTGTTTTGTTACACGGCAACACGGCAACGTAAAGTGCCTTCACACTAGCACCTCATCTGACGATGCCATGCATGTAATTGCCGTGATGGAGTCTTCGTCATGTGCATAGTTTCGTTAGTGTGTTGCGTGCGTGCGGAGGAATGGTACATGCGAAAGGTTATACTAGTTTGTTGCAACGGACGGCAAGCTGACACGTCTCTGGTCAGCCCGGTTAACGCCTTTGTCGTGCATGGGCTTTGCTGTGTGCCCTAGCATATATGCACAAGTGTGGCAGAAGTTTCTTAGATCAAATTTATAGTTCCCGCGTATGACAGTCTTCACATGCATACGATAACACTTAGAAAAGTGTTAGACCTGTAAGAGGAAACTCATTACGGATCAACCAGAGGAAAACTAGTAAAATCTTGGGCTCAACCTTGGTTTTTCATATTGTTATGGCCTAAACAAACCAAAATAGAGAAAAAAGTCCATTTGTCAACTCTCACATGGATAAAGCTATAGAGGTAGACCAGCGGGGTCCACGGACTAGGGTTTCGCTAAAAAAGCCTCTCGGAGCACCGAAATCACTCAAAAACTTGTATGTGTTCCGAGCCTATGTGCACAAGTGTGGTGGAAAGTCCCTAGATACAATTTATAGCTCTCGGATGTAGCAGTCTTCACATGCATGCGATAATATTTAGCAACATGCTAGACTTGGAGGAGAAAACTCGTACTATAGGTCAACCGGAGGAAAACTGGTGGAATCATGGGTGTAACCTTGGTTTTCTATGTTGCTATGAACTAAACAAACCAATAAAGATACTATTGGTCAATCCTCGCATGGAGAAAGCTACGATGGTAGACTTGCGGGGCCACGAACTAGGGTTCTGCTTGAAAATGACTGTTGGAGTGCCAAAATCACTCAAAAACTTGTGTGTGGCACTAGCATATGCATAAGTGTGGTGGGAGATCCCTACAGCCAATTTATAGCACCGAGTGTGGAAGTGTTCACATGCATGTCATAACGCTTAACAAGGCTTTGTCGTGTGATATGCCAAAAACACATGACAAAAAACCGTGTAAGTTGAGTCCAAGAAAACGGCAAAGTCATGTTCATTTTGAAATTTACTGTGCGGGGAAAAACGGCGGAAACGAAATATTACGCACACGCGGAGCTGCTGTTGACGTGTGAAAGGATACATATGCTGCCTAGAGGGGGTGAATAGACGGTTTAATTCTTTTACGAGATGGGCTTAACAAATGCGGAATAAAACTAGCGTTTACTTTGTCAAGCATAAAACCTATATAAACTATGGTTCACCTATGTGCACCAACAACTTATACTAAGTAATACAACAAACTATGTGATAGTAATATATATGACTTTAAGGACGAATGCTATCACAAAGTAAAGTGCATAAGTAAATAGCTCGGGTATAGAGATAACCGAGACACGTGGAGACCAAAATGTATTACCGAATTTCTCCCATAAAGCACTACTAGAGAAAAGGCTATAGGAGACATGTTTATAGGACCATATGCGCCTCTATAAAATAGGTGAGGTGCACTGTCTTGGCATGTGCCTCTAGTATCAAAATAGCCGAGGCGCATATTATTAGGATGTGCCTCCTATAATCCCTGTATGGATAAAATTTGGCAGCCCCAGATTATGCGAGGCGCATTCTAATAATATGCGCCTCCTATATATTAGATAGGCGAGGCGCATGTGGGAAGAATGTGCCTCACATAAGCTGCGTGGGCCCGGGAGGAGATCTGTGGTCGAGGGCATATGACCATATGCGCCTCCTATACTTGATAATATGCGAGACGCATATGGCAATATGCGCCTCCAATAACCTGGCACCCCCCCCCCCCCTCCGATCGCCTTTTAAGTTTTGTAAAAAATAAACAAAAATGATAAAAACTTCAAAAAATAATTTCTTTTAGTTGTAGTTAGATTTTAGGGTATAGTTGTAGACAAAATTGAAAAACATGAATTTCGATGTATTTTGCAAAAAAAATGTCATGGAACGGTAAAACGGCCCTAACTTTTGCATACGATGTCGGAAAAAAAGTTTAATATATCAAAATGATCGTCTCGAAATTTCCTACTCGATTTCAACAGCTTGAAGATTTTATAGATTCCCCAAATTCGAAAAGAGTAAAAAGTTATGGCAGACAGAAGATTTTTTCCTACAAAAACAAAAAACTATTCGAGGTGCATATCATATGATATGCGCCTCGCATAAGTGAAGTCGGACTCAAATTTGAAACAGCCACCTACCACACCTACCACCTCTCCTCCTTCTCCTTCTCCTCCTTCTCCTCCACCTCTCCTTCTTCTCCCCATCTCCTCCTCCTCCACTCTCCTCTTCCTGCACCTCCGGTGGCATCCTCCTCCTCTTCCTCCGGTGATCTTCTCCTCTTCCAGCGACCATTCCGGCCATGGCCTCCACAACCACACCGAACACCTCCTCCTATTCCACCTCCGATGACCACCTCCGGCGATGACCTCTGGTGGCCATGGGCTCCACAACCACACCGACCACCTCCTCCTCCTCCACCTCCGACGACCACCTCCGGCGACGAACTCCGGCGGTCTCATCCTCCTCCACCATCTCCGACGGCCCCCATGGCCATGGCCTCTGAAGGAAATATGCCCTGAGAGGAAATAATAAAGTTGTTATTATATATATTCCTTATACATGATAGATGTTTATTTTACATGCTAGAATTATATTGATCGGAAACATCAATACATGTGTGTTTAATAAACAAAAAAGGTTCCTAGTGATGCCTCTCTTATAGACTAGCTTGTTGATTAACAAGATGATCAAGGTTTCCTGATCATGGACATTGGATGTTGTTAATAACAAGGTCACACCATTGGTGGAATGATGTGATTAACATTCATCCGAAGTATAGCATTGCGATCAAGTCATTATGTTTATATTGCTATAACATCATACGAAGTAATCTTTATCCTTAGACCATGAGATCATGTTAATTGCTAACACCGGAAGAGTATCTTGATAACATCAAACGTCACACCGTAACAGGGTGACTATAAAGATGGGTTCAGTACTACGAAGGTGTTATGTTGAGGCTCATGGATCAAGAGTGGAATTTGTCAATCCAGATGACGGATAGATATACGCTGGGCCCTCTCGGTGATATCACATTAGGATAGCTTGCAAGCAAGTGATATGATCACTAGAATGTTATATCACGGGAACGAGAAAAGAGTGCATGTCGGTAACGAGATCAAACTAGGTATGGAGATACCGATGATCGAATCTCGGACATGTAATATATCGAGAGACAAAGGGATTTAGTTACAAGCGTTAAAGGTTCTCACGATCACAGAAGTCATCGTTGAATGTGTAGGAGTCAGTACGGATATCCAGGTCCCGCTGCTGATTATTGATCGGAGAAGGGTCTCGATCATGTCTGCATTATTCGCGTACCGTAGGGTGGCACACTTAAGAGTTACCGGACACCATTTTGGAGCACGTATGTTTTAGACGAAAGAATTGCAAAGCGCGGGAATTGTTTCAATAGAAACCAGAAATTGTTCCGGGTGAAATTGCAGAAGGTGGTTCTGCATGTGATATTGAAATATTGCAAGGGGCTATATGTGAATGTTTGTTAATTAAAGTAATTAACAAAATTCTGAATAAATTTAATAAAAAGAGTTTTATAAAATGAGAGAGCATTAAATTTGGAGAAATTTAATGCATTTAAAGTGGAGACTTTAAAAGGGAATGTGAAGAGGCATTTTAATGTGGAGGGGTTACCACTACATGAATGGGGGAGGTGAGGGGTCACCCCCCCATGAGCCGGCCATGGAGAGAGGGGCACCCCCCCCTCCTCCTATAAAAGGCCACCCATTCCCTCCTTCATCCTCACACCTCCTTGTGAAGGATCTCTCTCCCCCTCTAGAATTATTCCCCCATGGTCTCAGATTAGCGAGATACATGTTTCCGGTGGAATTTTGTCTGGAAGGAGTTGCTGCTTTCGATGGATCATTGGAGCGAGGAGGTGGAGGTTTTCCGGTGGCTTGAACGTGTGTGCGAGTGCGGATGCGCTGCTGAGTTGCGGCGCTCGGACTTCCTCATGATCTTGAGATCGGCAAGTGTATGACTACATCAACCACGAGTTCCTACTTGTTAACAAAGCTCGTTGTCTACGAGGGTAAGTTCTCGTTGGATGTATGTCCACTCGTTGCTTTGTACCTAGTAGATAGATCTTGGCGTGTAGTTCACACCATAGGTAAATTATTGTTTTCTATGATGCGAACCCAACAGTGGTATCAGGGCCTGATCTATGCGTAGGTGCTTAGCACGGGTAGTACACATATGGTTGATATGTGGGCGATGATGATCATGTTATTGCATCTTCTATGTATTTTGGATATTTGTGGCATAGTGGGATGAAGCGGCCCGGACCAACCTTACATGTCATCGTACATGAGACCGGTTCCACGACTAACATGCAACTAGTTTTGCACAAGTGGCTGGCGGGTGTCTGTCTCTCCTACTATAGTCAATATCTGATTTACAACGAGTTGCAAATAACTTAGTTATCCTCGTTGTGGTTCATGTTCGTAGGTAAGAACGATTCTATCTCTGAAAGCCCTAAGCCACATAAAACTTGCAATTGATAAATTAGAGGCATCTAGTTTAGATCGTTGCTGGGCTAGTGTATTGATATGGTATTGTTGTAAGTAGATGTATGGTTGATACTCTTACAACATAGTCAACGTATAAGTTCCATAGACCTTGGCCTTACACACAAAGGAATGATAGAGATCATACCACGATGCAAGTAATAGAGATCAAATGCATGGACCATATCATCTCACTTTACACATTAGATGTTAGCATCTTATACTGCTAGTTTGGCGCATTTGATAGCATTATAAGATGATCCCTCTTTTAGATATCAAGATAAAAATGTGTTCTTCCTTGAGTATGCACCATTCTATGGATCGTGTTTCGAGACATCACGTGATGATCGGGTGTACTCGAATCTACGCTTTCATAGGAACGGGTGTAAGACAGTTTTACACACGCGAATACTAAGGTTCTTACTTGGCGAGCCTAGCATGTACAGACATGGCCTCGGAACACGGACCGAAAGGTTAAGCATGAATCATATGGTTGATATGATGTCCATATAGATGCTCGCCTTTGAAGCTATATCAACTCACGTGATGATCGGACTTGGTATAGTGGATTTGGTTCATGTAATCACCAAAAGGACACGAGGGATGTCGTTTTTGAGTGGGAGTTCATTAGTAATTTGGATTAGTTGAACTCAATCTATCATAAACTTAGTCTAAATAAACTTTAAAAATTCTGTTGTAGATGGCACCACCTGCTTTTAATTTCAATGTGTTCATGGAGAAAGAGAAACTTGCTGCGAATGGTAGCAACTTCCCAACTGGGCTATGAATTTGAGGATTCTCCTCACTGCTGCACAAAAGCAATATGTGCTAGATTCGCCGCTAGGCCCCCACCAGCTCCTGATGCCCCTGACGAGGAAAAGAATGTCTATGTGACTCGTCAGGAGGACCACAAGTTAGTTCATTGCGGCATACTATATGGGCTAGAGCCAGAACTTTGAAAGCGTTTCAAAAATGGCAATGCCTTTGATACCATGGGAGAATTGAAAATGATTTTCGATACCCATGCTGCCGTAGAGAGTTATAATGCTACAGAAAAGTTCTTTAGCTGCATGATGAAGGAAACAGCTCCGTTAGTGAGCACGTACTCAAAATGTCTGGGTACGCCGATAAGCTTGTGTCCTTGGGAATAACGATTCCCATTGACTTAGGCATACATCGTGTTCTCCAATCTCTGCCACCTAGCTACAAGAGCTTCGTGATGAACTATAATATGCAGGGCATGAAGAAGTCTCTTCCCGAGCATCTGTCAATGGTTAAGACTGCAGAAGTGGAGATTAGGAAAGAACATCAAATGTTGATGATCAATAGAACCACCGGTTTCAAGAAGGACAAGAAAGGCAAGCACAAGGGAAAGAAGGGTGGCAAGCCTGTTGCCACGCCTGAAAAGAAACCCCGGGCTGGCCCTAAGTCGGACACCGAGTGCTACTATTGCAAGGGGACTGGCCATTGGAAGCGCAACTGCCCCAAGTATTTGGAGGACAAGAAGTCCAGCAAGGCAAACAAAGGTATATGTGATATACATGTTATTGATGTGTACTTGACTAGTACTCGCAGTAGCACCTGGGTATTTGATACCGGATCGGTTGCTAATATATGTAACTCGGTTCAGGGGCTACGGAACAAGCGACAACTAGCAAGGGAGGAGGTCAGGATGTGGGTCGGCAATGGATCAAGAGTTGATGTGATCGCCGTCAGGACGCTACCTCCATTTGCCATCGGAATTAGTTATAAACCTAAATAATTGTTATTTAGTGCCTGCACTGAGCATGAACATTGTATCTGGATCGTGTTTGATGCAAAATGGTCATTCCTTTAAATCTGAAAACAATGGTTGTTCGATTTATAAGAATGATATATTTTATGGTCATGCACCTATGTTGAATGGTTTATTTCTGTTAGATCTCGATAGTAATATTACACACATTCATAATGTTAATGCTCAAAAGATTAAACTTGATGATGATATGTACACATATATGTGGCACTGCCGTCTAGGTCATATTAGCGTTAAACGCATGAAGAAACTCCATTCTGATGGACTTTTGGAATCACTTGATTTTGAATCATTTGATACATGTGAGCCATGCCTTATGGGCAAGATGACTAGAACGCCGTTTTCCGGTTCAATGGAACGGGCGACAGATCTATTGGAGATCATACATACTGATGTGTGTGGACCAATGAGTGTGTCGGCGCGAGGTGGATATCGTTATTTTGTTACTTTCACGGATGATTTGAGTAGATACGGGTATATCTATTTGATGAAACACAAGTCTGAAACTTTTGAAAAGTTCAAGGAATTTCACAATGAAGTGAAAAATCATCGTAATAGAAAGATCAAATTTCTGCGGTCAGACCGCGGAGGAGAGTATCTAAGTTATGAGTTTAGCGCACACATGAAAGAGTGTGGAATAGTTTCACAACTCACGCCTGCCGGAACACCACAACGTAATGGTGTGTCGAAACGTCGTAATCGTACCTTATTGGATATGGTTCGATCTATGATGTCTCTGACTGACTTACCTCTATCATTTTGGGGTTATGCACTGGAAACAGCTGCATTCACTTTAAATCGGGCACCATCTAAATCCGTTGAAATGACACCGTATGAATTATGGTTTGGAAACAAACCTAAGCTGTCATTTCTTAAGGTTTGGGGATGCGATGTTTATGTGAAGAAACATCAACCGGATAAACTCGAACCCAAAGCGGAAAAATGCATCTTCATAGGATAACCTAAGGAAACAATTGGGTATACCTTCTATCATAGATCCGAGGGCAAGGTTTTTGTTGCCAAGAATGGATCCTTTCTTGAGAAGGAGTTTCTCGCGAAAGGTGTGAGTAGTCAGAAGGTAGAACTCGAATAGGTTATTGAACCTTCTCTTCATGGAATGGCGAGTGGCGCAGCACCGGAAGTTGTTTTGGAGTTGACTTCACCTGATGAAGAGAGAGCTAATGATAGTGATCATGAAACTCCGAAAGAGGACACTACCGAACCTCGTAGGTCAAGCAGGACACGTGCAGCTCCTGAACTGTACGGCAATCCTGTTGTGAATTTCATGGTTGATGAAATGGATGACCCTGCGACGTATGAAGAAGTGATGATGAGCCCGGATTCCAACAAATGGCTAGAAGCCATGAAATCCGAGATGGAATCCAAGTACGAGAACCAAGTTTGGAACTTGGTGGACTTACCTCACGACCGAAAGGCCGTTGAGAATAAATGGATTTTCAAAAAAAAAACTTATGCTGATGGTAATGTGACCATCTATAAGGCTCGACTTGTCGTAAAGGGGTTTCGACAAATTCAAGGAGTTGACTACGATGAGACATTCTCTCTCGTAGCGATGCTTAAATTAGTTAGGATTATGTTAGCAATTGCTGCATATTTCGATTATGAAATATGGCAGATGGATGTTAAAACTGCGTTCCTCAATGGTAAGATTGAAGAAGAGTTGTATATCATACAACCTAAGGGTTTTGTCGATCCTAAGGATGCTAATAAGGTCTGCAAACTTCAGCGATCTATCTATGGACTGAAGCTAGCATCCCGGAGTTGGAATCTCCGCTTTGATGAGGTGATCAAAGAGTTTGGATTTGTCCAAACTTATGGAGAGGCTTGTATTTACAAGAAAGTGAGTGGGAGCAATGTGGCATTTCTGATATTATATGTGGATGACATATTATTGATTGGAAATGATATAGATCTTTTAAATAGTGTTAAAAGTTATCTAAACAGCATATTTTTGATGAAAGACCTTGGTGAAGCGTCATATATATTAGGCATTAAAATCTATAGAGATAGATCAAGGCGCCTAATTGGGCTATCGCAGAGTACATACCTTGATAAGATATTAAAGAAGTTTAATATGGACGAAAGTAAGAAGGGGTTCTTCCTTTGTTGCAAGCCAAGACATTGAGTAAGAATCAAAGTCCGGCTACGGCAGAAGAAAGAGAGATGATGGATAAGATCCCCTATGCCTCGGCCATAGGCTCTATTATGTATGCCATGCTATGTACAAGACCGGATGTGGCACATGCTATTAGTTTGACTAGTAGGTACCAATTTTGATCCAGGTTCGGAACACTAGATAGCGGTAAAGAACATCCTCAAGTACTTGAGAAGAACTAAGGATATGTTTCTTATATACGAAGGTGAAGAAGAGCTAGTCGCTAAGTGTTATGTCGATGCTAGCTTTGACACAAATCCGGATGACTCTAAGTCTCAATCCGGATACGTATTTCTCTTAAACGGAGCAGCAGTTAGTTGGAGGAGTTTCAAACAACCTGTGGTGGCTGGATCAACAACGGAGGCGGACTATGTTGCTGCTTCAGAAGCGGCACAGGAGGCGGTTTGGATGAAAGAGTTCATCACGGAACTGGGTGTGGTTCCCAGTGCGTTGGACTCGATGGTGATCTATTGTGACAAGAATGGAGCCATAGCCAACGCAAAGGAACCAAGTTCTCACAAGAATTCCAAGCATATTAAGCGCCGGTTTCACTCCATCCGCGAGCATGTCAAGGATGGAGATATAAAGATTTGTAAAGTACACACGGACCTAAATGTAGCAGATCCGTTGACTAAAGTTCTCCCTAGGGCAAAACATGATCAACACCAGAACTCCATGGGTGTTAGATTTATCACTATGTGAACTAGATTATTGACTCTAGTGCAAGTGGGAGACTGAAGGAAATATGCCCTGAGAGGCAATAATAAAGTTGTTATTATATATATTCCTTATATATGATAGATGTTTATTTTACATTCTAGAATTGTATTGATCGGAAACATCAATACATGTGTGTTTAATAAACAAAAAGGGTTACTAGTCATGCCTCTCTTATAGACTAGCTTGTTGATTAACAAGATGATCAAGGTTTCCTGATCATGGACATTGGATGTTGTTAATAACAAGGTCACACCATTGGTGGAATGATGTGATGAACATTCATCCGAAGTATAGCATTACGATAAAGTCATTATGTTTATATTGCTATAACATCATACGAAGTAATCTTTATCCTTAGACCATGAGATCATGTTAATTGCTAACACCGGAAGAGTATCTTGATAACATCAAACGTCACACCGTAACAGGGTGACTATAAAGATGGGTTCAGTACTACGAAGGTGTTATGTTGAGGCTCATGGATCAAGAGTAGAATTTGTCAATCCAGATGACGGAAGATATACTCTGGGCCCTCTCGGTGATATCACATTAGGATAGCTTGCAAGCAAGTGATGTGATCACTAGAATATTATATCACGGGAACGAGAAAAGAGTGCAGGTCGGTAACGAGATCAAACTAGGTATGGAGATACCGATGATCGAATCTCGGACATGTAATATATCGAGAGACAAAGGGATTTAGTTACAAGCGTTAAAGGTTCTCACGATCACAGAAGTCATCGTTGAATGTGTAGGAGTCAATACGGATCTCCAGGTCCCGCTGCTGATTATTGATCGGAGAAGGGTCTCGACCATGTCTGCATTATTCGCGAACCGTAGGGTGGCACACTTAAGAGTTACCGGACACCATTTTGGAGCACATATGTTTGAGACGAAAGAATTGCAAAGCGCAGGAATTGTTTCAATAGAAACCGTAAATTGTTTCGGGTGAAATTGCAGAAGGTGGTTCTGCATGTGATATTGAAATATTGCAAGGGGCTATATGTGAATGTTTGTTAATTAAAGTAATTAACAAAATTCTAAATTAATTTAATAAAAAGAGTTTTATTAAATGAGAGAGCATTAAATTTGGAGAAATTTAATGCATTTAAAGTGGAGACTTTAAAAGGGAATGTGAAGAGGCATTTTAATGTGGAGGGGTTACCACCACATGAATGGGGGAGGTGAGGGGTCACCCCCCATGCGCCGGCCATGGAGAGAGGGGGCACCCCCCCCTCCTCCTATAAAAGGCCACCCATTCCCTCCTTCATCCTCACACCTCCTTGTGAAGGATCTCTCTCCCCCTCTAGAATTATTCCCCCATGGTCTCGGATTAGCGAGATACATGTTCCCGGTGACATTTCGTCTGGAAGGAGTTGCTGCTTCCGCTGGATCGCTGGAGCAAGGATGTGGAGGTTGACCGGTGGCTTGAACGTGTGTGCGAGTGCGGATGCGCTACTGAGTTGCGGCGCTCGGACTTCCTCACGATCTTGAGATCGGCAAGTGTACGACTACATCAACTACGAGTTCCTACTCGTTAACAAAGCTCGTTGTCTATGAGGGTAAGTTCTCGTTGGATGTATGTCCACCCGTTGCTTTGTACCTAGTAGATAGATCTTGGCGTGTAGTTCACACCGTAGGAAAATTTTTGTTTTCTATGCTGCAGAACCAACAGCCTCCTGCACATGCCTGCGGTGGTAGGTTTTGGCCACGGGCACGGCCTCCGACGAGCTCCAACGAAATTCTAGCCAGATCCAGATCTGGTCGCCATTTTTTTTAGAAATTCAAAAATAATATACGAGGCGCATTTTGAATGAATATGCGCCTCGCATATGCAGAATATGGGAGGCGCATATCAATATGCGCCTCGCATAAAAAATACTGGAGGTGCGGCGCTAGAGGCGCATATGATATGCGCCTCGCATAGCATTTTTGGTGCGCCTCGCATAGCATTTTCCCTAGTAGTGAAGGGAGTACATCTCGTTGGAGAGGTGGGCGGTACTAAGACCACCACGCCAAAGGCTTCACCCTATTCTCTTGTGGACTTCGACACAAAAGGCCTGATCCACTTCTCCACTATCGGTACCCTTCGAGGCGAGAACCGGCGCCTTTACAAAATTCTTTGGCCACACATCGACAACTGAATTGGAGGCTCCCAAGATCACCACAAACCTGCAAAACAACTAAACCGTCTAGGGTTCCAACAACCCAAGAGTAAAAAACTTCTCACCTTTCAGCCAATTGAATCCTCACCGAGAACTCAAACTGATGCACCAAATGCAATGGCAAGAACACAAGAAGTGCTCAAGTACTTCTCTCTCAAGTTCTACCAAAGCTACAAAATCTATTGGAGAAATAAGAGATGACGAACACAAGAGGAAATCCATAAAAGAAACCCCAAGATGTTCCCCTCACATAGAGAAGGGATGTATTGGTGGATTGTATATCTAGATCATCCCTTTCAAATCACCCAAAAAGATTAAAAAAATATGGGAGGGATTGAGAGTATTTACAAGCTCTTGAAGGTATAAACAATGGAGGAGAGAGTGGATGCAATCCACCTACCCAAGGAGGAAGAAGAGGGGCCTTTTATAGCCCCTCCAACCAAATATAACCGTTGCGGGCATCCCAGGCCGGATAATCCGACCCCCCCCCCCCAGATATTTCAGATTTACCTGGGCCAAAATATGACTAAGTATTTTGCTATGCGTGGCTCAGTATAGGGGGCGAATATCAGGGCCGGCTAATCTGCCCATTCGAAAACTAACAGAAACAATAAAACTGAAACGATCATAATTTTTGCATCTAGACTCCGATTTTGATGATCTTGGCCTCGTCACAAAGATAGTAATGAGCTCTAAAAGATCATGCAGGGAACCATCATAGTACATCAAGGGATGATATAACCAAATGATGAAAGGTTTATCCTATCTATAAAGAACAAACCGATAAAACCTCCAATTTTGAAAACGCAATAGTGAGTGCATATGAAATCCATTTTCGATGAACTTGAGCTTTTCATGGAGATTAACACAAGCTCTAAATACTATAATAGATAAGAACCAAATAATAACCAAGAAATATGATACCAAGTATGCAAAGTTTTGAGCTCTCTCCGAAGGATATGATCAAGTTACTAACTCGAGAGCCCCTCTTGATAGTACTATTATCTATCCTATAAACCGGTCTCGGAAACTAACACCACGACACGGGTAATAAATAAACCCTATTAGGAACATACCTTTGCCTTGCGCATATTCCACTTGAGTTTGATGATGACGATCTTGTCCACCTTAAGATGGAATACCTTACTTGATTGTGCTAGCTTGGTGAAGACTTGGAATTTGCTCCCCATACTCCACTACAGGAGAGCCTCTCTTTTAGGCATATCTTCACATATCCATGATTACCATAAGGATGGCAGGCTTCAAGCATATGATCTCTTTGAGATGGATCATCTTGAACTTCTACTTCATTTCTTCTTTCTTTATTATGTTGGTGTCTTGAAGATACACATGAGATCAATCCATCTTGTTATTTAAGACACAGTTGCCATAGGCTCAACTCTCTCATGGCCAATCTTTGGATCACTTCTTGAACATCTTGGTCATCACTAGATCTTCTTCATTTTCTTCTTATTTCGTTATTGAGACCATCATATGGCCCAAGCATTTCCTATGGATATTTCCTTAAGTATAACTCAATGTAAACATTAATCCAAAACCACACATGGGGGCACACATGTACTTCCAATCGTGGCCGTAACATTTTGTCATGTGTCCTCTATATGCACACGACAAATAGCAACCGTTATAATGGTTCCAAGAAGGGTGGCTGGGAGTTACATGTGTCTTGCTAGGTTTCTGTTCACGAGTCATTATCGAGTGTTTTACTTTGCCAAGTTTTCCCTTAAATATGTGGTGTGTCTTTCTTTGCCATGTGTTTTCGCTTAACGTTGTCGTTCTCTATTACTTTGTCGTGTTTTTCCTGAACTTCGCACGGCATTGACGACCTTTGTCGTGTGCTCAGCAGGAGGACACATGACAAAGAATGCGTTGCATGGAAATGACATCTTTTCCGGTAGTGATGTTCAATGGGAAGATATATAGTACCTCAAACATGTACAAAAAAACATTTTTTTTGGAAAATAGCCATGTTTTGGGTATATAGGATTGGGAAAAATAAGACAATTCTATAGAAAAATGAGATTTCTATTTTCGTGCTCTCGGTTTGTTAGTTGTACTCAGTTTTCCTAATCGCTTAGTTTTTCCTCACTTTTGCCCATCTCCTTGTACGAAACTCTCACATGGTCTGAAACTCGCTATCCGTTAGCCTTGCCGGTATGTGCTAACAAGTGGGGCTGCGTTCAGTCGGGTCCCATAGTGGACCCTTGCCGTTACGTGCTGACGAGTAGGGACATGTTCTGTCGGGTCCCGTAGTGTACCCTTGGCGTTAAATGCTGACAAGCGGGGCCACGTTCAGTCGATTCCCATAGTGGACAACTCTCTCAACTTATCCAGATCAGCATCGGACCCACAGCTTATCCACGTGAGCGCCGGACCCACAGCTTATCCACGTGAGTGCCAGATCCACAGCTTACCCAGGTTGGCATTGTAAGATGGGACCCGAGCTAGCCCCGCGACCGTGCCTGTGCTGTTGCTTCATTTTCATATAGTGAAATATAATGCATATACGAAAATTATACACCTCTGAACTCTTTTAAATCACACTTATGACATGATAATGTTGTGCTAATAAAATTATGATCATTTATCATTTCCATGGAGTGAAATATAATGCATAAACTTGCGTATACAAAAATTGTACACCTTTGAACTCTTTGAAATTGCACTTAATACGTGATAATGCATGCTAAGAAAATCTTGAGAGATTATCATTTTCATAGAGTGGAATGTAATGCACAAAATTGCATATGCAAAAATTATAAACCTTTGAACACTTCTAAATTACACTTAATACGTGATAATGATGTGCTAATAAAATATTGAGATTATTTTCTCCCCCATTTTCATAGAGTGAAATGTAATGCATAAACTTGCATATATGAAGTTTATACACCTTTGAAATCTTTGAAATCGCACTTAATACGTGATAATGTTGTGCTAAGAAAATCTTGAGAGATAATCATTTTCATATAGTGGAATGTAATGCATAAACTGGTATATACGAAAATTATACACCTTTAGACTCTTTGAAATCGCACTTAGGTCATGATAATGTTGTGCTAATAAAATCCTGATCATTTATCCTTTCCATGGAGTCAAATATAATGCATAAACTTGCGTATACGAAAATTTTAAACCTTTAAACACTATGAAATCCCACTTAATAACGAGATAATGATGTGCTAGAAATTTTTTGAGAGATTATCATTTTCTCCCCCCATTTTCATAGAGTGGAATGTAATGCATAAACTTGCATATACAAAAATTATACACATTTGAACTATTTGAAATCGTACTTAATATGTGATAATATTGTGCTAAGAAAATCTTGAGAGATTATCATTTTCATAGAGTGGAATGTAATGCACAAATTATACACCTTCGAACACATTCCCTTCAAATTATATTCAAGTTCATTTGTTTATGGAGTTAAAGCACCAGTGACATACTCGTTATTTTGCATGGATAGAGGGGTGGCCCCGATAGATATAGGGGTTATCCTGTCTGCTAGATCATAGAGGATCAATGGTTGGTGGACACAATCCGTGTGACAACTGTCTCGACCAATCGGAGTGTAGCAGCGAAGATGAGCACAAGTGCGAGAGATTGATACAAAGAGAGAGGAAAATTGAGTAGCACTTAAGAACCAAGAGCAAAACTGAGTAGAACTTAAAAACCAAGGGCAAGCCTGACAAAGGGATTCAAATAGAAAATAGAAAAATATTTAAAAAATGGAAAATGCGTCTTTTATACAATAAAATACATCTTGGCATACATCAAACTATTTGCAATTCAAATATACACCAGTTTGATAATTATTGCCTCATTCAGACAAACTATATTTTGGGAAGAGGCTTGAGTAGAAAGCCATGAACCTTCATAGATAGTAGGTGATTTGAGAAGTGGTGATTTAGGTTAAAACTTGGTTAATATACATTTCTTATGGTGCAGATCACATAATAAGACTCCCTGATAGGTGCCACTATGTTTTGCACTTTTTGAATTTGTTATGCATAAAATGACTCAATTAGCTAGCTAAAACCTATTCATTGACTCTCTGTTGACCAGCCATCGGAGTTTAAAACTGAGTACATTTCACACGGTAGTGTTAGTACTGGAGGGCAAAACTGAGTACAACCAAACTGCCAGTGTTACACTCGAGGGCAAAACTGAGTACAACTGAGCCGCCAGGGTTAGACACACGAGGGAAAAAACGTGACTCACAGTACGCGTGTGCGGTGCATGGGGTGGTAATGGACATGTGTGGTCGTGCACGGTGTAGTAGCGTACGTGGTTACGCGGTGCACGGTAGTAGAACAAAACATCTCTTCCCTTCTCCTTTAATAGAGGCCTCCTCACTCTCACTCATCACTCACTCGCTCACTCAACCGTCTCCATTGTCCCATCACCTTCTTCAACCCCCAAGAAAACCCCAACCATGCCGACGATGGAGAAGAACAGCACGGTGGCCATCGGCACCTCCAAGGCCATCGGCGAGGAGGCCCCCGTCCCAGTATAGGCCCCCGTCCCTGTACAGGCTCCCGTCCCCGTCCCTGCATCCGACGTAGCCACCGGCGAGGAGGCCCCCGCTGGTCTCGGGCAGATCCCGCTCGATTGGGACCCCTACAAGACGGTTGTTTACATAAGGCCGGAGAACCTCTACAACACCAGCATTGCCGACCCATGGTCGGAGGTAACCAGGGTTTTCTCCCTTTCCCTTGTTATTCTCCTGTTCCCATCGTTGGATGCTAGATTGTATGTTATTAGGGCTTGGCTGTTCGTATTTTTACAGTAGCTAATCCTCTTGTGTTAGATCTTGTATTTCGATGAATCCCCCTGTTTGTATTTGAGCCCCCTATTCGTAGTTGGGATCTGTATTCGATTTGGTTTGAGATTTGGGGAATAATCAGGAGATCTCAATCGGTTAATTTATGCAAATAATCAATCCCAATAATCAAAGTATATCAATCATGTCTTTATTACACTCTACTGTTTTTTCTAACAGGAGGATAGCAGCGACGTCCGCAACGACGACGAGTCCTCGGACACCAAGGCTCATCATGTGCTGAGAAGGCTGAAGTCCGGCCAGTACAACAACTTCTTCACCGGCGATGTGTAGAGGTGCCCCTTCTGCCCCACCAGGAGGCTCCATGCCACGGACTTCAACTCCCTCGTGAAGCATGCGGAGGACGTGAGGACCTGTGGCGAGTCTGTGAACGTCCACGGCTTCATAGCCAAGCACCAGGCGCTCGGTCTTCACCTCCGCAACCTCCAGAAGGTGGCTATCGAGGAGGGCCGCATGCCCCCGATGAAGCCCAAGGCGCCCAAGGTCAAGGGACTGGACATCAAGAAGTGGAGGAGGCGCCAGAGGGAGGAGGCGGAGGCCCTCCTAGCAGAGGCCATGAGGGGTCACTGATTTGCTGTTGTTGTTGTTATAAAGCAGCTTCTTATGTCTTGTCTATGTTGAACTTGTCCACTGCTGCTGCTGAGCAGACTAATTGTCGAACCTCGTTAAGTACCGTACTATATAACCTATATTAGCTGCTTTATCTACGTCTACTCTGCTTACTGAATTTATTTATGGTGCTTATTAGTTTTGCTTCTCTAGATTTGCTAACAAATTGGGGAAAACGAGGGCAAAAGGAACAATGAATAAAAAGAGAAGCTGCTCTAGATTCGCTACCTTTTTGGGCAAAAAAATACACAACTGTTAGCGAGAGAGGGGGAAAAGCGCTCTTAAAAAGGTCAATCATAAAAATAACAAAAAAGAAAACTTTCAATTTAGACGACAGGGCGCACGTAACCACCAAACGCACCCCACATGGTTCCACATCACGTCCCCCATTATCAGCGAGAGATGGATGGCTGGTCTGTTGTGTATCTTGGCCCCACCTGTCAGCATGTACCAGTCGAGGCGACGTAACGTAACGCTCAACGCACGACCCGCTCCAACGCGGTCCCACCGGGTAGCATGTAATGGTCAAGCCTTTGACCTGACGGCATCCCCCGTCCGAGTGTATGTGAGGGTTTTAGAATAGAAGGAGGACAAAAGTGAGGAAAAACTAAGAGACTGGGGAAAACTGAGTACAACTAATGAATCTGGAGTAGGAAAATAGAAATCCCTAGAAAATTGGAAATATCGCTTGCTTCACAATTTTTTCCATTTCCAAAATTCCAAAAGGGGTATTTTTTGAAACAAGTACAGTAATATGCTTCAAAATGGTACTTCTATAGCTTTCACATAAATTAGACCATATTTCATTGCTACTGGCCAAATAATCTGATTTTTGTCCAATTTATTGAAAGTAATTCAAATTTGATCTACAACTATGCGATAGTGTGGCAATAATTTTAGGTTACTCAAGAAAATATACAAATAGTATTATTTGGCATGGAGTCCTTTATATATACTTGTTGCCACACAAAAGATGATAAACTTGAATTTTGATATCGTTTTATAAGAAGTCATAGTATGGCATATGATGTATGAATATTCATGATTTTCATGCCAGGTGACAATGGTTGTGGCCATTTCCATACCATGGTTCATGAACATATTCCCATTTTTTGGTTGGTACAACTTTTCATGCCAAACAATAGTGTCAAAGAGGTTTACAATTTTTTTTGCCAAACATATGTTTTTCCATTTTCTTGATGTCAAAAGGGGGATTTTGTGAACCAAGTACACATAATATTATCCAAAAAAGAACCCTTCCAATTTTGTCTAGTTTCTTATAAGTGGTTCAAATTTGAACTACAAGTCTATCATAATTTGTTCCTAAAAATTTCCAGTAAAAAATTCATGTTACCTAAGTAAGAATATGTGGAAGAGCCACATGGGGTGTTGAAAGATTTAACCCCTTTCTTTCCAAGATTATCCGGTAATTTTTAACCCATTTTGAAAAAAATCAAAGAATATGAATATAATGTCAAAAGAAAACAATTTTTTGGCATGGACTCATTTAGGTGTAAAGTTTTCCATGAAAATGGTAAACATGATTTTTTATAATTTTTAAAAACACGCCTTCACAAAATAGCCTCTTTTATGAACATTTTTGATTTTTAAGTCAAATGACCAAGGCCATGGTCATTCCCATATCATAGTTCTTACCCATTTTTTTAAAGATCTGCATCTTTCCATACCAAAAGATAGTTCCAAGGAGATTTACAACTTTTTTGTTCAAAAAAAATGTTTTTCCATTTTCAAAATGCCAACAATGAGGTATTTTATGAAGCAGGTACAAATTTATATGGTGCAAGAGGGAACTCTCCAACTTTCACATAAAGTATACCATATTTAATGGTTAATGTCCAAATATTTGAATTTTCTATTTTTTTAGATATGTTTTCCCATTCAGATGAACTTCTGCCGATTTCTTATAAATCATTTAAATTTGAACTATAAGTGTTTTATAGCTTGTTCCTAAAAAATCCCAAAAAATTATTTTAAGTGCCAAAGTAAGAATATTATTATTTGTACATTATCCTTGGGTAAATAGGACAAATAAAATAATATTTGTCATTGTGAACTTCAAGAAAAAATTAAAAACTTTATCGAGCATAGCTTCCTCGGCCACTCGACAAACAAATCGGTGGCCCATAAGGCTCTTTACTGGGCCAAAGCCCACTTCTTCAGCTCACTGGGGTTAACTCTGCCTACTCCCAGGCAACCACTCGGATTCCCTTCTCTCACTGCCAAGATCCTCCTTCCAATCAAGGCATCACCATCACTACAGCCACCCACCTTGTCAGCTACCCCAGCCTCATCTCTTGCACCATCGACCACCATTGTCCGCCCTTAGTTGCCCCTCATATGCAAGATTGTGATATGATGACTAGAGTGGGGTGAATAGGAGTTTACAATAATTACTGCTAAATAACAAATAAGGCAGATGCTTCAAGCTGGATAGAGTGGAAGTGTATTAAATAAAACAACATTTTGAGGCAACATAATAGATTCAACGTTACAAATAGAAAATCTAAAGTCCCAAACAGACAAACAAAATATAAAATATGAATTGTAGAAAGAATGGACTTAAAATAAAGAGAGGGGACAAAGACATTGACTTTTCTCCAAAGTTCAAGTTGTTGGAATAGGCTCTACGTCTTGCTGCGTGCACCCAAGTCCTTAGACTAAGCCTTCTTCTCCGTCGGCACAAGCTTTGCAAAGATTAACCCGCTAACCAATGGCAGATCTTGAGATAATCTCCATGTTGGGTCCGCGGCATAGAAAACAAAAAATTTCCTACAATGAGAACTACACGCCAAGATCTATCTACTAGGTACAGAGCAACGGGTGGACATACATCCATCGAGAACTTACCCTCGAAGACAACGAGTTTTGTTAACGAGTAGGAACTTGTGGTTGATGTAGTCGTACACTTGCCGATCTCAGGATCGTGTGGAAGTCTGAGCGCCGCAAATCAGCAGCGCATCCATGCTCACACACACGTTCAAGCCACCAGACAACCTCCACCTCCTCGCTCCAGCGATGCAACAGAAGCAGCAACTCCTTCCAGACGAAATGCCACCGGGAACATGTATCTCTCTAATCCGATACCATGGGGGAATAATTCTAGAGGGGGGAGAGATCCTTCACGAGGAGGTGTGTGGAAGGAGGAAGAGGGGGCCTTTTATAGGAGGAGGGGGTGTCCCTCCCCATGGCCGGCGCATCATGGGGTGACCCCTCACCTCCCCCCCATTCATGTGGTGGTAACCCCTCCACATTAAAATGCCTCTTCACATTCCCTTTTAAAGTCTCCACTTTAAATGCATTAAAATTCTCTAAGTTTAATGCTCTCTAATTTAATAAAACTCTTTTATTAAATTTATTCAGAATTTTGTTAATTACTTTAATTAACAAACAATCACATAAAATCCCTTGCAACATTTCAATATCACATGCAGAATCACTTTCTGCAATTTCACCCGAAATAATTCCGGTTTCTATCGAAACAATTCCTACGCTTTGCAATTCTTTCGTCTGAAACATATGTGCTCCAAAATGGTGTCCGGTAACTCTTAAGTGTGTCACCCTACGGTTCACAAATAATGTAGACATGATTGAGACTCCTCTCAGATCAATAATCAGAAGCGAGACCTGGAGATCCATATTGACTCATGTATATTCAACGATGACTTCTGTGATCGTGAGAACCTTTAACGCTAGTAATTTAATACCTTTGTCTCATGATGATACATGTCCGAGATTCGATCATCGGTATCCAAATACCTAGTTTGATCTCGTTACCGACATGCACTATTTTCTCGTTCCCGTGATATAACATTCTAGTGATCACATCACTTGCTTGCAAGCTATCTTAATGTGATATCACCGAGAGGGCCCAGAGTATATCTATCCGTCATCAGGATTGACAAATTCCACTCTTGATCCATGAGCCTCAACATAATACCTTCGTAGCACTGAACCCATCTTTATAGTCACCATGTTTCGGTGTGACGTTTGATGTTATCAAGATACTCTTCTGGTGTTAGCAATTAACATGATCTCATGGTCTAAGGATAAAGATTAATTCATATGATGTTATAGCAATGTAAACATAATGACTTGATCATAATGCTATACTTCGGATGAATGTTCATCACATCATTTCACAAATGTTGTGACCTTGTTATTAACAACATCCAATGTCTATGATCAGGAAACCTTGATCATCTTGTTAATCAACAAGCTAGTCTATAAGAGAGGCATAACTAGGAACCCTTTTTGTTTATTAAACACACATGTATTGATGTTTCCGATCAATAAAATTATAGCATGCAAAATAAACATCTATCATATACGAGGAATACATAATAACAACTTTATTATTGCCTCTCAAGGCATATTTCCTTCAGTCTCCCACTTGCACTAGAGACAATAATCTAGTTCACATAGTGATAAATCTAACACCCATGGAGTTTTGGTGTTGATCATGTTTTTACCTAGGGAGAACTTTAGTCAATGGATCTGAAGGGAATATGCCCGAGAGGCACTAATAAAGTGTCATACAGGACAACGCAATTCATGAACTGCAATGGCCTAAGTAACTAGCAAGAGAATAAGTGATGATGATCATCGAAAACAAATAAAGTGTTATTGTGTTTTTCGTTGTCGTCAAACCTAGCCTTCAAGATTTGTTTTAATAATATTTTATTTTGTTCCGGTATTACGAGAACAATGGTTGTTCAAATAATTACCGTATTCCATAAAGGATGGATGAACTTTTACAAGTCTAGTGGGAGAAATCACATCCATAAACACTATTGCTAAAATGTCGCAAGACAAATGATTGAAAGATCACTTATCAAGAAACATCGCTGTTTAAATTATATTTGAAAGAAAACATGAAGAAACTCCTTGTTGATGTAATTTTTGGAATCTTTGATTTTGATCAATTGACGCATGTGAGACTTTCCTCGAGATAATTAAAACTCCGTTCATAGGCCAATGAGGAATGGATGACTAGCTTATTGGAAATTGTGCATGCTAATGTGCATAGTCCATTATGTGTAGCCATATGCGATGGACCTTTTTGCCTCATATGCTTTCTTCAAAAATTTGAGTGAATATATCTGTACATTTACTTAATAAGGAAGAAGTATGAAACATTTGAAAGTTGTTCAAAGACTTTCAAGATGAAGTGGAAAATCATTGTAACAAGAAAATAAAGAGTTTATGATTTGATCATAAAGGAAGATATTTGAGTTACACGTTTAGCAAAAACACCTAAGACTTGAGGAATTGTTCCATGATTTGTGTTTCCCGATAAACCATAGGAGTATGGCATATTTGAGAGATGAAATCAAACCATGTTTGACATGGTACGGTCAAGGACGTCATTTATAAAACTGCCATTATGTTTTAAGGATTGAACCTTTAGAGACTACCGCTTTTACACTGAAAAGAGCACCATCGTGATCCGTTGAAATGACACCATATGAGTTATGGTTTGGGATAAAACCCGAATTGTCTTTTCTTAAATTTTGGTATGCTATGCATAAGTAAAATGTTTACAACCAAAGTCGGATAAGCACGTCTTTGTAGGTTATCCCAAAGAATTTGTTGGGAATTTCTCCATAACACCGAGGACAAAAGAGTTTGTCGCTTGGAACGTCAAGTTTCTTGAGAAGGAACTTTTCGTGAAAAGTTAAGTGGGAGGACAATAGAACTTTGATAAGGTTGTTGAACCTTAGCTATATGTGCTAAGTAGCGCAGCGCCGGTAAGTGTCCCGGTGGCGGCCACAATGCTCATGGCTCTCGTGATTACAAAAGGTGTGATCTCAGAGATTAGAGTGCCTATAGAACCGTGTGGGTCGGTAAGAATCAAATAGTAAGATTTGATAAGCAAGTCGTTATTGTTTTGAAAATGATGAACCGACTACATGCAAAGAAGCGATGATGGTCCCTGACTCCATAAAATGACTCGAAGTCATAGAATCCGTGATAGTATCCATACACGAGAAATCAAGTTTCTGAACTTGGAAGACCCTCCGGAAAGGCGTGAAGCCTATCAATCGTGTTTGGATCTATAAAGAAATAAGACATGGATGTTTAACATCTATGAAATAGTCGACATGTCGGAAAGAAGTTTACGACAATGTTCAAGGAGTTGACTATGACAAGATTTGATCTTGCATAGCGATGTATATAGTCTTGACGGATTAATGTAGCAACCACTACATATAATTTGGTATATGGTAGTTGAATAAACAAAACAAGGTTCTTCTAATAGAACGGTAACCTAGGACATGTACATGACATGGTCCGAAGGGTTTTATTAATTCAAAGGGTGCTAAAAGGGCATGTAAACTTCAACAGTTGAAGTAAGCATAGCGGAGTTGGAAACTTCACCATGATGAAACTGTTAAAAGAGTTTAAATTCATCGGAGATGATGAAGATGCTTGCATTTGCAAGAAATTAAGTGGGACCGCTGAGACATATTTCTAATACATTATGTAGAGGACATATTGTTGATTGGAAATGATGTATCTTGTATTGACACAAGTTAAGGATTTCATTAAAATAAGATTTCGATGAAAGACTTGGGAAAACCCAGAATATTAGGCATCAATATCTATATGGATAGATTAAGGCACTAATATGGTTGTGCAGACATACATATATGAGATATTGAAAGGGTTCAATATGAGATATTGAAAGGGTTCAATATGGAAACAACAAGAAAGGTTCTTGCTGCATGGAAAGAATTGTATTCAGATTCAAGTGTTTCAACACTTGGTGAGTAAAATCACATGAAGATTCTGATCCATTATACCATGATATGTATATATCCAGAATGTCCTATGCTCTAAATGTTATGAGCATATACCAGAATGATTCATAAGATGATCATTGGACAATAGTAAAGATATTCTTGTGAGCTTTGGAAGAACTAAGAATATATAATGTATAAGTGACAAATAGTTAAAGGTAGTTCATTGTAAAGTGTTACATTGATACTAGTTTTGTCACAAGATACAAATTAAATTTATCTCAATTTAGACTATGGGTGGCACAATGTAATGGAAAGGATGTTCCATGATGGATTTGGATGAGTTCCAAAGTTGAGACATTGTGACGGATACTACAACAAAAGGCTAAGTATATAACTGTTATAGTAGCAGCAAAGGAGGCCATTTGTGTTAAGTAGTTTGTTATCAAACTAGGTGTGGTTCAAAGCGGGCTAATACTATGAAGATATATTGTGTCACAATAATATCAACAAATTTTGAGCCGAACGAACTAAAGGTCTCACCAAAGGACCAAATTTATACAATGCCATCTCATTTGAGAATGAGTAATGCGTAGAGACGCAAAGACATGCAAATACACACGGACCTGAAACTGTCAGATCCGGAGATTATGTTAACCACTAGCAATAGCGTATATGCAACACAAGAAAGCCATAGGTGTTCAATACGCAAAGCTTTTCAAACTAGATTATTGACTCTAGTGCAAGTGGGAGACTGAAGGGAATATGCCCGAGAGGCAATAATAAAGTGGTTATTATCTTATTCCATGTTTATGATAAATGTATGTTCCTAGTTATGCCTCTCTTATAGACTAGCTCGTTGATTAACAAGATGATCAAGGTTTCCTGATCATGGACATTGGATGTTGTTAATAACAAGGTCACAACATTGGTGGAATGATGTGATGAATATTCATCCGAAGTATAGCATTACGATCAAAGTCATTATGTTTATATTGCTATAACATCATACGAAGTAATCTTTATCCTTAGACCATGAGATCATGTTAATTGCTAACACCAGAAGAGTATCTTGATAACATCAAACGTCACACCGTAACAGGGTGACTATAAAGAAGGGTTCAGTGCTACGAAGGTGTTATGTTGAGGCTCATAGATCAAGAGTGGAATTTTTCAATCCCGATGATGGATAGATATACTCTGGGCCCTCTCGGTGATATCACATTAAGATAGCTTGCAAGCAAGTGATGTGATCACTAGAATGTTATATCACGGGAACGAGAAAAGAGTGCATGTCGAAAACGAGATCAAACTAGGTATGGAGATACCGATGATCGAATCTCGGACATGTAATATATCGCGAGACAAAGGAATTTAGTTACTAGCATTAAAGGTTCTCACGATCACAGAAGTCATCGTTGAATGTGTAGGAGTCAGTATGGATCTACAGGTCCCGCTGCTGATTATTGATCGGAGAGGGGTCTCGATCATGTCTGCCTTATTCACGAACCATAGGGTGACACACTTAAGGGATACCGACACCATTTGGAGCAAATATGTTTCAGATAAAGATTTAAGAAAGCGCTGGAATTATTTCAATAGACACCGAAACTGTTTCGGGTGAAATTGTTGAAATTGGTTCTGCATGTAATATTGAAATGTTGCAGGGGTTTTTATGTGAATGTTTGTTAATTAAAGTAATTAAAAAATTTCTGAATAAAATAATAAAAGAGTTTTATTAAATGAGAGAGCATTAAATTTGGAGAAATTTAATGCATTTAAAGTGGAGACTATAAAAAGAGAATGTGAAGGGGCATTTTAATGTGGAGGGGTTACCACCACATGAATGGAGGAGGTGAAGGGTCACCTCCCCCATGCGCCGGCCATGAAGGAGGGGTACCCTCCCCTCCTCCTATAAAAGGCCACCCTATCCTCACTTCTCACTCACACCTCCTTGTGAAGGATCTCTCTCCCCCTCTAGTATTATTCCCATGGTCTCGGATTAGCGAGATACATGTTCCCGGTGGCTTTAACTGGAAAGGAGTTGCTGCTTCCCCTGCTTTGCTGGAGTGAGGGACGGAGGTTGTCGGAGTACCGGACGTGTGCGCGATCACGGATGCACCACTGCTTTGCGGTGCTGGACTTGGTGGTGCCGGAGCTGGATCTGATGGGCATGTTGGAGCCGGACCTGCTGGACTTCATCACGATCTTGAGATCGGCAAGTGTACGACTACATCAACCACGAGTTCCTACTCGTTAACAAAGCTCGTTGTCTACGAGGGTAAGTTCTTGTTGGATGTATGTCCACCCGTTGCTTTGTACCTAGTAGATAGATCTTGGCGTGTAGTTCACACCGTAGGGAAATTTTTTTTTTTCTATGTTGCGGACCCAACACATATAATATCAGAAATGCCACATTGCTCCCACTCACTTTCTTGTAAATACAAGCCTCTCCATAAGTTTGGAAAAATCCAAACTCTTTGATCACCTCATCAAAGCGGAGATTCCAACTCCAGGATGCTTGCTTCAGTCCATAGATGGATCGTTGAAGTTTGCATACCTTATTAGCATCCTTAGGATCGACAAAACCCTTAGGTTGTATCATATACAACTCTTCTTCAATATTACCATTGAGGAACGCAGTTTTGATATCCATCTGCCATATTTCATAATCAAAATATGCAGCAATTGCTAACATAATCCTAACCGACTTAAGCATCGCTACGGGAGAGAATGCCTCTTCGTAGTCAACTCCTTGAATTTTTCGAAACCCCTTTGCGACAAGTCGAGCCTTATAGATGGTCACATTACCATCAGCATCAGTTTTTCTTTTGAAAATCCATTTATTCTCAACGGCCTTTCGATCGTGAGGTAAGTCCACTAAGGTCCAAACCTGGTTTTTGTACATGGGTTCCATCTCGGATTTCATGGCTTCTAGCCATTTGTTGGATTCCGGGCTCATCATTGCTTCTTCATACGTCGTAGGGTCATCCATTTCATCAACCATAAAATTCACAACAGGATAGCCATACAGTTCAGGAGCTACACGTGTCCTACTTGACCTGCGAGGTTCAGTAGTGTCCTCTTTCGGAGTTTCATGATCAATATCATTAGCTCTCTCTTCATTAGGTGAAGTCAACTCCGAAACAATTTCTGGTGCTGCGCTACTCACCATTTCATGAAGAGAAGGTTCAATAACCTCTTCGAGTTCTACCTTCCGACTACTCACACCTTTCGCGAGAAACTCCTTCTCAAGAAAGGATACATTCTTGGCAACAAAAACCTTGCCCTCGGATCTGTGATAGAAGGCATACCCAATCGTTTCCTTAGGGTATCCTATGAAGACGCATTTTTCCGCTTTGGGTTCGAGTTTATCTGGCTGAAGTTTCTTCACATAAACATTGTATCCCCAAACTTTAAGAAATGACAACTTAGGTTTGTTTCCAAACCATAATTCATACGGTGTCGTTTCAACGGATTTAGATGGTGCCCGATTTAAAGTGAATGCAGCGGTTTCCAGTGCATAACCCCAAAATGACAGTGGCAAGTCATCAGAGACATCATAGATCGAACCATATCCAATAAGGTACGATTACGACGTCCCGACACACCATTACGTTGTGGTGTTCCGGCAAGCGTGAGTTGTGAAACTATTCCATACTCTTTCATGTGTGTGCTAAACTTGTAACTTAGATATTCACCTCCACGGTCGGACCGCGGAATTTGATCTTTCTTTTACGATGATTTTCCACTTCATTCTGAAATTCTTTGAACTTTTCAAAAAAATTAGACTTGTGTTTTATCAAATAGATATACCCGTATCTACTTAAATCATCCGTGAAAGTAACAAAATAACGATATCCACCTCGCGCCGACACACTCGTTGGTCCACACACATTGGTATTTATGATTTCCAGTAAATCTGTCGCCCATTCTATTGAACCGGAAAACGGTGTTCTAGTCATCTTGCCCATAAGGCATGGCTCACATGTATCAAATGATTCAAAATCCAGTGATTCCAAAAGTCCATCAGAATGGAGTTTCTTCATGCGTTTAACGCCAATATGACCGAGATGGCAGTGCCACATATATGCAGATATATTATTATCAAGTTTAATCCTTTTAGCATTAACATTATGAATATGAGTAATACTACTATCGAGATCTAATAGAAATAAACCATTCAACACAGGTGCATGACCATAAAATATATCATTCTTATAAATCGAATAACCATTGTTTTCGGATTTAAAGGAATAACCACTTTGCATCAAACACGATCTGGATACAATGTTCATGCTCAGTGTAGGAACCAAATAACAATTATTCAGATTTATAACTAATCCCGATGGCATATGGAGAGGTAGCGTCCTGACGGCGATCACATCAACTCTTGATCCATTGCCGACCCGCATCCTGACCTCATCCCTTGCTAGTTGTCGCTTGTTCCGTAGCCCCTAAACCGAGTTACATATATTAGCAACCGATCCCGTATCAAATACCCAGGTGCTACTGTGAGTACTAGTCAAGTACACATCAATAACATGTATATCACATATACCTTTGTTTGCCTTGCCAGCCTTCTTGTCCGCCAAATGCTTGGGGCAATTGCGCTTCCAATGGCCAGTCCCCTTGCAATAGTAACACTCGGTGTCAGACTTATGGCCAGCTTGGGGTTTCTTTTCAGGTGCGGCAACAGATTTTCCACCCTTCCTTTCCTTGTGCTTGCCTTTCTTGTCCTTCTTAAAACCGGTGGTCTTATTGATCATCAACACTTGATGTTCTTTCTTAATCTCCACTTCTGCAGTCTTAAGTATTGACAGAAGCTCGGGAAGAGACTTCTTCATGCCTTGCATATTATAGTTCATCATGAAGCTCTTGTAGCTAGGTGGCAGAGATTGGAGAACACGATGTATGCCTAAGTCAATGGGAATCGTTATTCCCAAGGACACAAGCTTATCGGCGTACCCAGACATTTTGAGTACGTGCTCACTAACGGAGCTGTTCTCCTTCATCATGCAGCTAAAGAACTTTTCAGAAGCATTATAACTCTGTACGGCAGCATGGGTATCGAAAATCATTTTCAATTCTCCCATGGTATCAAAGGCATTGCCATTTTCGAAACGCTTTCGAAGTTCTGGCTCTAACCCATACAGTATGCCGCAATGAACTAAGTTGTGGTCCTCCTGACGAGTTATATAGACATTCTTTTCCTCGTCAGGGGCATCAGGAGCTGGTGGGGGGCCTAGCAGCGCCTCTAGCACATATTGATTTTGTGCAGCAGTGAGGAGAATCCACAAATTCATAGCCCAGTTGGTGAAGTTGCTACCATTCGCAGCAAGTTTCTCTTTCTCCATGAACACATTGATATTAAAAGCAGGTGGTGCCATCTACAACAGAATTTGTGAAGTTTATTTAGACTAAGTTTATGATAGAGTGAGTTCAACTAATCCAAATTACTAATGAACTCCCACATAAAAACGACATCCCTCGTGTCCTTTTGGTGATTACATGAACCAAATCCACTACAACAAGTCCGATCATCACGTGAGTTGATGTAGCTTCAAAGGCAAGCATCTATATGGGCATCATATCAACTATATGACTCATGCTTAACCTTTCGGTCCGTGTTCCGAGGCCATGTATGTACATGCTAGGCTCACCAAGTAAGAACCTTAGTATTCGCGTGTGTAAAAACTGTCTTACACCCGTTCCTATGAAAGCGTAGATTCGAGTACACCCGATCATCACGTGATCTCTCAAAACACGATCCACATAACGGTGTATACTCAAGGAAGAACACATTTTTTATCTTGATACCTCAATGAGGGATCATCTTACAATGCTACAAAAAGCGCCAAACTAGCAGTATAAGATGCTAACATCTAATGTGTAAAGTGAGATGATATGGTCCATGCATTTGATCTCTATCATTTGCATCGTGGTACGATCTCTATCATTCCTTTGTGTGTAAGGCCAAGGTCTATGGAACCTACACGTCGAGTGTGTTGTAAGAGTATCTATCATACATCTACTTACAACAATACCATATCAAGACACTAGCCCAGCAACGATCTAAACTAGACGCCTCTAATTTATTAATTGCAAGTTTTACGTGGCTTAGGGCTTTCGGAGATAGAACTGTTCTTACCGACAAACATGATCACAACAAGGATAACCAAGTTATTAGCAACTTGTTGTAAATCAGATATTGACTATAGTAGGAGAGACAGACACCCGCCAGCCACTTATGCAAAACAAGTTGCATGTCAGTCGTGGAACCGGTCTCATGTACGATGACATGTAAGGTTGGTCCGGGCCGCTTCATCCCACTATGCCACCAATATCCAAAATACACAGAAGATGCAATAACATGATCATCATCGCCCACATATAAACATATGTGTACTACCCGTACAAAGCACCTACGCATAGATCAGGCTCTGATACCACTGTTGGGTCCGCAGCATAGAAAACAAAAAAAATCCTACGATGAGAACTACATGCCAAGATCTATCTACTAGGTACAGAGCAACGGGTGGACATACATCCATCGAGAACTTACCCTTGAAGACAACGAGTTTTGTTAACGAGTAGGAACTCGTGGTTGATGTAGTCATATACTTGCCGATCTCAAGATCGTGTGGAAGTCCGAGCGCCGCAAATCAGCAGCGCATCCGTCCTCCCACACACGTTCAAGCCACCAGACAACCTCCACCTCCTCGCTCCAGCGATGCAGCGGAAGCAGCAACTCCTTTCAGACGAAATGCCACCAGGAACATGTATCTCGCTAATCCGATACCATGGGGGAATAATTTTAGAGGGGGAGAGAGATCCTTCACGAGGAGGTGTGAGGAAGAAGGAGGAAGAGGGGGCCCTTTTATAGGAGGAGGGGGGTGCCCCTCAACATGGTTGGCGCCTCATGGGGGGTGACCCCTCACCTCCCCCATTCATGTGGTGGTAACCCCTCCACATTAAAATGCCTCTTCACATTCCCTTTTAAAGTCTCCACTTTAAATGCATTAAAATTCTCTAAGTTTAATGCTCTCTCATTTAATAAAACTCTTTTATTAAATTTATTCAGAATTTTGTTAATTACTTTAATTAACAAACATTCACATAAAATCCCTTGCAACATTTCAATATCACATGCAGAACCACTTTCTGCAATTTCACCCGAAACAATTCTGGTTTCTATCGAAACAATTCCTGCATTTTGCAACTCTTTCGTCTGAAACATATGTGCTCCAAAATGGTGTCCGGTAACTCTTAAGTGTGTCACCCTACGGTTCGCGAATAATGCAGACATGATTTAGACTCCTCTCAGATCAATAATCAGAAGCGGGACCTAGAGATTCATACTGACTCCTGCATATTCAACGATGACTTCTGTGATCGTGAGAACCTTTAACGCTACTAATTTAATCCCTTTGTATCATGATGATACATGTCCGAGATTCGATCATCGGTATCCAAATACCTAGTTTGATCTCGTTACCGACATGCACTCTTTTCTCGTTCCCGTGATATAACATTCTAGTGATCACATCACTTGCTTGCAAGCTATCTTAATGTGATATCACCGAGAGGGCCCAGAGTATATCTATCCGTCATCGGGATTGACAAATTCCACTCTTGATCCATGAGCCTCAACATAACACCTTCGTAGCACTGAACCCATCTTTATAGTCACCCTGTTACGGTGTGACGTTTGATGTTATCAAGATACTCTTCTGGTGTTAGCAATTAACATGATCTCATGGTCTAAGGATAAAGATTACTTCGTATGATGTTATAGCAATGTAAACATAATGATTTGATCGTAATGTTATACTTCGGATGAATGTTCATCACATTATTTCACAAATGTTGTGACCTTGTTATTAACAACATCCAATGTCCATGATCAGGAAACTTTGATCATCTTAGTAATCAACAAGCTAGTCTATAAGAGAGACATAACTAGGAATCCTTTTTTTTATTAAACACACATGTATTGATGTTTCCGATCGATACAATTATAGCATGCAAAATAAACATCTATCATATACGAGGAATACATAATAATAACTTTATTATTGCCTCTCAGGGCATATTTCCTTCAGTCCAAACCTTCACAAACTTGTTGTGACAATTCCACAACTTAGATACTCAATATACGATGCCTAACCATCTAGGAGATGTCAAATCTCTAAGAGCATCGAATAGATCTCGTCGATCGAACTTCCTCTTTTTTGGTTATCAACCAAACTCAAACTCAAACTCTTAAAGGATGTTGCTCAGGTAAAAATGAGAGATAAAGAGGGGAACTTGCATAAAGTAGATCTTGGATCTAGGATTCAGCTCAGGTCAGCACTCAATGGGCTTTGGATGCTATTTATAGGTTACACAGCATAGCTGTTGTAGAGAATATTCTTGTAGATACATATGTCCCAATGGTCTAATAGAGTTAGGACAACAAAGTGAACCACTCAGAGTTTCAATCATAGTCATAAAGCTCTAACTTCTCAGAATCCGTCTTTGACCACATGAGGCCCTAGACTCAACATGGGTTCTACTGGGCCATATCATGTATTCAAGATATTTCGAACTGAATTGTTTTGAAAATATGTTGAGTACGATTGAGCACTGATCAAGTTACACTTTCCACATTGAAGATCTCACATACTTGCGACGAGGCATCAATACTACAAACTTCTTGAAGTCTTTTTTGATGGTGTTGTTGAAGGCAGTGAGCTAGCGGTGATGCTCACATAATTATAGACGAGTCAGGAGAGGCGAGAAGGCTGGGATACGGCGGGAAGCGGGTAAAGGAGGAAACATGACATGAACACGCTAGATACACGACCAATATTCCCACCCCGTTTGACATAACGAATACACTAGAAATTTACAAATAGTATGCGTACATATTACACATGATTCTGCTGGTGGCAATGGTGTATTGGTGTGTGATGTAAAGAGATAAAAGTGGCTACTTTTCAAACAGGACCATGTACGATATCTTACGTTATTTTTATGAAAGTCGTGTGCGATGTGAGGGAGAAGTAGCGCTGCTGAGGCGCGAGCATAGAGTAGATATTTTTAGTCATAAGGGATCCCCTCCCGTGTAACAGGGGGTCTTTTATCCCGAACTATATGAGTGCCTCGTTTTGCGCCTAGGACTTGTTTGGTTTCTAGCTACATTTTGCCAAACCTAAGTTTGACATCTATGGCTTCGTAAAAGGGTGGATAAAAAATTAGAAGAAACAAAGTGAAGCAAAAGTTGGCAAAAATCAATTCTATGACAGTAGACCCTGCAGACAATAAAATGTGACTGCCCTAAAGTGCGGCAAGAACTAAACATATGCCAAATTACTAAACTTTAGGTTGGCAAACTATAACTTGGAACAAACACCCCTCTAGAGTCGCCACTTCCGATCTCTTAGGTACATCTTGAGTTCTGATTGTAGGCTTGATCTGCTATCCGTAAACAGTTTTCTTTTCTCGAGAGCAAAGTTTCAGGACATGGGTATTTTAAACCCGATTTTGCTTACGGTACCATTAACTTACATAGTTATCTGGTCTTAAATTACGTTATAGTCTGAAACTTGGACGTTCCTTTTTACTATTCATTCGGTACTCGTCATTTTGGCCTAAACTACATAGTTTCGAGTTTTGGTACGCCAAAAATCACCACATACATATCCTGCGGTCTCTACGTGCAAATATTTATTTCGAAGTTTTTTTACTTCATTTACTATTTTTTTTTTCCAAATTTACTATTCCAAGCAGGTTCATGAGTAAGTTCCATTGAGTAATTTCGTTTTTCCTGGATAAAAAAGGAAATAATCAAAACAACGACCAAGTAATAATATCTTGACGACGACGGAGCATTTTAACGCGGTGTGGTTGACCCGCGTCGCGACCGCGTAACCGCGTTTGGATGCGGACGTTAGTACTACAACTTGTCCCATGTACTGATGCGTTGTCATTATCTAGATTTGAAAGCTGTACTGTAATTATAAGTTTATATCCCGACGATCGGAGCGAGCGTCAGCTCGATCAGTTGGTCGCTCTAAATAAAATCGAACTCTGCAGGCTCCGCGCGTAACTAAGCTCCGCACGTAAAGAGAACCTTGTTATCAACTAGGCGACCGTGACGATTTCATCAATTTCAAGACCCATCGGATCATTTTATTAGACTCAGTCATCGAAGGTCGTCGTAGGAGTAGTCTGTGGGTAAGTGTACGTACATATTTGTGAACGTCTATATTTGTATTGGGTTTCACAAAACAAATATCAAAATGGCTCCATCTTATATGAAATTCATAGAAGACAATGACTAATGAGCAGGTACTCGCCATGGAGAGGAGAGAAAACCAATCTAGGGTTCTGCACCCCTCGCCGGTGACGCCGGCGGTCCGTTCCACCTCCGTTGGCTCTAGGACCTTGGAGGTGTGGTGGACCACAACCTCTCGCTGGCGGGAGTTTTTCCGTTCTTTGTTTCGCCTATTTTCTAGTGTCTTCTTCAGGATGTTGAGGCGACGGCTACATCCTGAAGTCAGAATAAGGTCCTCCTTGCTCTATCATCGCTCCGGTGGTGCATCTAGCGGCGACAGAGGACGCGTGGAGTCGTTTGTCCGGTGGATTTCCTGGGATTCTGTCCGTTTTTTGTGTTCGTCGGTTTGTTTTCAGGTCAATCTCCTCGATCTACGGATGTCATCATTGGTGATGGTTGCTGCTCTAGTGCCCTGCTCTTTTGTCGCCTTAGTACGACGACTTTTCGTCTGTCTACGACAACAAGCTCTACTACGGCAAGGTTTTTCCCGGCTCCGGTGATGGAGGGGCGAGGACGGCGGCGCGCCTTTCGCTCGCGCTAGTGTTTGTGGTCATCGCTAGGTGGTCTACTGACCTATTTGTAATTTTTTATTACTTTTAGGTCTCTTTGTTCTACAGTTGATGATTATTAATAGATTGTTGGGCTTTGGCACCACCGGACGATCAGCGTCGATTGCCGCCGGCATAGGGATGGTTAGCATCAGCATAGGGGGGCGTAGCATCATTGGCATGGGCCACATTGGCGTAAGTGGACGATCGTCGGCTTAGATGAGACTATCGGCATAGGGTATGCGGCAGCCGTCGGCGCGACAAATTTTACGGTGCTAGGTTGACGACGCCAGGACCTATGTCGACGGTAGAACCGTCGGCATAGGAGGGTAGCTGCAGCATCTGGAAGGTTAGCACGTGTTGTAGTGCCGACAGTTCTATCGTCGGCATAGGAAGGGTAGCGGTAGCTCTTTAGCAGGTTGGGCGTAATGTAGTGCCGACGGTAAACCTATAATGCTATTACTCTTAATATATAATCATATTGGTTGTAATAATATTTTATATTATAGGAGGTGTGAGTATAAATAGCAACAAGTCTAATTCAGGTAAGTCTCTTCCAATATGCCGATGTCATCATTAGCGATGATTGATGTTTTAGTGCGTTGGTTCTTTGTGACCTTAGCACGACTTCTCGTATGTTTACTACAACAAGCTCTATTACGACAGGCTTTGCCCGGCTCCGGTGATGGAGGTGCAATGACGGCGGCGCGCTTTTGGCCCGTGCTAGTATTTGTAGTCTTCGCTAGGTGGTCCATCGACCTATTTGTAATTTTTATTACTTGTAGGCCTCTTTGTACTATTGTTAATGATTATTAATAGATTGTTGGAATTTTTGCAAAAAAAAGATAATATGATAAGTTGATAGCGTCTGATGATTGATGTTTGTTCGGTATATTACTGGAAACAAGTTGTTCGGTATATTAAGGCTGGGCATACTCGTTTGGTTATATCGTCTTGACACGAACAATTGAGTTAATAAAAACTCTTTTTATCAAAAATATTGTAGGAAAAAAGTTATTTCTACATATATGAGCATGATAAATTATTATTTTAATTAATCACACATTTCATTGGATAATTAGTTTATAAAAATTAGACATATGGTCACACAAGAGACAAACATGCTTGTCAAACAACTATGTACAAAGAACCTGCAAGAAGTAAAATTACAATTTCACTTTTAGAGAAACTTGTGCATCGCCGAAACGTTGTCCACCATTGTTCTCCCCGCCGCCATGGCAGTGCCGGAAAAAGAGGCCGACATCCAACATACGAATTTGGAGGTAGTCGTGAATAGCCTGAGTAGGCGTAGGGTCACGACCCTGGCCCAAAGCTCCGCGGAGCCCGCCGACCACAACCCTCCTGGAGACCTGCCACCATGGGTGCCTATGCCGCCGCCGTCCAGCCACTGTTCACAAGGAGAAGCCCCTTCACCCCCTCCGCAGTGTCCAGGAGAAGCTCGAAGAGGCATTGTTCCGGATGGCTAGGGTTTTGCCTCTCGGGTCGTCCGAAACAGATGACGTGGGGGCCTCACAGAGAGTTTTTTTTTTCAGTGGCTATAAGAAATCAAGATACTTATGAGTGGCATGTAACGAGTTTTTCCGATAACCTTGAGTAATGTACTCGACCTCGAAGTACTTTGAAGTCAAGTCAACTCACAAAAAGAAAAAGGAAATAAGTCGAGCGAGTGAATCAGAACTATCGGCTCATATATATATGAGCATATGCTCCTCAACATCCTCAAATCGACTGCCGAACTAGGTTCCAAAGAATAACACCTCCCTTTACAGTTCACACACACTCCTATTCCTAGCTAGGTAGCTAGCAAGCTGCTGATCAACCAGCCAGCGTCCATGGGGGAATACGACGAATGCTGCGACAACTGCGGCTGCAGGTCGAAGGACATCTGGTGGTTCCTCCTCTGTCTTGTCATACTCATAGTAGTCGCGCTCATCGTCGTCCTGGTCGTCGCATTTTCCTTCGTTCGCCAGGTCGTCATCATCGTCGATGACGCCTCCCTCTCCCGCCTAGCGCTTGTCAGCGCACCGGCGACGGCGTTCGCGTACAACCTGTCGCTCGCGCTCACCGTGCGCAACCCGAACTGGGCCATGAGCATCAAGTACACGGAGCCTCTGGAGGCCGCCTACTCCTTCGACGGCCAACAGTTTGATCGCGTCAAGCTCGCCGACGAAGGCGACACGCACGGCGCCAAGAAGACGGTGCTGTACCGGATCACGTCCGGCTCCGATTCCGCCTTCGTGGCGCTGGGCAACGCGGGCGTCGCCGAGTTCAGGGAGGAGAACGCGACGGGGGTGTTCGAGGTGGAGGTGGCGGTGTCTGGCGAGGTCAAGTACACGGCGCGCCTGACCAAGTGCAAGATCGAGGCCAAATGCCCGCTCAAGCTGCAGCTCGTGTCGCCCGGGGAGGCGCCGGGGGCAGTAGTCGTGTTCCAGCAGGTCAAATGCAAGCTCGCCAAGGCGGACAAGAATTGCTAGTGTTTTGGTTGGGCCGGTGCGCTTTATTTAGCTTTCGCTTCGAGTTTTAATTTGCTACTGTACTGCTGTTAATCGATTGTACGTACATGTAATTAATGTGTTCGTCGATGGTGCACCTGGGATAATCGTGTGGTTTTTGGATAGATGCGTGGACCCTCGGGAGAAGAAAAACTACTCCCTCCGTCTTAGAAATCTGTGAAAATTTGAATGTATATATATATATATATATATATATATATATATATATATATTATACTAAATAATTTTGCTTAGCGTAGGTTAGTCCGCACAAATTTTCCGTCCGATTTCTTTTGGACGAGTTTGCCCCTAACTTTTCGTGGGTATTACATGGCACTGCCACCGGCAAGTACCACCGCGACACAACCCTATCCACTCGAGTATCCGTGAGCATGGCCGATCCCCATCCCGTCCTCCTCTCGTGAGCCGGCCGCTCGAGGCCTCTGGATCATCTCCTGGAGCTCTTCCCGAGTCCAAAGCTTCGATCCCCGCCGCCTCTGCAGAGCTCGGCCACCGCCGGCCGCTCAAGGCCTCGCCTCTGCTGCCTCCTCCATCACCGATTCTCGAGATCCCAGCTTCGAGGAGAGAAGAGCATAGGCCACCCCCGCATCTCCCTCATGCCCCGCCTCCATCGCCCACACCTCGCCTCTTCATCGAGCACATGGAGCACGCCGGCAAGCATCCCCGCACGGAAGAGTTGAAGACGAGGTCGGGGGACATATTGTTCCGCGGAGCCTCCAACCAGATCAAAGCCCTGGCGGCACCCGCCGACGTGAAGGCATGATTGTCGCCTGCGGGCTTGGACCTGGTGCTTCATCGTCCTCTACGGTGTCTTGATCTGGATGGTAAGGATTTTTGATTGGATCCACGACTTGCTCCTCCTTTTCTTTTTATTGGACTTTCTCTGCTAGATGGTCTTGGTACAGATGTGTGTTGCCTTGTCAGATGCAAAAAAAACTGCTCGTGGTCAGATGTGCTCTTGGTCAGCTGCAATTAAGTTTGAATGCCTTTTTCGTTATATCCTAGACATCATCTCGTGCATTGCATTTCCGTAAGAGCTTAATTCAGTAGTATACTGGTAGGAGTTTATACAATAATACCTATCTGTTGAATCCGACAATTAGCACAAAGCGACAAATCATTTCTTGGAGTGGTAATTGGAGATCAAATTATAATATACTCTAGGATGGGCAGAATGAGCCCAGTTTCAGTTTTTGATGTATACCAAACTTGCCGCTTTATTACCGTTCATCGTGAAGATAGTACTAAATGTTTTCTCCACTATTTAATGATGTACATAGAAAGTATTGTCAAATTCTGCTTTTCTGTCATCTTGTTTTCTATTTACAGGGGCAAATGATGTTTGAGTGGTACAAATGGATGATATTGATGTTGTAATATGTGATCAATAAGGTAAATGGATGATGTGGGTGTTGTAATATGTGATCAAGAAGGTTGTCAAGCAGTGATGGCTTCAGATTTTGCTATGAGGCAGTTACGCTTTTTCAAAAGATTGCTGCTTGAGCACGGGCACAAGAATTATCAGAGGATGGCATACATGATTCTCTAAAACTTCTGTCTGAACGGTGTCTTAGTGTGCACCGAATGATTTATATACCATGTCCTGACCTTCAGGCATTTTAAGTTATGTACTATGCGCTGGCTGTTTTGATGGAACAAAAATACCACTTATTTTGCAGGTTTATCTACACCCTTCTCGGCCCGGGAATCATTATGTGCTTGCTCTAGCCATATTACTGCCGAAACAGCCAATGGCCCCTGCATGTCATGTGTATCCTTGAAACTGAATTATATGTTATGAAGTTGTATTAGTATGCTTAATTATGGCCAAACTATTTTTTTCTGATATCTCTATTTTTTATATAAATGAAAATTTCTACATGGTATCTCTAGCGGATAAGTTTTGTAATGGAGGTGCTTGCTCCTGGTAATACACCTAACTGAATAATCCAAGCAGTTATGTTCTTGGAGCTCTGCGACCTGGCGATGTAAACTATTTTTCCTTAACCTGACATGCAGCACATGATCTTTTTGTTTTTGCTTGTAATACTGAAAGGTGCAATCACCGCTGATGTATTTGCACTATACTTTATTATTTCCCATTTATCTGCTATTTGATTTGTGGTGGTTCATCAAACCTTCAGGATTTCCCAGATGATCCATCCGGGAAGTTAACTGAATTCAAAGAATTTGTGCGATCAAATATTGACATACTAGTTGAATGCCCGTGTGTTGCCACGGTTTGACAAAAATAGACATAGATAGATTGATTGAGACATTTGTTATTCATGATACTCGGATTGCATAAAACATATGAATGCGTTATGACAATTATCACGCTATGTTACTTCCTCATCATCTCATGCTATTTAAGTTTCTTTCTATCAGCACATTTAGAATAGTAAGATTCCCTTGTGTTGCGGCAAGATACACATTATGAAGCTGTTTAAAATTATAAGGACGACAAAGATTAAGAATGTTTTTTTAGATATCAAAGAACCATGACGAATATAATGGAGTGGCCCTGTAATTTCATGTGTTGTACTTGACGACTTATATTTTTAAATATAAATTCATTCAAGTGCATAGATCTCTAAATGAAGAAACATAATTATGAAGGAAAAAATAAATTCCTGACAAATGCTTGGATGCATTGGAATGCTTAAAAACCTGACAAATATAACGGAATGAACTAACAAGACAACAAGAAGTAGTACCATTATGTTCCGTCATGCATCAGTAACTATCTTAACACAATTTAGTCTTTGTACATCATAGAGGAGTAAGAACTACTGATAGTCCGTAGAAAATTAGCAAATTTTTCTGGGATTCTCTACTAATGTTTGCGGCATCTTAGAGTTCATTCTTATTTTTATACCACAAGCCCAGTATCCTTCAAAGGACTCTCTAGACATGTTTGAGTGACAGAAGCTCCACTTATCCTTCCCTTTTGCTCGTGTTTGGAAATCGGCTCCATGCTATGTTGACCTAGAGTGCATGTTGATCCTTGCATGCTGTTGTTCTTCAATGCGCCAGTGAAATGAGACATAATCTGTGTAGAAGAACCTGGAAGTCATACGTATTGATTAGTTAGTGACACTTTGATAAGTTCTATTTATTTCTTGATTGCATTTAATTCTATTAGTGTGACAAAATGTCATTTTAAAAACTGGCAGGTATCATTTCACCAAAGATGAAGGCTTTGACTTGACACCACTTCAGTGGTGTTGAATCCACATCTTGATTACAAGAACATTAACACAATAACATCACGACTAACAGTAATCATATACGCTCTTGTAAGTCGGAACTTACTCGATTCCAATGAGCACGCTAGGAATGCTCCTGGCAGAGAGAAGTCTATATTATTACTCCTACAGCTCAGGTTGAGTTACTATTATTTCAAAGAGCAAATCAATTTCTATTAGTATATATGTTACATAAGATAAAGATACGAAGATCAGCCCAGGTTGAGTGATAATTATTTCTAAATGGAAAATCAATCTATATTAGTATATTTCTTAGTGTCTACACTCTACTGTCTAATTACGCGGACATGTAGCATTGAGGTTTTTTCTTTTGGTAATGCATTCACCGTATAGATACAACCTATGCTATCCTACGAGTACTTTGTATTCACATTCTCCACACTAAATAAAAGCTTCTGCTTCTAGGATTGCCGGCAGATCGTGCTTCCCCAAACAGGAAGACCATTTTGGAGGTGCTCTTTCTCTCATCAACATCTCCGGCGAAATCAGCGTTGTTGTAGACGATAGGCTGAGGTTTCCCTGTACTCCGCCCGTATCTGCACCCGAGTTGCAGAGTGCCTACAATGTACCTGATCAGGTGCTTCACCGCCGCCCAATGCTCCATTGTCGGCGCTTCCATAAACCTGTTGATGAAGCCGACCATGAACATGATGTCCGGCCGCGTGTGGACGATGTAGCGCAAACTTCCCAAGGTGTTGCGGTAGAGGGTGATGTCGATGGACGGGTGAGCTTGCCTTGCTCAGTTTGAGGCACGGCTCCATCGGTATGTGCACATGATTGCAGCCTGATACCGCGGCCTTTTACACCAGCTTGGTTGCGTATGCTGCTTGCTTGAGAGTGATGCCGCCGGCGCTTTGCTGAACCTCTATGCCGAGGTAGAAGGACAGCAGCCCTAGGCCACTCATGGCAAATGTCCACTGCATATGCTTCCTAAAGCGTGAATCACCTCCTTGCTCGAGCCCGTGATTATCAGATCGTCGACGGACATACCTAGTAGCAGCCCATCAACACATGTACGCTATGTGCTCTGAAGGGCTACAGCGGAATCGGAATGACAACAGCGTGTTGTCGAGCATGGCGTTAGTGCGTGGTGCTTGTTGTATCCCGTACAGTGCCTTAGAGAGGCGTGGTAACTTCTCTTCCTCGCCGTCACGCTCAAAGCCCGGTGACTGCGTGACATACACCTCCTCGAGGTCGCCGTTTAGAAATGCTGACTTGACGTAGAGATGGTGCACATCCCAGCCATACTGAGCTGCGATGGCGATAAGCAGCCGCACGGAGTGGAGCCGCGCCACCGGAGCAAAAATCTCGCCCAACTCCACGCCAGCGCACTGCACGTATTCCTTGGCAAAAGGTCTGGCCTTGTGCTTGATCACCTCGTCGACGGAGTTCTTTTTGAGTTTGAACAACCACTTCAGGACGATCGGCCGCTTGTCGGCCCGCGGCGTGGTAAGTTCCCACATCTTGTTCTCCTCGATGGATGTCATCTCGTCCATCATCGTAGTTCACCACCCCAACATGCGGTTAAGCTTCCTAGAATGAGTTTGGCTCGTCACCTGCAGCGTGTTGTTGTGCCACCGCCAGCTCACGACCACCACAGCCGGCTGCGGATGGATCCTTGATCCTGGCACGATGTGATTTGCTACCGTCGCTGTCATTTGGCTTCTTCTTCTCCCCGGAATTTTCGCTGGATGACATCGCAAAAAAATCCCTGTGAGGCTCTGATACCACTTGTCAGTCCCAGCTCGCTCAAACTCACACGAGAATTGGCAAAGAGAGAAATTCAGTAAGAGATTTACACAAGTGTTTTTGGTGTTGTGTTCAACCGACAACTTTTCTCGTTCTTTCCTTCTCTATTTATTTGGTCGTTACAAGCTAACTGCAAACCGAAAAACAGGGCACGAGCACGAGAGTAATGTTCCCATCCCAACTTCTCATACACGTCCCCCCTACACTGATGACATGATCGTTACATCATGCCATCCCACGAAAGACCATGCCGTCGAGCTAATCTACTAAACTTTCAAAGCAAAGACTGGGTCGCAGCTCAGCTTATTTCTGACTGAAAGAAAAACACTAACTGCCGTCAGACAATGTAAGCCCTAATTGAATTTTTTCTTCCAAGGAATAGAGGGCAGAGGCAATTGTTAGTTAACATCACCACCTTGTCTGCCGATCCAGATGCAAATTTGAGCTGAATTTCGTTAGGAATCAGGATGAAGTTTAACTTGATCAATCACATGTACAGATCCCTTTGCTATTGCACTTGGATTGATTTTAACTCGGATTGAACTGCATTGACGGAGGGATACCAATTTTAGGAGTTGACAAAAAAAGAAACACAAATTATATTCTAGGAAACGCCAAGTGATCATGCATGCTATGTACTATAAACTTATGGGGAAATCCAGGGCATGGTCGTCATCGACGGTGGCGCCAAAGCACGGTGCGAGGTCGTCGGAGGCAATAAGAGTCAGAGTCGGCGAGCTGCCAGACCAGGCGCCACGGACGCGCCAGCCCCTCGGGCCTCGGCGGAGGTTTCCCTCTCGACGACTGTCTTTTGTGGAGCTAAGCTGCGTCACCAGCCACGCCACTGAGGAAGAGGAGTTGACACATCGCCCCAATAATGAGGATATGCAGTCCAACAGAGGGATCGGTCATTGACTCCCAATCTCGATTATGGCCGGAGATTGAGTTCTGCCATATGGTTTTTGAAAAGGAAGGTACTCAAAGCAACCTGAATGTTAGAGAAGTATAGGCATGTGGGTAAGTGTGCAGTAGCATAATCACCTCTAGAGCATTGCTACGTTTCTTCCGCCTGGTCATCTGATCATCACAGGTGGCTATAGTGGCAGATCAGATTTGGTGTGGACGTCGGCGGCAATGTTGGAACCTCGGAGCATGCAATGGGCGACGGGCGACCACGGTATGGAATCATTCGACAACGTGAGTAGCGGTAGCATCAAGAGAAAGAAAGCAGGTGCATGTAGGAGGCGTAAAAATAAGGTCATGAGATGAGTTATTTTGATGAAAGGATCTGTGAGAATATTTTGGCAAGTTTGTTTGAGTCAGACGTCTATCTGATTTGTATGCTGCCATTTTTTTTTTCTTATCTGTTCTGCATGGCGATTGGTTTGTTGCATGCAGTGTAAGTTTGTTAGACGGATAACTAATGAACTCGGTTTTTTGGTTGCATGCATGCGGTGGTATTTTATTTGTAATTTTTGCATGTGTGACACCAGGCATTCACCACGCTTTTGAAATTAATAGTAAAGATGTGAATGGGTAACCCTCTCGGTGGTGGTGGTTCAGGTGAGAGATTTTGTACACTGAACCTACTTTTTTGTGTCTTACACTTGTAAACAAACAACTGTGATTCGCTAAAAAATAAAGCTCTATAAATATACACGAGCTCATGAACAGATTGCAATCTTACAGTATGCTTGAAACTAGACTACGCCATACCGTGTAAAATTCTGCTAATGTAGAATTTGAGGAACTCTGTACTGTTTATGAGTATGGTGGCAACCTGTATATATTTTGTCTTAAACTGAATGCGGACTGCTTTGAGTACTACGATCATCTAATTACCTTACACATTTCTGGATTTAGCTAACCGCTGTAATTTTGAGAAAATACTAGCTTTTGTGAGTAACTGATTTTCCCCGCAAATATAAAATATTTGATTATTCGCAAGCGCTATCAATCATTCTTGCGATGGTACTTTGGGCCTTTGGTCCTGACCGTGAAATACTACAACAGCGACGATGATGCAGTCCCCGCAAGGTTGCCTCTACTAGGAAACTAGACCCAGAATGGTCCAAACTATGCTGAAACTAACTTACCTCCTAGGAGTGACTCATGGAGTGTGCCAATATTAGATAAGGTGAGATGCTTCCCTGGCCACAATACAAGTATTTCGTCCTTCTTTACTCTGGTTTGCTGTCAGAATGTAGATCATTAATAAATCCCTTCAACCGTTTGTTTCTTTTTAGTCTGATAGATAAGTTTCTATTGACATTACATGGTGAATGCTTTGGAAGGAGCACCAACATGTTCCTGCCTGATCCCTGAGGGTTACTGCCAACATGAGGATACGCCGAAGTAGTGAGGATTCATGTGATGGTCTGGTTACCAGACGGCTACAATCTCTTGCTGGCATCCTGCACTTGCATTGGAACAATGAACAATGTTTCTCGCCATAGCTTTGGGCATTTTCGCACTTTTTAAGTATCAACACTTTCCATCACATTGCTAGCCAGGCCATGGAGTTTGCCGCTTCCACGGTTCCACACCACCGGTGGTATCTCTGAATGTGGTAAACAACAGAGAATACGGTGGCATGCCTCGCCACACGTCGCCAGCTCCGACACCACCAGATGAGTTTGAGAGGTGAAGGAGACGACTAGGGAGACAATGGGGCATGGTAGTGGGAACCTTGATTTCCTTTGCTATATACTCCCTCCGTCCCAAATAAGGCGTCTAAGGATTAGTCAAAAGTCAACATTTTTTAAGTTACCATGATTACACACAAAAATATAAAAATTTATAATACTAAATTAATATCAATAGATTCACCATAAAGTATTTTTTTTTCTAAATATTTGGTCAAAATTAGTAAGGTTTGACTTTTGACCAATCCTTAGGTGCCTTATATTTTAGGACGGAGGAAGTACTTGATTTTTCTGCACTTCTCTCTTTAGATCTGTGTGTTCATTTCTATATTGCTAATAGTGGTATTCTCCTGTTTTGGGTGATTCTTATTATGCCTTTGCCCCACAGTTTTTTCTCGGTGTTCTCAAACATACATATAGTTCCACTATTTATACCCATATAAGTCACAAAAGTTATTTTTTTTACAGTTGATGATATTTCTGCAGGCATTCAGTGGCCATAGAGGGCCTTTGCTTCTAGGCTTTACTCTCTAAGCTATTCTATGGTTCCTATGTGGCTCTTAGGTTCTTACCGTTCCTGAATTGTTCTTTCTATTTTCAACAACAACTATCTGATGGATCCCTGTGATTACTAGGCAGTATGCCAAGTGAATATATGTAACTAAACTAGCATGTAGTAGATGATTTCTACTAGCCAAATCAAGTTTATTTATCTCAATGGTAGATTCACCATAGGTTAAGATGGTATTAGTTCGTACGCCGCGGTTGACTTTGTACGAATTCCACTAGATGAGTAAGTTTTATCTACAATATTTTATTTTATTTTTTCATTATTATCAAAATCGTTTGTCCCGTAATAACCACAACGCTGATTCGAGATCAATTTGCAAAAAATTAGTAGATCATGGCTTGCTATTTTTTTAGATAATTTACGTTAGCTAAAAAAAATCAATAAAAATCAATCCGTAGCAACACACGGGTATTCAGCTAGTATATACTAAATAGTGTCAGATTCATTTAAATTTTAACAAAATCTACGACATCTATTTTAGGACGGAGGGAGTATTTTTTTTATTTATCAAAAAAAAATTAGAGGCGAAAGAAATATCACCTAGAAACATATTCCTGAATTCTTAGGGTCACGACTCCAGATGTAGTTAGTTGAATCACAAATGTAAACAATATCAAGGATGGATATTAGATACGCTTTTGGGAGGATAAACGATTTGGTCACGCTACCTTGCGAGTGTACGCTATTGTTAAACATAAAGGGAGTATGTGTGAACTGTAAAGGGAGGTGTTATTCTTTGGAACACATTCGGAGGATTCGATCCCACAATTTCCACCGTCATGGGATCGAATCCTCCGAATGAGTCTTTTAGAAGAGATCTCAATGGGACTCGGTTAGAATCTTGGAATAATCTCCTTTTACGATTATCCACGGTGCAATTATCAAAAGGTTCTGGTGAGTTTAAATGGAAGTTAATTGTGAATGGTAAATTCACATTTGATTCCATGTATAGTCTTGATACATCCTGGTATTCCAGTAGATGATGATAATAAGAAATTTTGGAAAAATGGAGATACCTCTTAAAATGAAAGTATTCGCATGGTATCTTCGTAGAGGGGTAATTTTTACTAAAGATAATTTTGTAAGGGGAATTGGCATGAAAGTAAATAGTGTGTTTTTTGTCATCAAGATGAGACGATTAAACATTTATTCGTCTAATGTAAATTTGCTCCGTCTATATGGCCAATCATCCAAGTAGCGTCTAGTTTATCTCTCCATGATCGGTGGCCAATGTTTTTGATAACTGGTTATATGAGATAAATGATAAGTATAAGATTCTATTTAGGGTGGGGGCGCTTGCCATTATTTGGTTTCTATGGCTTTGTAGAAATGAGAAAAAATTAATAATAAATTGTCTACTAGCTTGCAGGTTATCTATCGGAGTACGGCTACTCGTCGTTTATGATCATCTCTTAAATGTCTGGAGTTTTACGACCTATTTATGAAAGGATGTACACACTTGCAGGATACATCGAGGGATATTTGTTGCCGACTTAGATGGCAGTGTGATCTGAGAATTGAGCCGCCATCCTCCTTGGCATCAGGATAAAACATAACTTGTTATAATGACCACTTAGTTTTATCTTACTTTATTTTTCCTATTTTTGTCAGCTATGTGCATCGTGGTTATGCAGAGATCGGGTGTAAACATTAATATTCGTAATAAAACGTCTATTTCCAAAAACAAAGTATATTATGATATCACTAGTTGAATGCTCATGTGTTGCTACGGTTTCTCTAAAGTTTCTTTAACTGAGTATACATGGCGCGCATGTAAACATAACGCCCGAAAAATACAGACCAAAGTGTCTATGAACTTGTAAATAAAGTATCATATTTTGAGTCATATGTTGAGTTGAACGAGGAATCATTAAAATATGTTCATGAGAAAGTATCCTATATAAGTAACTCTCTCAAAAACACCAATATAGGGGAGAATCTTTTTGAGTGGAAGCAAATAAAAACAGACAAAATAATAATAATAAAGATAAACAAGTACATGAGATAAAAAATGATTAGTGATAGTATTAATGAACCTCTACTTGATCTTAACAAATGTAGCTTGAATGAACTTTTATCTATCTTGCAAAATTATACTAAAGACTCATCTATTTTCATCAAGAAGGTTTCAGCTCTTATATTGCAAACCATGTGTTTAAAATAAAGATAGAAAGATATAATAGAGAAGAAATGATACGACCTAATCTGGGGAATCTATGGACCCCCAAGATACAAATTACTATTGGAAAAAACAACTTGGCATGCTATTCTATAGGATATAGTGTTTCTACAATTTCTAAAAAGTTATATGATAAACTTGAAATAGGTGTCATGAAAAAATGTGATATTAACTTACTACTTGTTGATACTTCTACTAAACATGCTTCAGGTAGAGTCAATAATGTTATGGTTTAACTTCATATAACATTTGTACTAGTGGACTTTATTGTTATGGACATGATAATTAGTTCCTCTAGTCTTGTAATACTTGGAAGACCCTTTTTGAGAACCACATGTGTTGTCATTGATTTCAAGGAAGGGAATGTGAAGTTTCAGTTATCATGTAAGAACTTCATGGATCACTTCCCAAGAAATAAGGAGGTGGTTGCAAGGACAAATCCCCCACATGATCTCTACCCCTCTTAAAAAACAAGTTATGAATCCTAGGTATATGACTATAAAGAAAGCGCTTTACGGGAGATAATCCAGTTGTTTTGTTTTGATTTTTATTTTGAGTTCTTTCTGTAGCAAGGAAGTTTTTCTTTTTGTTTAGCTACTGAAGTTTTCAATAAAGTACAAGTTTTACCCATTTTGGATGTTAAAGTTTACAATACATATGCGGATCTGTAGATTCCTGCATGTTATGATTTAAGGAAAAAATCCCTAAGCTGCTTGATAGCTCCGATTGGACTCAAATTTCCACCGTAGTTATAATTTTGCATCCTCTTTATGCAAAAGCATTAGCAAAGTTTCCTGACACTTATATGTAGTCAAAATAATAACATTTTCCAGCAACTATTTTCTGGACAGATTCTATCTTTTGATGCAAGAGTGGCTTCTTTGAGTCTTTATTTGATTTTTTGCATATTTCAAAATGTTTTGAATGGCATACACTTAAGCATCTCTCTGGACATTTCAGATTCCATTTTATTTGAGATTTGGAGAGCATCTTCGAAATTATCTTTATGTCACTAATGTTAACCCCATAGAAAATAAATGCGAAAAAGTTTTTGTGTTGAACTTTTTGGACAAGGAATGGAGGAATATCATACCATGAGCTATCCAAGAATGGTGAAAACCATAAGTTTAAGGATGCCCAAGGCACCCCACTGGACCTATTTCACTCAAAGTTGGCAAACCTCCAAACTTTGTTTTGTGAGCAACATATTACCATCGCATAAACTTGGAGCGTATGTATCTAGTTTTTAGTTTTTAAGTTTTGTTAATGATATTTTTATATAAATAAATACCACCACATGAAGTTGTACTTATTGAATATCATTCAGCTACTGGAATAAAACTACGTTCAAGTTCGAAGGTTATTAAAGAAACATGAGGGATGAATAGTTGCATAAAAGTAACCCATGACTATTTCTATACATTGTGTGATGTTTTATTCTTGAGTTTATGATATTTTGCAAGTGTTGAATGTAGTACTAGTACTTATTACCTCATATAATTTCAAGTTTGAATTTATCTTTGATGTTAATGATGAGTAGTACTATGGACAATTTTGCATGCTTATTCCTAGTGGTTAAAATCCTCCCTATTACTAGACTTTATATAAAAGTTCAAGCAAATCTTGTACATCCATAAACCTTTGAACCAAGTTATTTTTAGCAGTCTCCACGATATCTACCTATATATAACTCATGCTATTCCAAGCATATTTAGCATGTGCTACTTTATTTAGATTACAAACAATGTTGCTTTTGTCTATGCTTGGTATAGAGAAGTTATTTGTGGGGTTACCATGATTTTAACAGGACAACCCTCCTAAAAGGGGGGATGGTAAAAGTGAGAAAAAACAAAAGATAGAAAATAAATATTCCCTCAGAATTTTGGATTTAGGGTTCATGTTTCTGTTTTTAGGTCCTGAAGAAATGTGGGAATTTGGAGTGGATTGATGTGTACATTGATAGGATGATTGGAGGAATCAATTGGAGCAACTCGGGAGCTTGGGGGTTAACAAAGTGGTTGTTTCGATGATTCCCAATGCTAGTTTGGGTGCCTAGGAAAAATTCAATTTGTTTATCGAGTTAGTGTCTCGGTTGCAATCAATTCAATCTATGAGATTAAAGTCAAACTTTAAGATTTAGGGAGATGGAAGTATAAGAAATAAGAAACAAAATGACACAACTCTTGAACACTTTCCAATTAAAAATTTTATACAACTCTTGATGTAAAAAAGAGAGTTTATCATTTTAGAGGGTGAAAAGTGATGCATTCACTAAAATCTTTAAGTCTCATTCATATACCAAAATTATACAACTCTTGAACACGTTCAAATTACACTTTGGACATGATAATGTTGTTCTAAGAAAATCTTGGGAGTTTACCATTTTTAGAGAGTGAAAAGTAATGCATAAACTAAAGGGATCAATAAACTAAAATCTTTATGTCTAATGCATATACCAAAATTATGCAACTCTTGAACACTTTCAAATTAAAATTTAGACATAATAATATTGTCCTAAGAAAATCTTGAGAGTTTACCATTTTCAGAGAGTAAAAAGTAATGCATAAGCTAAAGGGATCTCTAAACTAAAATCTTTTTGTCTCATGCATATACAAAAATTATACAACTCTTGAACATTTTCAAATTACACTTTGGACATGGTAATTTTGTCCTAAGAAAATACTGAGAGATTACTATTTTTAGAGCGTGAAAAAAATCCATAAACTAAAGGGATCCCTAAACTAAAATCTTTATGTCCCATGCATATACCAAAATTATACAACTCTTGAACACTTCCAAATTACACTCTGGACATGATAATGTTGTCATTTGAATACGTCTCTTTATTTTCATTTGTTTATGGAGGTAAAGTACTGGTGGTACAGATAGAGTAGTGGCACAGATAGAGAGGGGTTATCCTGCCCATTGGATCACATAGGATCAACGGTTGGTGGGCACGATCCGCATGACAACTGTGTCGACTAATCAGGGCGTAGCAGCCAAAGTGAGCACATGTTTGGGTTTTTGTGAGAGAGGGCAAAACTGAGTACTATCAAAAAACCAAGGACAAAACAGACTAAGGGATTCAAATAGAAAATATAAACAGATTTAAAAAATGGAAAATGTGTATTTTATACAATGAAATACATCTTGGCCTACGTCAAATTATTTGCAATTCAAATATACATGAGTGTGCCAATTATGGCCTCACTCAGACAAAATATGTTTTGGGGAAAGGGTTTGAGTAGAAAGCCATGCATCTTTGTAGCTAGTAGGTGATTTGAGAAGTGGTGGTTTAGGGTAAAACTTGATTTCTCTATGTTTCTTCTGGTTTCCTAGGTGGCAGGTCATATAAGAAGACTCCATTAGTAGGTGCCACTGCGTTTTGATCATTTTTTGAATTAGTTGTGTATAAAATAACCCAATTAGCAACTAAACTCCATTCGTTGACTCTATGTTGACCAACCACTCGAGGGTAAAACTGAGTATATTGTTCGAGGGTAAAAGTGAGTCAACTAACGCGCCATTGTATCTCTTGAGGGGATAAATGAGTATGCCTAACGCGCTAGGGTTAGACTCGAGGGGGAAAATGTGACTTACCGTACGCGTGTAGTGGTGCACGATGCAGTAACGGACGTGTGTCACGGTGCATGGTGCAGTAGTTGATATGTCCATAACGTATCTATAATTTTTGATGGTTTTATGCTAATAATATGATTTTGACACTCCTTTTTGTATAAAATTTATGATTTATTTGGACTAGCATACTAATAGTTGCAAAAGTGCATAATGTTCTTGTTTTACACTTTGATGTGTAGGAATTACCAAGAATACAAGTGGAAACCTTGTTGGAGTCAAATTGTGATTTTTTTAGAAATCTGTGTCAGAACTGTTTTTAAAGATGGTCATGTTTCGGGTCGAAGACGGCGTCAAACGGAAAACTTTTCAACTACAAAGTTGTTGGAAATTTCACGACAAACTTTCTAGACATAAAATTTAGCTGATTCTGAATCCGGACGAGCCTGCTATGCCCGATTTACTGTAGCCCAAGATGGGGTGACAGGAATCCGATAAGCTATATAAAGGGGGGAAATCTAATTCGCCCAGGTGATACGTCCAAAACGTATCTACTTTCCCGAACACTTTTGCTATTGTTTCTCCTCTATACTTGTGTGATTTGGATGCAACTAATGCGGACTAACGCTGTTTTCAGCAGAATTGCCTTGGTGTCTACTTTTTGTGCAGAAGATCAACTATCAGGAAAAATCCCAGAAAATATGCCAAAAATCCTATTTTACCTGAAGACTCCAGGAGCCAGAATACGAGACGGAGAAGAGCCCTGGGGTGGCCACACCACCTGGTGGCGCGGGCCAGGCCAGGCCGTGCCAGGGGGTGGTGTGGGCCCCCCAGGCACCCCCTCGGTCTCTCTCTTCGCCTATAAGGAGCCTTCTGACCTAAAAACTTCGGGGGGTTTTCGATGTTTTTCCAGAAGGAGTTCCGCTCCGCCGCCACCACCAGATTCCACGAAACAGTACCAGAAACTCCGTTCTGGCACCCTGCCGGGATGGGGAATTGGAGGAGATCATCGCCATCATCATCACCATCGCTTATTCATCGACCATCCATGTTTCCCCCATCTATGAGTGAGTAATCCCCCGCTGTAGGCTATGGGGATGGTAGGGATTGGATGAGATCGTTCATGTAATGGCATCAGATTGTTAGGGCATGGTGCCTAGTATCTTTTATTATTGCTTTATGACTTTGTTGCGACTTGCTGTGCTTAATGCTTGTCACTAGGGCCCGAGTGCCATGATTTCAGATCTAAATGTATTATTGATTCATTATGATAGTATTGTTTTGGGTCTTATCTGCAAGTTGTATACACACGTTGTTGTCCAGAACCTATGGCCCTGAAGTGACAGAAATCGGGATAACCAGAAGGGAAAGGCTTTGATGTGAGGATCACATGTGTTCACAGAGTGTTAATGCTTTGCTCCGGTGCTCTATTAAAAGGAGCACCTTAATTTCCAGTAGTTCCCTAGAGGCCCCGCTGCAAACGGGCTAGCAGGACAAAATATGTTGTGCAAGTTCTCATTGCGAGCACGTATGACTATATATGAAACACATGCCTAGGATTGTCTAGTACTTGGATGCTTTATCTTATTTATCTGCAATTGCCCTATGTTCTGATTGCTATATGAATTGTCTTGTCCATGCAACGTCCGTCCATCCATCCCTATGCCTACCGCACTCGAATCCCACGGTTTACTGCTTTTGTTACTACTATCTTTGCTTTACTAATGTTGCTGCTTTACTATTCCTACTACAAAACTGTTGCTACTGATAAACTGTTGTGAGCAAGATTGTTTCCAGGTGCAGCTGAATTGACAACTCAGTTGTTAAGGCTGATAAATATTCTTTGGCTCCCCTTGTGTCGAATCAATAAATTGGGTTTCACTTCCCTCGAAAATACTGCGATACACCCCCTATACTTGTGGGGTCATCAAGACTATTTTCTGGCGCCGTTGCCGGGGAGCATAGCTTTATTTATCAAGTTCACTTGGATTCTCTATTGTTCGCTGCTATCCATCCATCATGGGTAAGTCTCGTGATGGAAAGTTTCCTATTTTACCATCCACTACAAGAAGAGGTACGGTTCTGAACACCTTTGCTGCTCTTGATTCACCATCTGTTATAAGTAAGCTCGTTACACCACCACATACACATGCTACACACACTGCTACTACTGCTGAATCTGAAACTTCTGATGCTTATGATGCTGCTTCTACTGTGCTTGATAAGAGTGGTTTATTAGGTCCTTCATAGATGCTACGATTGCTAGAACTATAGCTGGAAATACCGAAACTCCTAATGAAGACACTACCACACCTGTTAGCTCACCTGAGTCTAGTGAGAGTTATGATATTGAAGAAGATTATGTTGAGATGACCGATTTGTTTATTAAAGAATGTAAGAACACCCATGATAGGAGCGCTGCTAAGAGTCTCCTTGAGATGCGTACTATTAGACCCAAATTGTCTCCTGATACTAAGTTTGATGCTTCTCCCATAAACATTAAGGATGAAGATTATGATTTCTCTCTTGAGCTATCATAGTATTGTCGAGAAAGAACCTTTTTGTGGGACTAAGAATGAAAGTGTTGTAGCACATATGAATGAACTTTCTAGCATGAGTGGTTTGTTTTCTGATGATATTAAGATGCGTACTTACTTTGTTGCTAGGATTTTCCCTTTTTCACTGAAAGGAGAAGCTAAAACTTGGTTTAGTAATTTACCTCCTGGATCTATTGATAGCCCTGAGTGCTTGATTAGTACTTTCCTGCAGAAAAATTTCCTCCCAGTGCTAGACATGCTATTTTGCAGGAACTTTTTGATTTTAAACAGGGAGAAAAAGAGGTATTGCCTGAATCTTGGGCAAGGTTTTGTGCTTTGATTCATGCACGGGCTGTAAGTCCATTACCTAAGAATGAGCTTCTTGATATATTTTATAATGGACTAACCGAGGAATCTAGGACATACCTAGATAGTTGTGCTGATTGTGTTTTTAGGAATAGAACTCCAAAGGAAGCTGAGGAATTAATGGCCAAAATAAGCAAGAATTATGAAGATTGGACTCCTCCTAAACAAGCTACACCTGAATTAATTATACCTGAACCATCTATTCCTGTGCCTATTCCAACATCAAAGAAGAGGGGAGTTATTGAATTAAATGATGAAGTGATGAAGGAAGCTAAGAAATGTCTTAAGGAGAAGGGAATTAAAGCTGCAGATGTCAAGAATTTACCTCCTATAGAAGAATTATGTAAGCCTATTCCCTACTCACCCACTATTGAGGTACACTCTCTCCAACACTTTGATGAAGGTGATATCCCTTACTTGAACCCTCCTGATCAATGCTTAGAAGAATTTGATATCTTTATTGTTAAGCAATATAACTTTAATAAAAGGGTGCAAAATCATCTAATGGAAAACACTAGAGCTATTGTTGAGTTGAAAGATATTGTGGAAAGAACCTCTAATGATGTTAAAATGATTGTTAAATACTTTCAAATGGTTCAAACTCAAATAGATCAACTCGTTAAAGTGCAAAACGACTTGCTAGTTAATGTTTCTAAAGAAAAACATGCTGATGAAATTAGAACTAGAAGTGGAGCTGCTACCCAGGATCCTCTATATCCTGAGGGGCATCCCAAAAGAATCGAGCAGGATTCTCAACAAGCTGAAAATAGTGGTTCTACTCATAAGAAAAGGAAAAAGAAACATAAAACTGTTGTAGAACCCTCTGAACCTGCTATAGATCCTAATAGTATATCTATCTCTGATGTTGAAACTGAAAGTGGTAATGAAGAAAATGAAGTTCCTAGTGAAGAAAAAGTTGAGGAAGAACCTGAAAACCACACTAAGACTACTAAATACACCAAAGAAGATTTTATTTCTAAGAAACATGGTAGTGAAAGAGAACCTTGGGTCCAAAAACCTATGCCTTTCCCTGATAAGAAACACAAGTCAAAGGAAGACGAACACTATAATAAGTTTTGTGAGTGGATGAAGCCTTTATTCTTGCAAATTCCTTTGACTGATGCTATTAAATTGCCTCCTTACTCAAAGTATATGAAGGACATTGTCTCGAATAAGAGGAAGATCCCTAATGAAGAAATTTCTACCTTGCTTGCTAATTATTCCTTCAATGGTAAGGTTCCTAAGAAACTTGGAGACCCAGGGATTCCAACTATCCCTTTCTCTATTAAGAACAGTTATGTTAGAAATGCTTTGTGTGACTTGGGAGCTGGAGTTAGTGTTATGCCTTTTTCTCTCTATAAGAGGCTTCAGCTTGAAAAATTGATACCAACTGATATATCTTTGCAAATGGCTGATAAATCTACCACCATTCTTGTGGGTATATGTGAGGATGTACCTGTTCAGGTGGCTCACAATTGCTTGATATTAACTGATTTTGTTGTGCTTGAAATGCCTGAAGATGATAATATGTCTATTATACTTGGGAGACCTTTTCTTAATACTGCAGGAGCTGTTATTAATTGTAATCAAGGAAAGGTGACCTTCAATGTTAATGACAAGGAACATACTGTCTATTTCCCCAAGAAGATTGAAAGGACTTATGGTTTGAATTCAATTGAACATGTTGAAGGCATTCAAGTTGGAGAAATATATTGTCCCATACCAAAAGAAAAATTTGAAACTATTATGATTGGGACCATTGCTATCAAGGTTAAGGTAACATAATCATTAGTGGAGTACAAAGTTTTGTCTCATATGCAATTGTTTGGGTAGCAAGACTTGATCAACCTTGCTAAGAAAAGGATTCCACTGAACAAAACAATGTTTTCATTATGATTATCTCCGTTTATTTCTATCCTTTGCATTTTTAGTTTTTGTTTTCCTTTAGTTTTATTTGTGTTGCTAGTTGCTTGCATGCTAGAACTTCTATAGTTCTAGCCTTGTTTTGTGTTTGCATCATGTTTCAAAAAGAAAAGAAAGAAAAAAAATATGTCTGTCAGAAAAATCATTCTTCTATTTCTGAAAAATGCCCAAAAATAAAGTGTCTCGAAAAATTCCAGAAAATTCATATTAAATTTTGACGTGAAAAAAGGGGCAGAGGAGTACCTGGTAGGTACCAAGGGGGCCCACCAGGCAGGCACACCATGTGGTAGCGCGGCCAGCCCTGGGTGGCGCCATGCCCTGGTGTGGGCCACCCTGGCCCCCCACCAACTCTCTCACCTGCCACTTTCTTCTCTCTCCCGAGTAAGCTCCAGTTCATAGCTCAAAATCGCGTTCTTTCTGTGCTTGCTCTCGATTTCTTCGATCTCCTTGCTCAACCCATCTTTCTTGCTGAAATTTGGAGCATTTGTTCCTTGGTATGTGACTCCTCCCCTTATCCAAGTAGATTTGTGTTTAGTGGATTGTATGTTGAGTATTTTGCTGCTGTAGGTGACTGGTTATGAGAGCTTGTAAGCTTGTTTGATGCTTAGAGATATAGTTTTGATGCATGTTTGGGCCTCTTGCAAGTCCCTTTGAGTAGAATCCTTCATTATATTTACTTTGCAACCACTTTTTTAATAGGTGTTTAAATTTCAGAGTAGAGGATGAGTGAACACCACCTAAACCAACATGAGCTTTGGGTGCCTGAGGTCATGAAGGTCCACCGGGAGGAGGAAGTTTATCCCTCTATTTATCCATGCCCGGAGTTCATGAGAGCTGTAGGAATTCTACAAGATTTCCACACTTTGGTTTCTAATGCAGGGTTAGAGCACTTCTTGGAAGATGAACCTTGTCAATTTGTGAAGCTAACCATGTATGTGGTGCAGGACTTCAAATTTAGTCACTCTTTGCCTAACCCCATGGTTCATTACAAAATTTACAATATAGCTGTCGACCTTTCTTTTGATGATTTTTGTGCAGCTATTAAGGTACCTCAATGGGGATCATGTAGAAAGATTAAGGAGAGACCTGAACCACTCATGGATTTATATGCAGAAATTTTCCAAGGAAGTAGCTTCTCGAAAGAGAATGAAAAAATCTGTAACATTCATTTTCCCTCCATTCGCTACTTTGCCTACTTTATTGCCAAGTGTGTTCTTGCTAGGAAAACTGCCAATAAGTTATCTTCGTTTGATCTAGCATTTATCTCTGCTGCTCTTAGACGAGATAGGTCTTACAACTTAGGTGCTTTGATAGCTTTCCGTCTAGCTGCTAACCGTGAGAAAGGTGGAATCTGTGGAGGCCTCATTGCTTCTCGGTTACTAGCATTGCATGGTTTAGTGCCTCATCATCTAGACCTACAGTTTCCCATAGAGAGGCTTGATCTTAATTCCATGATATAGCATAAATTTATTTCCTCGTGGGCTAGTTTGAGTGAGTTGTCTTATGAAATAACCTTTCTCAAAGCTGGTTGGAGAAAGAGCAAGTCCGAGCGAGTTTTTCTTTTGCCTGCACCTGTCTTGTTTAACCTTGATAACAGGGAAGGATGGTCCCTCACTGAGGAGGAGCTTGACACGTACTTGGGAGAGCTCTCCCAATAGGAGCAGGACACTAGAAGGGAGGTCATGGATGATTCGGTCTAGCCCTCGAATGAGGGAGAGTCTTCATATCAGCAGCCCGCTTATGATTGGGGAGCTTCCTCCTCTTCTCATGGGCCCAGCTACGACCATTCTTACCAAGCTCCTCCCGCTTGGAACCCTTATTCATACATGGACTGATTCCCACTTAGGCCAAGAGCCTAAACTTGGGGGGAGGTACGCCGACACCGCACTCATCTCCATATCATGTTGCGTCGGTACTTTGTATATTCATGTTTCCGTTCTCTTTTTAGTTTGCGTTCTTCTTTGCTTTTGCTTTCTAAAAACACAAAAAGACCAAAAATATTTTTGTTGTTTCTCTTTGGTTTGCTTCTTCTTTTGCCTTGGTTTGTTTTCCCCTTTTCGCTTTGTTTGAACTATTCGAAAAACCCAAAAAGATTTTGCTTTGCTTGTTTTTCTCTTTTGGTTCTTGTTTAAAAAAATCAAAAACACCAAAAATATTTGTCGTTCTTCTTTGGTTTTTGCGAGTTTGCTACAGGGTTCGGGAGTTCTCAGTGGACTATTGGTTTCATATTATTATTCAAGTTACACAAGTGAAGAGCAATAATGAGGATCAATGACAACTTGACGCGTGGTAATATGTTGGTAACGAACTCTATTTGTTTTCATTGTTTGTACATATACTCATCATTGTGAGCTTGCTTAGCCCGTTCAAGTAGGGTGTATGTTATCTTTGGATGCTTAGTAGTTCTTGCTTTCTTATGATTAGCTCCAGCTCGCTAATAGTTTGTAGCATGTCTCATGAATGTTTGCTTGCATTACTCTATTTATAAATTGGTATGACATCGTGGTATCCTCCTCTGAATGTTTCATTTGATCGACATGGCACATGCTCACGCGTGTACATGACTGTAATAATCAGTTAAGCCTTGACGAATTATTTTGCCTTGAGGATCTTGAATCACTTTCATGCCATGAGTAGTCTTGTTTTGTTGCAAGCATGATAATGACAATTATTGCTCTCTCGTTTGTCGCTCCCTTAATATTTCTAGCCTTCACTTCCACTGAGTGTTTTACTCATGTCTCCAACTCCCTAAACCAAATATTTCCAAAGTGTCCACCATACCTATCTATTAGCATCATTTGCTACTTCCGTGCATATTCAATATGCCTTGTTTTCTTCCGAATAAAATGTTTGCTTGTTTTGAGAAAGTTAGTTAGTAAAGCTCTCACGAACTTGATGGCACACTTTATTTCCTGCACTTAATAAACCTGAACCATTGTGAACTCTCCATGAAAGTTATATGCTTGCAAATTATAGGCTGGGGATTAGCAGAACCGTGCTGTCACGGGGAACGCTTTCAACACTTGTAAATATATACCCAGTTGATACCTTGCTCTTTTGTTTGCAGATGTCGTCGGTGTGAAATAAAAGGGGAGCTTGTAAGTCCATGGAGTTATGTATGTGTGTTAGAGAAACGCATGGGCCGCTGGTCTAATCCATGCTAACATGGTGGAAACCTGCAGCGTAACCATACTGATATCTATGAAGCATTCTTCTTATAAAAAAAGAGAGAGATAGCTATTGAAAAAAAAAGAAAAAAAAGAGTTTTATGAAAAGAGGAAAGAGAGAAAAAAGCACCATTTTCCCATGGTAAATAAGAAGATTGCTGAGATACTCATTGTCTGCTTGCCTTGTCATTTTGATATGGGGATTCTTCTGTATCATCGGGCAAGGGGTACCCCGTTGGCGGTTCTCAATGATACGCACATACTTACGATGACAAGAACTTACCGGTAACTAAAGTTGAGTAGCATGAGGAGCGGCCCTCGTACTCAAGGGACTTGGGATTTTCAGTTTATAGTCTGTCAAGCATATAACTCAGATTGGACCTCACTTTTACCTTAACCACATTAAAGATGCTTATGACAGGGCAATGATAGCTCAAAGCTAACAAGTACCATACTTTCAGCATTTAGAAGCCTTTCAAAATTATTCAAAACCTTTTCTTCTACTTGTTGAGTCTCCACATATTCTTTGAGCACCTTCTTGAGAGCATAGTTGTCATTCTTTGTGTTTGTTTCATTACTTGATTACTTGTGTTGTTACTTTGATGCTTGTATTCTTGATATCTTTACTTCTAGTCATCACTTGAACTTCAGAGGTGCCTTGGCATTCATAATCAAAGGCAAGCGAGATACCACTCTATCATACCTTTCTATGAGCATTGTAATGTTGCTTATGTTCGTGTTTCATGCTACTTATTATTCTTGAGTTGGAATCTCTTCATAGCTTGCAATGACTATTAAGTAGACTCAGTTGCATACTCTTTATTATGGATTGTCTAAGTAGTTGATCACATTGCTAAGAATATTTCCATCATATGAAGCAAATGTGTTCGTGAAAGTTCTTTTATCGCAGTCAGTTTTCAATTGAATTGCTTGAGGACAAGCAATAAGCTAAGCTTGGGGGGAGTTGATACGTCCAAAACGTATCTACTTTCCCAAACACTTTTGCTATTGTTTCTCTTCTATACTTGTGTGATTTGGATGCAACTAATGCGGACTAACGCTGTTTTCAGCAGAATTGCCTTGGTGTCTACTTTTTGTGCAGAAAATCAACTATCAGGAAAAATCCTGGAAAATATGCCAAAAATCCTATTTTACCTGAAGACTCTAGGAGCCAGAATATGAGACAGAGAAGAGCCCTGGGGTGGCCACACCACCTGGTGGCGCGGGCCAGGCCAGGCCACGCCAGGGGGTGGTGTGGGCCCCCCAGGCACCCCTCGGTCTCTCTCTTCGCCTATAAGGAGCCTTCTGACCTAAAAACTTCGGGGGGTTTTTGACGTTTTTCCAGAAGGCTTCCGCTCCGCCGCCACCACCAGATTCCACGAAACAGTACCAGAAACTCCGTTCTGGCACCCTGCCGGGACGAGGAATTGGAGGAGATCATCGCCATCATCATCACCATCGCTTCTCCATCGACCATCCATGTTTCCCCCATCTATGAGTGAGTAATCCCCCGCTGTAGGCTATGGGGATGGTAGGGATTGGATGAGATCGTTCATGTAATGGCATCAGATTGTTAGGGCATGGTGCCTAGTATCTTTATTTGTGCTTTATGACTTTGTTGCCACTTGTTGTGCTTAATGTTTGTCACTAGGGCCCGAGTGCCATGATTTCAGATCTGAACTTATTATTGGTTCATTATGATAGTATTGTTTTGGGTCTTATCTAGAAGTTGTATACACACGTTGTTGTCCAGAACCTATGGCCCCGAAGTGACAGAAATCGGGATAACCGGAAGGGAAAGGCTTTGATGTGAGGATCACATGTGTTCACGGAGTGTTAATGCTTTGCTCCGGTGCTCTATTAAAAGGAGCACCTTAATTTCCAGTAGTTCCCTAGAGGCCCCGTTGCAAACGGGCTGGCAGGACAGAAGATGTTGTGGAAGTTCTCATTGCGAGCACGTATGACTATATATGGAACACATGCCTAGGATTGTCTAGTACTTGGATGCTTTATCTTATTTATCTGTAATTGCCCTATGTTCTGATTGCTATGTGAATTGTCTTGTCCATGCAACGCCTGTCCATCCATCCCTATGCCTACCGCACTCGAATCCCACTATTTACTGCTTTTGTTACTACTGTCTTTGCTTTACTACTATTGTTGATTTACTATTCCTACTACAAAACTGTTGCTACTGATAAACTGCTGTGAGCAAGATTGTTTCCAGGTGCAGCTGCATTGACAACTCAGTTGTTAAGGCTGATAAATGTTCTTTGGCTCCCCTTGTGTCGAATCAATAAATTGGGTTTCACTTCCCTCGAAAATACTACGATACACCCCCTATACTTGTGGGTCATCACCAGGGCATCGACACCCACGAATTTGCGGCCACCAAAGCCACTTTTTTGCTTCCCCCATGGATCCCATCTCCATGGGGGAGGGCTCCCAAGAAGCCATGAAGGAAGGGGGGCTAAGGGGCGGTGCTTCCCCATGATACCGGGGGCGGGGAAGGAGTCCCCCGCGCCGTCCTCTTCACCACCATCTCCATCACCTAATCCTCCTAGTATGCAGTGGTTCATCCTCCCACACACCTCTGTACCGTCCTATGTAAACATTGTGTTTGATGCTATAAGTTATAATTCTATGATATATGTCATGTTTGTGTAGTTTCTTTGTTCTTAGATTGAATGGTTGAACGTCTTTGGTTCATTAGTGTTGTATGTTGTTTTGGTACAATCCTTTGGTGTCCATTATATTTGTGCACACATGGATTAAACATTATAGGGTTTGTAGTATGTGTAAAAGGAAGGGAGGAGTTTTGCCGGAGTGACAGAAACCTGAGGACACGAACCAGAACGTTGCACGTATGGGAGTAAGAGGACCATTAAACTTAAGGCTATGGTTGGAGAAAACTTAATGCATTGTTTAGTACTTACAGATGTTTGCTAACAATCCAATCATATAGTACATGTAATTCCAAGGAACCGCATGTATATTTAGCCTCTCCCACATAGAAAACTGCATCGAAGACAATGAACCTGATCTATTCACTATTTAAACTTGGACAAAGCCACCACAATTACCACCACTATTCCACACTCATGGTTCTGTTGGTTTAGTGTATTTTATTGCTGCAGCAACTAGCTTTACTTTCTTGTTATTTATTATCATGCAAAGCTATCTCTATTACTCATATTGTTGCTCTAGTTTTATTTCCTAGATAATGTAAATGTTTAGTGTGTGTAGAGTCGTATCAGTGGTTGATAGAACTTGAGAGAATATTTGTCCTACCTTTAGCTCCTCGTTCGGTTCGACACTCTTACTTATCGAAAAGACTACACACGATCCCCTATACTTGTGGGTTATCAAGACCTTTTCTGGCGTCGTTGCCAGGGAGCAATAGCGTGTGGGTGAATATTCTTATGTGCACTTGTTTGTTTTATCTCTAAGTAGTTTTTACTTTCAGTTTTAAGTTGTTCTCTATCTTAGTATGGATAGGGCATGCGAATTACAAAAAATTTAGTTGTACTTGTTACCTAAATTTTTTTCAAAAGGGAAAGTGATTGAAAAGATGAGTAATGGTTAAGGGCTCATTTGGTTGCTGAGGATAGATATTCCTAGGCAGTAAACCCCCACGGGGAGATTTCATTGCGCACAAGGGACCCTCTCCCACTGTGGAAAATACCAGTTGCCATTTGGATATCAAAAGGAGGGGAATGGAAGAGAAGCGGAAAGGAATGCAAAATTTAAAAAAAATCATTATTCACTAGAATCAATTCCGATTTTTCTATAAATGTCATTGCCAATTTCGAGAGATAGAATGGTACTCTCTTTGTTCACAATTCGAAGTCGCGGAATGATATTCGGACAGCCCAAAAAATCACGCCAAAGTACAAAGCTACCCAACTGTTTTTGGACTTTGAATCACGCAGGGATCCCCCAAACACATCGCTTCTTCTTTCCCCGTGCATCGCTTCATCGCCACCTAGGGTGTCCTCCGTCAGCTCCATCCTAGCCAGCTTCTCCTCCAATACAGCATATCGCCAGCCAAAACAATACCTCAGCTGCTGGGTGGCAGCAATCTCCTCCAACAGCAGCACCATCAGATCGTCTGCCACTGATGCACCTCGCCAGCTCCAGCAACAGCACCTTGTCGGCTCTAGCAGCAACAACACCTCGCCGGCTCCAACAGCAACACCACCTCACCGCCCCAGCAGCAGCGATCGCCAGGATTGAGCTCTTCTCTTCCTTAGCACCTCGCCTGGATCGAGTTCTTCAGTTCTGCAATCTTTGAACCAAGTTTAGAATAAGTTTTTTTCTATGAAAAAACAATCGGCACATTGATTTAGAGGTATGGTACTCTAAGAATTAGCACTAGTAGAATATAGCACTAGCAGAATATAGCAAGAGCAGAAAACTGGTACTCCTAAGAATTTGACGGCTATGGATAATGCATATGGCTACCAAACGTGCAAGTACAACTGAGATACTCCATGGGTCAACTATTTGCAATGCAAGCAGTCCATGCAAGACTAAATTTGCAATGACCCGCTTCTTGAAATTAGCATTTCTGAACTGTTGAAAAATTATTCCAGGAGTACTAAATCAAATTGTAAGGCAAGAACAGATAAACATACCTAGTCCAGGAGCATGTTCGATGTCTGCAATCGCAGTAGACGACATTGGCCTCGTCACTATGGAGGAAGGCAAGCCCCTTGGCCACCCCGAGCATGACCCTTATCCACCCGAGCCCCTTTTTTTATCTTTCCCTCGGCCTGCATCCACCAGCATCTTGCTAGACCAGCCGGACCAGAACCTGAACCAACTCAGAACCACAAACACAGCTAGCTAGCTCATGCTATGTTCAAGGAAGCTTGTAACAAAACAGGAGATAGAGCGCCAAATCGCTAACACCTACAGTTGCAATAAACATGGGGAATTTCTGCACCAGAGCGACTCGCAACTAAACAGCGACTTTCATCGACTATTCACTGAATCGCTGGGCTAGCAACTTGATTTGTCTCAGCAACTCAAAAACCTTTCTCATCACAAAATGTGATTCAGGGTAGAAAACACTTGCAGCATAGGCAGCTCTCATAAGCTTTTTGTTCATACTTATTTAGCAAGTACATTCATAGGAGATACATTCTTCCTCTAGTCTGGCCGCAAGATGGTCAACAGAGACAATACAGTACTATCCCTAAACAGGAGAGACCATCCCAAAATGTGAAAGAAAGTCGAAATACTTGTAGGAAACATAAACAAGCTGATGGTTAAACCGCTAGAGTACATACTAACAAATGAGTAGCTGATAGTTCAATTGCAGAAGAAGAGGAGGCGCTGCAAGATGTGACTCCGGTCGGCAGCCTCCAAGATCCGGAGTAGCAACTCATCAGCGCATGGATGAATAAGGCATGAACAAGAGAAGTAAAACGAGGTGGGAGAAGGAGTAGGGACTAACCTTGGTCGAAGGATAAGGAGGACGAGCACCACCCTGCGCCATTGGCGGCGGCGGCTATGGGGACAGGAGGTCGAGGCGGAGCAGATCTTGTGGGGCAGCTGACAGACGACCGCAATAGAGAGGAGAGTACAAAGAGGGGGGAGGAGAAGGAAGACCAGCGGAGAGGAGACGGTCGGGAGGCCGGAGACGTCGCACCCAGCGCCGCCGCCTCTCTGTCGTGTTGCACGAGAGAGTGAGCGGGGCGAGGGTTTCCTCCCCGACGTCCCTACTAGCGTATGGTTCTCCCTGGGAAAGGAGTGGAACAGGCTGGGGTCCATCCCCCCGTCGTTAACCAAATGGCCAGGTGGGCTCGTCCGGGGCAAGTTCAGCTCGTGGTTTCTTCGGCCAGGGAAAAGTCGCGGATCCTCCGGGGATCCCGTGCATCCAAACGAGCCCTAAGTGGGGGGCGACCTTGAACACTTGTGTTCATGCCTATGAAATCAAAACAAATCTTTCCATGGAGGCTTTTCAGTTAAAAACCGCAAGAAAGAATGGGAAAGTTTTTGTGTTGAAGTTTTTTCATAGAGAATAAGGAACACCAAACAGAGAAATTGACGAATGGCCAAAAGTTTCTTCAACAACCCCTCAGTTTGCAAACCTTTAAACTTTATTTTTTGAGCAGCATAGAAACTTGAATAAATTTGGAACGTTTGTATCTTTTTATTTATTTGACTTAGCATCAAACACCAGTTACATTTGTTTTCTTTGAGTCTTGGAAGTTGTTACCTCTGTAGCAACCTCTCCTTATCATTTTTTTTTGCTTTTTGTGCCAAGAGTAACCTCTAATGAGAGAGAAGTAATGCTTGGGAAAGTTGCTGTCCCAAAACAGATTTTTGTGCTTCGCTGTAAAAATTCGTGTAAAATCTCTGTACGTCGGTTTGAGCTGTAATTGTTTGTGCTTCTGACCCAGGTTGTTATCCAACTTTTGTTAGTTCAACACTTTTCAATTTGAGCAACAGAAGGTCTTCGAAAAAATTGGTTTCTATCAGCTGGTCTGTTTTGACAGATTTCTGCCATTATTTGCATTTGCTTCTTGTTGATTCCTTTTTTGGGTTCTCTTTGGGGAATTGAGCTTTTTAAGGGAAGTGCTACAGTAGCTTGTGTTTTAATGAAATTTTTATTGGTGTTGAAACTGAACCCAAAGACTTATTATCTTGAGTACACTAATATTGCTAATGAAGATTATGTGAAGTTTTGTATGAAGGAAAAAATTCAGGTGTTAAGGAAAGAATGATGTAATGAGATGAAGAATGGACTAAAACTCAAGCTTGTAGATGCCACCCCATGTCACCCCAAGAAATATCCAAGAAGTACAAGCGTCAATGCTTGGGGATGCCCAAGGCATCCCCTTCTTCATCAATAAAAATCTCAGGTTCTTCCAAACACTTCATTTTTATTGTTTCATGCACAGTTGTGTTGTTCTTGGAGCGTCTTCATTTTCGTTTTTGGTTTTCGTTTGCTTAGTTTGCTAGAATAAATTGGTTGGACCCCCTCATTCATACATTAGTTTTCAAATAAGATTGGTTTGGATTGGAAAAGAGTAGGAAAAGTTCATGCTTAACTGGTGAAAGGAGCTTGTTTTTGACTGTGGCCTATGCTTTGTCATGTCATGCTTGGTATTGTTTTGGCTTTATGCTTAGTGATTTTTGATGTAGCATGACATGTTACAAATAATTGAGATTGCTTAATGTGTCTTTAAAGAATCATGCATTGTTTTAGCATATTAAAGCATAATATTATGGTATTCTCCTTTGATGCTTTATTTGGGTTGACTTGGCGCATGCTCATACCATGTTAAGACTATTCCATGTCACCATAGCCTCTATGATCCTTTAGTTTTCGAATCCATGCCTAATCATGGTGGAAACATGCAGCGTAACCATAATAGGCAATCTATGAAGCATCTCTTATAAAAAAAGAGATTGAGATTGAGAAAAAAAAGAAAAAACGAGATGAGAAAAGAGAAAAGAGAGAGAGAAAAAGGCACCATTTTTCCCATGGTAAATCAGAAGATGCTGAGATGCTTATTGTCTGCTTGCCTTGTCATTTTGATATAGGGATTTTTCCATATCATCGGGCAAGGGGTACCCCGATGATGTTTCTATATGATACACATACACTTACTATGACAAGAACTTACCGGTAACTAAACTTGAGTAGCATGAGGAGCGGCATGCGTATTGAAGGGACATGAGATTGCCAACTTATACTTTGTCAAGCATATACTCCATAGTTTGTTCACTTTAACCTTAATCACTTCAAGATGCTTATGATAGGGGCAATGAGAGCTGAAAACTAATAAGTACCATAATTTTTTGAATCTCTTTATGAGACTTGAATCCCTGCTTCCTTCTATGAAGGTCTTTCTTTTACTTTTATATTGAGTCTCCATCTTCTATCTTTATGCACCTATTAAGAGAGCATAGTGACCATTCTTAGTTTAATGTGCATTGTTCCAAGACTTGTTGATTGATGCATAACTTTGATATTGCTTGTTCTTAAACTATTTGTATCTAGTCACCCTTATGAACTTTGAAGGTGTCCTATGCATTTATGTTTTGCTATACTATGAGGGACAAGGTGAATATCATTCTCATTATGTTTTGTTTATGTGAAACAAACAAACGTCTTTTAAAGCATTGTTATTCATGATCTTTTGTCTGTACCTTTTCATGTTACAACATAGTTGCTATGTCTTATTGTTAGAACTCTATCTTTCATGTTCATATTTAGAGTACCTTGATCCCAACTATCAACGCTTTTACAATAATGATGATCAAGAATGTGTTGTCTGCATGTCACCTCAAAAATTATATTTTTTTTATCTTTACCTACTTGAGGACGAGCAGGAACTAAGCTTGGGGATGTTCATACGTCCATTACGTATCTATAATTTTTGATGGTTTTATGCTAATAATATGCTTTTAACACTCCTTTTTGTATAAAGTTTATGATTTATTTGGACTAACCTACTAATAGTTGCAAAAGTACACATTGTTCTTGTTTTACACTTTGATATGTAGGAATTACCAAGAATACAAGTGGAAACCTTGTTGAAGTCAAATTGGGATTTTTTCAGAAATCTGTCTCAGAATTCTTTTTGAAGATGGTCACATTTCGGGTCGAAGACGGCGTCAAACGGAAAACTCTTCAACTACAAAGTTGTTGGAAATTTCGCGACAAACGTTCTTGACATAAATTTAGCTGATTCCGAGTCCGGACAGTCCCGCTAGGACCGATTTACTGTAGCCCTAGATGGGGTGACGGGAATCCGAGAAGCTATATAAAGGGAGGAAACCTGATTCGCCCAGGGCATCTCCACCCACGAAGTTTGAAAGGATACAGATGTCACCTAGAGGGGGGGGTGAATAGACGGTTTAAAAACTTTTCCTAGATGGGCTTAATAGAGGCGGAATTAAACTAGCATTTACTTTGTCAAGCACAAAACCTAGAACAACTAGGGTTCACCTATGTGCACCAACAACTTATGCTAAGCAAGACAACCAACTATGTGATAGCTAGATATAGACTTCAAGCACGAAGGCTATCGTAAAGTAAAGTGCATAAGTAAGAGCTCGGGTATAGAGATAACCGAGACACACAGAGACAACGATGTATTATCGAGTTCCTCCCAACAATGGAGTACGTCTCGTTTGGAGAGGGGGTGGTATCAAACCACCAATGCCACAAAAGGCCTCCCTTGTTCTCCGATGAATCTCACCCCAACGGGTTCGTTCACCTCTTCCACTATACGGCAACCTTCGAGGTGGAAGCCGACACCTTTACAATGAGTTCGGGGCACACATCCACAACTTAATTGGAGGCTCCTGAATACAAGCAAGCTGTCAAACAATCAACCAAAACAAGGCTTAGGGTTTCCAATGAAACCCTAGAGCAAGGGGCCCTCAAGTGAATGAGGGAGAAATGAAGATCTCTCTTGGTGAAGCTGTAGATCAAGGCCTCCTCCTTCGATTCCCCAAAGATCAGGGACTTTGGGTGGTTGGAGAGGGAGATCTTGGAGTTTTGGTGGCTCTCAAATGGTGTTCTTTTTCTGGAACGAGCAGGTTGAGGTTGAAGAAGAGGTCCCCTATTTATAGGCCCACTGATTTCTGACCGTTTTCTGACCGTTGGAGAAGAGTCAGACCGGAGACTCCGGCCTGCACACCGGAGACTCCGGTCTACATCGGAGATTCCGGCCCATCTCCGGACCAGCCTCCGGACCACCAAACAGAATGACCCAGCCCTTCTGTTGGGGGGATACCCCTGGGTAGGGTCACGCCGGGGTATAAAGGCCGAGTTAACCAGGGTTCGGCAAGGCCAAAGCAGACGCTGGCCGGGTCACCTCAAGGCAGGCCGAATCACGTGGGTAATCCGGACCTGGGGGCGTTCGCCTGACAAGGTCTCATCCGACTTAAGCAGTAAGTCGGAACTGCATGTTTTACCTGTATGCAGGAAAGGGTGTGGCCGGATGAACCATCATCCGGGTCACAGCAAGCTTCTAGGAGAAGGAAGGAATCTCGCTGGTCAAAAGGAGCCCCGGTACGCACTGCCTGAGCGTAGCGAGCAAGGACAGGACCACTGGGGCGTGGCCGACAAGCGTGACGACGCCCGTGTCAGCTGACGAGGGCGCTGTAGTGGCTCACGTAGCTAAAGCATGTGTGACGCGGGGGAAAAAGCACCACGGTCGGCTTACCACTTTGGGAGGAGGCATATTCTTAGGAATATGCCTCCACGTATGCCCTAGGCAGAAACCGAGCCTCACCTATAAAAGGGGGGCTAGGGCTTCTGTAGAGGGGGTTGGCTGTTTTTGGTCTCTTTACGATTCTGTTGAGGTCTAGGGTTTCAGGTGAGATCTGTGGGTGAGAGTAAGAGAGTTCCTTCTTCCTCCTCTCGCCAATACAGCTCTTGGAGCACTTGTAACCTTGGAAGTAAATCAATACAAGCACTTGTGTGGAGAATCACTTCACTATCCCCCCCTGGATTCCCCTAGCGAGTATTAGTCCCCACCTTTAGCCTATACATGGCATCTGCCATGACACCACCACGACAGTTGGCGCCCACCGTGGGGCTAGCGGCGCTAGCAGGGGTCAAAATCCGGACGGGAAACTTCATCGCCACCGGCGAGCGCATCGTCTCCGGGCTCGTTCAGCGCTTTGGAGCGCGGGACTTCGTCAGCGACAACGCAGGCTGCTTCGGCACGCGCCCTCTCCCGCGCAACGGCATCTTCGTCAAGCTCGGCGCGCACAAGGTCTACGTTGCGGTGGACGTGTCTTGCGTTCATCCACGCCATGTCATCGAAGCAGGCGAACTGCCCCTCACTGTGGCTCGCGGGGAGCGTATCGCTCGTTCCCCGGACCATGCAGAGGTAATGATGACGGCGCCAGGTACGGGTGCCATCAAAGATCCGGCGCCAGATCCGGAGGTGACGCCCAAGGCACCAAGGAAAGGTAGAGGTCCTCTGCTAGAGAGGCCGGAAAACGTGTTGAGAGAGGCAATGGATAGCTTGGCAAACCCTGTAGTAGCAGCAGTAGATCCGGCTCGTGCACAGACCGAGCTGGAAGAAACTAGGCAGAAAATACTTGAGGGCGCAAAGAAAATAGCCGCGGCCCAGCAGTCGTTGAACATGACACTGCGTGAGTACGCTAAGGCGAACAAGGTTGATAATGTAAAAGTTAAAGGGAGAAATCTCATGAGCGAGATGAACAGAGAAGGTGATGCCGGAATCGAGGAATCAGAAAATTGTTTGTCCGTGGGGCTGCCGAGGTATAGTACCCCCGGCCAAGAACCTCAGGGCGGCGGATGCAGCTGCATCCGAGTTAGAGGGACTGGCGGGTCAAGCCCGGCAAAGGCAGCAAGACCGGGTTAACGAGCTGGTTCGGATTGCGAATAGGCAAAACGAGGAACTGCTCGGGGCAAACCCGGAGAGAGCTGGAGCCTCCAGGATCGTCCATTTGGCGGTGGGTAACCCAGAGAAATCCGCTGGAGCCGCATCGTCCCCTCATGGTGGTCCAAGGAGAGAGGAGGTGGTAAACTCGGCCAAACGGAACAAACAGATTGTCCCGTATGACCCGACATGGGCAGGGAAAGAAAAAGAAGCACATAAAAATGATGATCGATGGAGTGTGAGCCGAGGTGAAGCTGGCCGAGGTAACCGTGACCAAGGCAATGCCGGTCAAGGGAACGTTGTCAACGGCAATGCCGGACAGCAAAATCCAGCTGAAGCAAGACAACCGCAGCAGCGGAACATGCCAAGGCAAGAGCACAGTGTCGGCCGAGGTATGCAACAGAAAGGTGCGCCGCAAGAGCAAAACCGGTACAATGACGGTGATTCGGAGATGGCAAATGCGGGGTATCCCAGACCGGACTATCATGTGATAGGGTCGAGATTGGGAAGTAGGTATTTGATGCCAGACGATGCAAGGTTGAAATTGGATCGACTATATAGGTCGGAACAGATTGAATGTCAAGGTCCACCGGGTCCAGCATGTTTTGGACCCCGGATCATGAAAGAGCCACCAGTACCGAACTTTCAGCTGCCCAGGGGCACCAAGACTTATGACGGTAGTACCAAGCCAGAGGATTGGCTGATAAACTATGCTACGGCTGTAAAAATTGCCACAGGCAACCTGAGATGGGCCGTACGGTATGTACCCCAGATGTTGGAAGGCCCGGCAAGGGTGTGGTTGAACAATTTGCCACCAGGAAGCATCAACTGCTGGATAGATTTTGAGGAGATGTTCATCAGCAATTTTTCGAGTATGTATCAAAGGCCAAATAGGCCATAGACCTTAGCTATGTGCAAGCAAAGACCCAATGAGACAGACCGGGAGTTTTTGACCCGGTGGTGTACCGTGAGAAATTCATGCAAGGGCGTGATTGAATCACAGGCCATAGCATGGTTTGCACAGGGGTGCAGATATGGAAGCGAGCTGTGGATGAAGTTGCAACAGAAAATGCCGGCTACGTTGGCAGAAATGATCCGGATTGTGGATTCGTATGCGTTGGGTGAACCGACCCAACCAAGTCTTGCCTCAAACGAGTCAAGCGATGAGTACTATCAGAGGGATGGATCCGAATCATCCCGGAGGAATGATTACAGAGGAAAAAGGAGAGACGATAGACCGGACCACAGGTACGGTTCGCATCAAGTTGCAGCTGTGAATCAAGATCAACCCGGAGCAGGGGGTAGCCAGCGCCAGAAAACTAGAGGTCAATGGACTCCAAGGAACGATGGGAAGAAAACTTGGACACCGGAGCAAAAGAAGCAGTGGCAAGAAAGGAAGGACCGTCCGAGGTATACTTACGAGTCGATGTTGGATCAGCCGTGTAAGTTTCACACGCCAAATCCGAACAACCCAGCGGGCCATACGACAAGGCAATGCGAGTGGATGCGCAAGATCGAGCAAGGTGGTTCAGGGAATGCTCAGGCACCCTAGAATGATCAGCCTCGGCAGGAGTTACCCCGGCAGCAATTGCTGTCCAGAGCGAACACGCAACAGCTAATGTTGCCACCCCCTCCGCCGAGGTATAATAACAATGAAAGAAGGGATGCAGTGCATCAGGTAGAAAATCAGCATCAGCCGGATCAGAGGCACCCCAGAAATGAGGGGAGAAACGAGTACAGGGAGCATCACCAGAGCTACTGTGTATTTACCACAGAGGAAACTGATAGAAAAATCTTGCAGCGTAGGCATATGGAGGTGAATGCGGTAATGCCGGCAGTGACGAGGTACATGCCTTGGTCCGGTCAGGAAATCACCTGGAGCATTAGGGATCATCCCAAGCTCATGCCGAGCCCTGGTTCGTATGCGTTGGTGCTGGATCCTACGTTCATTGGGCCTAGCATTAACGTAAGATTCTCAAAAGTACTGATCGACAACGGCAGTAGCATAAATATCATGTATGCGGACACAATGCGCAAGTTGGGTATCTCGGAGAACATGCTCCAGGCCACAAGGACAACTTTCCATGGCATTGTGCCGGCATTTCTTGCGAGCCCATAGGCAAGGTCCAGGTCGACGTCTTGTTCGGCACGAGGGACAATTGCCGAACTGAAAATCTGGAGTTCGAAGTGGTGAACTTAGAAAGTGTGTATCATGCGTTGCTCGGAAGGCCAGCGCTGAACAAGTTCATGGCAAGTTGTCATATCAGTTACTTGAAGATGAAATTGCCTGGACCAAACGGGGTGCTTACCATTGCTGGGGACTTCCGACGTTCCATGGAGTGTGCGTCGGCCAGATCAAACTTAGCCGAGTCACTTGTGATCACGCAGGAAAAGAGAAAAATTCAAGAGGTGGCGGCATTGGCTCAGTCCGCGCAGCAGTATATGCCGGCGCTGAGTAACCCACATGGAACTGTCTCCTTCCAGGCCACAAAAGATACCAAGAAGGTTCCCGTTGATGACATGTTCCCAGAGCACACCGTAACAATTGGTGCCGGGCTAAGTGATAAATAGGAAAGCGAGCTCGTCAGCTTCCTCCATGAGAATCGGGACATTTTTGCTTGGTCCACACAGGACTTGCAAGGTGTTCCGAGGAAGTTGGCCGAGCACTCTTTGAATGTGAGACCCAGAGCTAGGCCGGTGAAGCAACCTCTCCGCCGCTTCGCCGAAGATAGGAGGAAAGTCATTGGGGATGAGATAGCTCGGTTGCTGGCTGCAGGGTTTATCATGGAAGTTCTTTACTCGGATTGGCTGTCTAATCCGGTGCTGGTGGAAAAGAAGAAGGATGACCCGAACGTGGCAGTGGTTTGGCGTATGTGTATCGATTACACGAACCTGAACAAGGCGTGTCCGAAAGACCCATTTCCACTGCCAAGAATAGATCATGTCATAGACTCAACTGCTGGATGTGAACTGTTGTCATTCATTGATGCTTATTCTGGTTTCCACCAGATACCTCTGAATCCGGATGATCAAATAAAGACTGCGTTTATTACCCCGTATGGGGCTTATTGCTATCGCACCATGCCGTTTGGTTTACGTAATGTAGGGGCAACGTACCAGAGATGTATGCAAAAATGTTTGCACGACCAAATAGGTCAAAATGTACAGGTGTACGTAGATGATGTGGTTATCAAGACCAAGGAAAGCAAAACGCTCCTTGACGATATCAGGCAAACGTTTGCAAACCTAAGAAGGTTCCGGATGAAACTTAACCCGGAAAAATGCACCTTCGGTGTCCCGGCAGGAAAATTGCTCGGTTTTCTCGTCTCCAGCCGAGGTATCGAGGTTAATCCAACCAAAATCCGGGCCATCGAACGAATGGAACTGCCGAAGTGTCTTAACGATGTCCAGAAGTTCACAGGTTGCCTGGCCTCGTTAAGTCGGTTTGTATGTCGGTTGGGAGAGAAGGCTTTGCCTCTTTACCAACTCATGAAAAAGTCGGATAAGTTCATTTGGACACCGCAGGCTGATGAAGCCTTTGCCCACCTAAAGAAAATGTTAGCCATGGCACCAGTGCTAGCCTCACCACTATCAAAGGAGCCAATGTTACTCTATATAGCCGCCACCAACCGAGTTGTAAGTGCAGTGATAGTGGTGGAGCGCGATGAGGAAGGTAATTCGGTGCAAAGGCTGGTATATTATTTGAGCGAAGTGTTGTCAACCTCAAAGCAGAACTACCCACATTATCAAAAAGTGGCTTATGGCGTGTACATGGCCGCCAAGAAACTGAAGCATTACTTTGAGGAGCATCCCATCCGGGTCATATGTGAGCCCCCATATTCGAGATAATGAGTAACAAGGATGCAAGCGACAGAATTGCAAAATGGGCAATTGAGCTAGCTCCTTATGCTCCGCAATTTGACCGGAGAGAAGCCATCAAATCTCAAGCTGTGGCGGACTTTTTTGTGGACTGGGCCGAGGTGCAGTACGAACCACCACTTCCGGATCCGAACTATTGGCGGATGCACTTTGACGGATCAAAGACCAAAACCGGGCTAGGTGCCGGAGTTGTACTCACGTCGCCAAAGAAGGACCAGTTGAGATATGTGCTGCAGATCCACTTCACCTCATCAAACAATGTCGCTGAGTATGAAGCACTCTTGCATGGGCTCAAGGTAGCAAAATAAATTGGTATACGTCGGATTATATGCTTTGGCGACTCGGATTTGGTGGTGCAGCAAGTGTCCGGAGTGTGGGACGCCCTTGATCCAAACATGGCACTATACAGATTTCATGTGCAGAAGATTTCTGGTTACTTTGAGGGATGCGAATTTCATCATGTACCCCGGGTGGAAAATGAGGCCGCCGACATGCTGTCGAAGCTCGGGTCAACCAGACAAGCAATTCCACCGGGTGTAGCATTAGAGCACCTCAAGAAACCATCCATCAGGCCATCCCCAGAATCCGAGTCAATCTACGTCCCGGAGGACACAGAATCCGGAGCTGTGCCCATGGACATTGACACGGGAAGTGGTGCGCAAAACCCGGGGACTGCCTCGGCAAATCCGAGGGTTGCTTCCCAAGACCCGGGGACTGCTCAGCATGGTCCGGTTGAAGTTATGCCGGTGGATCAGATGGAGATAGACGAGGACGTGTTCCCCGTGCGGCCAATACCGGCTTGGGCACTGTCTATATTTCAATTCCTAAAGGATGGAACGTTACCCACTGAGGAGGTGTTGTCCAGGCAAACACAGAGGAGGGAAAAGGCCTACACGATCATCAATTCCGAGTTATACAAAAGAAGCATGACCAATATCCTCCAGCGGTGTGTTGACCCGGAAGAAGGGCTTGAAATCATCCGAGATATACATCAGGTGGAATGCGGGCATCACGCCTCATCCCGAGCCTTGGTAGCAAAAGCTTTCCGACACGGATTCTACTGGCCAAATGCCTTAGAGCAAGCAGAAGATCTGGTGAGAAAATGTAATGGTTGTCAGAGGTATGCTACCAAGACACATATGCCAATGTCGGAACTCAAGACCATCCCAATCACTTGGCCATTTGCCGTATGGTGCTTGGATATGGTGGGCCCATTCAAACCAGCAAGGGGAAATATGACTCACATTCTGGTAATGGTGGACAAGTTTACGAAGTGGATTGAGGTAAAGCCTATAAGAAAATGTGATGGAGCTACGGTCGTAATGTTTCTCAAAGATAGCATCTTGAGGTACGGCTATCCACACAACATCATAACTGATAATGGAACAAATTTTGCGAAGGAGCATTTGCTCGTTTCTGCCGGGATAAGAGGATCCGGCTTGACGTAGCTTCGGTAGCCCACCCCGCATCGAACGGGCAAGTGGAGAGATCCAACGGATTAGTATTATCCGGGATAAAACCCCGGCTCATTGAGCCGCTGCAAAGATCAGCAGGGTGTTGGATAGAAGAACTACCAGCGGTACGGTGGAGTTTAAGAACAACTCCGAATCAATCAACAGGCTATACGCCGTTCTTTCTGGTATATGGGGCAGAAGCTGTATTACCAGCCGACATAGAGCATGATTCGCCTAGGGTCACCCAATACACAGAAGCCGAAGTGCAAGAAGCCCGGCAAAATGATGTTGATCTGCTGGAAGAAGCGAGAGAACTGGCATTGTCCAGATCCGCCATATATTAGCAAAATCTCCGACGCTATCATAGCCGGAAAGTGTGCCCCTGGGTCTTCCGGGAAGGCGATCTGGTGCTCCGGTTGGTACAACGTACTACTGGAATGCATAAATTATCCCCCCCCCCATGGGAAGGGCCGTTCATCGTGAGCAAAGCATTGCACAATGATTCTTACTATCTTATAGATGCAAAGCCACAGGAAAAGAACAAGGCGGACAGGTCCGGAGAGGAATCAAAGCATCCATGGAACATAGCTCTACTTCGGCCTTTCTACACCTAGCTAAGAAGTGAATGTATCCGGGTTATCTCATATGTCGGTATGTATGTCGGCAATGAGCTTATCAATGAATTGTTGGCACCTCGAGCAGTAACTCGGGGACTGCCTTAATAATGTTTGTTATTTTCTGCATGTCAGCTGGAGTAAGTTAATCTACTTAGCTCGGATTAGTAGTGTGTGAGCACCAAAAACCCAACTCTTCGACTTGCTGCTGTCCAACAAGAATTGGCTTCATGGCAAGCAAGAGAACAAGTTTGCAATTGCGTAGCACATGAAAAATGACTAAGGAAAAGAATTTATTCGAGCTGACATTTTTGTTTCGGACTAGCCCTGTATTCATTTTCAAATTGTTATATAGTTTTATTTTTGAGCTAAGTCTAAAAGTTTCCCAGTATTGTTAAGACAATTTTTCAAGCTCGGATTCGTAAGTTGTAAAACCGAATCAAGGTAGACATGATCCGAGCCAAAAGATTGAACGAACAAGAAAAAGAAACTCGGGTACTACGCCCAAGTTAATCCGGCATAAGTACTCAGTAGCAAAATAGCACATGTATTTGGAATACAATTCCACCCGGCATACCGGGGATCTCATGAATTTTCAAGTGTTTTTACTTAGGGAGCAGCAGGAGGAAGTTCGGCATCATCGTTGCCCTCTTCGATATTCGAGGTAGTGTCCTCCTCGTCTTCACCCGAGTCATCTTCAATGTTCTCAACTTCCTCTTCACCTGCGGCTTCCAGGAAGCTCGGACCCTCAGTCCATTCATGAATGGGGGCATATTCGATGAGGCTGTGGGCGCAAGCCTGGCGCCGAGCTACCCACTCCGGGTCATCAGTCCATTTGGATCTAGTGCGCAGGCGTGTGAGGAGGCTGAGATCTATCTTTTCATACCACGTCAAAATGTGGTGAAGGACGGTATCGGCAGCAGCACATCCAGCGGATTCTCGCCAGAGGTCGAGCTGGGTCTCGATCTCCGAAAGTCTTTCAGCGAGCTGTGTGACTCTCTCTGGAGCATCATCGGCGGGCCAGAAGGCGTTGAAGACCTGGACTGAAACATCGAGGAGGTCCCTGCCGTAGTTCTTGATGATTTCCACGCGAGATGACAGGCTGACCAACAGGTCTTCCATGTCAAAGGGAATGCTCTCACCCTCACGAGCGACCGGAGTACCCCTTTCTCGGCGGAAATTGGCGACAGCTGCACTTGCAATAGCGGTGCCCTCTGGAAAATGGCCTGGGAAACAAGGCAAAGGACAAAGTTGAGAAAACAAGGCATATGAAGTAACCCGGAGAAGTAAGGCGGATAAAGGAAAAGAGATTACGTGAAATGTGACTGTGAATCCGGGTCAGTTCCTTGGTGCAAGCTTCACGCCTCTTCTGAAGCTACTCGAGCTCAGCATTCGCCGACTCAAGTTTGACCTCGGCTTCCTGAAGAAGTTCTCGGTCCTTAGCATTTTGGAGTTTGAAGCGCTCGCGTTCTTCGGTGTAGTCCTGGCCAGCCTTTTTCAACTCGATTTGGTGCTGCGCCTTCATCTTAGCCATTTCAGCTTTGATCTTGGCTATCTCATCGTCTTTGGTCCGGAGGAGGGCAAGCTCGTCATCTTTCTTCTTTATTTCTGCATGGTGCTGCCCTGCTTGTTCGAGAAAATGCAGCATCACGTCAGGCACATGCACACTTTCTTCAAGCAATGCTGAAACACTGCGTTGGCCCGGCAGTGCCGAGGAATGAATGTTTGCCGAGCCAAGGAGGAAAGCCGATGGAAACCACGGAAAAAACAGACAAGAAGGACGTACCCGTGATCTGCTCCAAGTTCTTCCGCATTATCTTGTTTTCAGCTTCCACTCCAGCTGCGGAAACCGAACAATCAAATTAGTTCGGCAAGCGAAGTGGAAGAAAAATGAGGAAAGGAATGAGAAAGGAATTTACCCCTTTTCTCGTACTCCGCGATGAGTGCAGCCTGTTTCGTGCGAAGATTTTTTTGCGTATCCAACAAGCGCTGGAATTCAGCACTTTGGCGGTTGGTGGTCACCTAAAAGATACACAGAAACTTAGTAAGCTTTGTGCATGTTCGAAGTGTACTAAAATCCGGGCCAAGTGGAACTTAACCCGCCTCTAGGTGTGTGCATGTTCGAAGTGTACTAAAATCCGGGCCAAGTGAAACTTAACCCGGCTCTAGGTGTGTGCATGTTCGAAGTGTACTAAAATCCGGGCCAAGTGGAACTCAACCCGGCTCTAGGTGTGTGCATGTTCGAAGTGTACTAAAATCCAGGCCAAGAGGAACTTAACCCGGCTCTAGGTGTGTGCATGTTCGAAGTGTACTAAAATCCGGGCCAAGTGGAACTTAACCCAGCTCTAGGTGTGTGCATGTTCGAAGTGTACTAAAATCCGGGCCAAGTGGAACTTAACCCGGCTCTAGGTGTGTGCATATTTGAAGTGTACTAAAATCCAGGCCAAGTGGAACTTAACCCGGCTCTAGGTGTGTGCATATTCGAAGTATACTAAAATCCGGGCCAAGCAGAACTTAACCCGGCTCTCGGTGTGTGCACGTTCGAAGTTATCATGGAGCTACGTTAGTTCTATAAAAGAGCATCCGGCCGAGTAACAAGTTACTCCCCAGAGGCTCGGGGACTAATGGTTATTATCTACAATTTGCAAAGGAGAAACGACATACCTCCATCATTCGCCCAGCAAGATTAATGGCCTTTGCGGCAGTATTCATCTACGCGGAAAACTCGGCAGGACCGAACTTTTCCGGGAGATCTGATTCCTGGACTACCTCGGCCTTGTTCCAGTTCATAACAAACTCCATCAGGCTCGGAGGATACCGTTCCCCCATGGGCATATGGGGCGTCACCAAGCCCTTTGCATGTGCTTCCTTCCTCTCCACCAGGGCAAGGGTGGGGCTGGTGTGCAAAACCAACTGCTGGGCTTCGGTTGGCTCGGCAGGCGCCTCCTTTGCCGCTGATGTCTTCTTGGGTAGCATTAACTCAAGGGTGCGTTGCCCAGGCTCGGCAGCACTGGGCTTGGCAGCGTCTTGAATCTTCTTGCCCTTGGCTTGCTGGGAAGAAGAAGCTGTAGCAGCGGTTTTCCCCTGCCGAGGTTGAGAGGATTCGGAAGATGCAGAGGAACTGGATGCTTGTACTCTCGTTGCTGGACTTGGTGCTGCCGCTGAGGTTTTCGCAGCCGGAGTGGGTGCTGATGCCAGAGGTGGAGATGGTGCTGATTTGGCTGTTGATACTGGAACGGATGCTGAAGTAGAGGTAGCCTTAGTGGTTGTTGGTTGTGGCGTTGCCGAGGTGGTGGGTGTCGTTGCTCCGGCTGAGCCGGTTCCCCCCGCTCCAGGATGACCCGGAGCGGCCACAGAGCTCTCCGGAATAGGGCTCAGCGGACGTGACTCGTCGTCACGACGGGGTGAAGGGCTAGGCCGGAGAGGTGATGAGATACTGGATCCGCTTTGAGGGACCTCCACCGGAGCCCTGTGAAATCAAGTAACGTCAGAAGAAAAATTACGACGAAGTAAGGAAGAACGAGTTACAGAAGAAAGAAGGACTTACGCATCCGAGGTTTCGGCTGCTTTGGGTTTCCGAGCCCTTCGTGCTGGGGCCTTCTTTCGCTTTTTAATGGGCTGGGAAGGTCCAGAGGAAGAGCTTGAGGAAGCCCCGCGCTTTTTCTTCGATGCCACCGGAACTGGCTCGTCCATAGCGAGGGGAGGATCCTCGTGGATATGACCACCGGGGTGAGCTGATGGCAGAAAAGCAAAAGAAAGGGGGACAACCTCAAAGGGTTCAATTATCTCGATATCCGAGTAATCTTCATCATCGGGCCAATCTCTAGCAGAAGAGAAGTTACCCGTGGGTTGTTTCGTGGCGTCGGTCATGGGGAGAAACATCTCTTGGTCCGGCTCCTCCTCGTCCGAAGTCACCCGGGCCGGTGCCCACTTAAGGGTCGGATCGGTGCCGTCCTCGAGCGTCTGCTGAAGGAATAGCTGAGGAAAAGAGTAAATAAACGAGTCAAAAATGCAACAATAACAGACACGTGATTAGTCCGGGGTAAGTTTGCAGCATGAAACTTACCGCGGAGGAAGCCGGTCACGGCAGAAATGCTCAATCCCCCAAGTCCAGTCAGAGGAGAAGTCCTTGTGAGTGGTGAAGAGAGCCTTAACCCGGCGAAAGATTTCCGTATTGTTAAGTTCGAAAGACGAAGTCCGGTTGGGATCGCGGCCGTAGCTCATATGGCACACCTTGTGGGTGCGCTTCTGGAGAGGGGAGATTCGGTTGCGCACGAAAGTGATCATTGCATCCTCGTTGCACAACCCGAGCTCCTTCAGCTCCGCGAACCTTTTGTTCACTTGGTTGGCCAGGGCCGTAGGTTTCCTGGGAACGACGTCCCACAGATCCGGGTTCGGCGGACCCGGTGTATAGGGGAGCAACTGGATCAAATCTTCGGTGCCCGTGTTCCGGACGTAAAAGAACGTCCGGGCCCACCCTTTGCAGGATTCTAGCCCTGTGACCCGGGGGAAAACAGAGAACCTCCGGGGTGAGATGGAGGCCGCTCCGAACTGAGTGAGCCGCTTGTCCTCCGGATCAGTGTGAATGTCGGGAATAACGTTGCGACGAAGGGCGAAAAACCAGATCCACAGCTCCTTCGTGGGCCATAATCCGGCGTAGCCTTCGATTGTAGAAGCAAAGGCAGAGAGAGAAGTAATGGCGTTGGCTGGAAGATGGTGCGGCTGGAGATGGTAGGTACTGAGCCAATCGTGGAAGAAATCGCTCACCGGGAGTCCGAAGCCCCGTTGAAAGTGAGACAGGAACACAACGAACTCCCCGGGATTGGGTGAAGGAGCTAGCTCGGCGGAGGCGAGGCGAGAGGGGACGCCAGCGGGGATGCGTCTGGTCCGGTAGAGCCAGTCCAGATCGTCCTGGCAGACCCAGGAGCCGGCCCATGCGCCGCGGTCCACAGCAGTGGCGTCCTCCTCCATCTCTTGCTCAGCAATGGCGAGTTCTTCTTCCGCCATCTGCTCCTCGAAGCCCTCGCTGGTGCTAGAGGCGGCGGGGGACAGTGGCTTGGATTGACAAGGACCCGTAGCGGGAGATTTGCGTCACAGTGACGGTGACGCAGAGGCGCAACGGAGAAGCGCGGCGGCGACACTGCTTTTTGGCAGTGCTGGCGGCGGCGCGGTCGCGAGGAAGACGAAGAGGAATAGCGGCGGGCAGAGGGGTGTGGAGGGGGAAAATCCTAAGGGACGCACCCCTCCGCTATTTAACCACTCCCATCAGGGGTGAGTGGGATCGCACCCTGTGGACCGGCCACACGCTGTGGCCGTGTATTACCCGTTCGGACCAATCAGTAAGGAGCCACACGGAAGGCCACAGGGCGAAGAGAGTCCTATGACGTGACGCACTAATGCGATAAACGAGGAGGCAGGCGTGACGTGACCCGCGCACAGTGATAACTGACAATTACTGCGGTGGTTACTGTACCGTCCCTTAAAATAAGACGACATAATGATTACCCTTCACATGGGCTAGCGTACGAGAGAAGGAAGTAAGACCCGGATGGAACTGTGGTAACCCGGCCGGCAAGTGAAAACTTGCAATGTGCGAAGGGAACGTAAATCCAAGCTGTCCGAGGTACAGAGGTAACTCGGCAACAATGACCGGGGCACAAAATTGAACATGGTATGGCCTTAGCGGCCAAGGAAGCTAAGACCGCACTAGCTTCGGGGACTAATGTTGGGGGGATACCCCCGGGTAGGGTCACGCCGGGGTATAAAGGCCGAGTGAGCTGGGGTTCGGCAAGGCCAAAGCAGATGCTGGCCGGGTCACCTCAAGGCAGGCCGAATCACGGGGGTAATCCGGACCTGGGGGCGTTCGCCTAACAAGGTCTCATCCGACTTAAGCAGTAAGTCGGAACTGCATGTTTTACCTGTATGCAGGAAAGGGTGTGGCCGGATGAACCATCATCCGGGTCACAACAAGCTTCTAGGAGAAGCAAGGAATCTCGCTGGTCAAAAGGAGCCCCGGTACACACTGCCTGAGCGAAGCGAGCAAGGACAGGACCACCGGGGCGTGGCTGACAAGTGTGACGACGCCCGTGTCAGCTCACGTAGCTAAAGCATGTGTGACGTGGGGGAAAAAGCACCCCGGTCGGCTTACCACTTTGGGAGGAGACATATTCTTAGGAATATGCCTCCACGTATGCCCTAGGCAGAAACCGAGCCTCACCTATAAAAGGGGGGCTAGGGCTTCTGTAGAGGGGGTTGGCTGTTTTTGGTCTCTTTACGATTCTGTTGAGGTCTAGGGTTTCAGGTGAGATCTGTGGGTGAGAGTAAGAGAGTTCCTTCTTCCTCCTCTCGCCAATACAGCTCTTGGAGCACTTGTAACCTTGGAAGTAAATCAATACAAGCACTTGTGTGGAGAATCACTTCACTATCCCCCCCCTGGATTCCCCTAGCGAGTATTAGTCCCCACCTTTAGCCTATACATGGCATCTGCCATGACACCACCATGACAGTTGGCGCCCACCGTGGGGCTAGCGGCGCTAGCAGGGGTCAAAATCCGGACGGGAAACTTCATCGCCACCGGCGAGCGCATCGTCTCCGGGCTCGTTCAGCGCTTTGGAGCGCGGGACTTCGTCAGCGACAACGCAGGCTGCTTCGGCACGCGCCCTCTCCCGCGCAACGGCATCTTCGTCAAGCTCGGCGCGCACAAGGTCTACGTTGCGGTGGACGTGTCTTGCGTTCATCCACGCCATGTCATCGAAGCAGGCGAACTGCCCCTCACTGTGGCTCGCGGGGAGCGTATCGCTCGTTCCCCGGACCATGCAGAGGTAATGATGACGGCGCCAGGTACGGGTGCCATCAAAGATCCGGCGCCAGATCCGGAGGTGACGCCCAAGGCACCAAGGAAAGGTAGAGGTCCTCTGCTAGAGAGGCCGGAAAACGTGTTGAGAGAGGCAATGGATAGCTTGGCAAACCCTGTAGTAGCAGCAGTAGATCCGGCTCGTGCACAGACCGAGCTGGAAGAAACTAGGCAGAAAATACTTGAGGGCGCAAAGAAAATAGCCGCGGCCCAGCAGTCGTTGAACATGACACTGCGTGAGTACGCTAAGGCGAACAAGGTTGATAATGTAAAAGTTAAAGGGAGAAATCTCATGAGCGAGATGAACAGAGAAGGTGATGCCGGAATCGAGGAATCAGAAAATTGTTTGTCCGTGGGGCTGCCGAGGTATAGTACCCCGGCCAAGAACCTCAGGGCGGCGGATGCAGCTGCATCCGAGTTAGAGGGACTGGCGGGTCAAGCCCGGCAAAGGCAGCAAGACCGGGTTAACGAGCTGGTTCGGATTGCGAATAGGCAAAACGAGGAACTGCTCGGGGCAAACCCGGAGAGAGCTGGAGCCTCCAGGATCGTCCATTTGGCGGTGGGTAACCCAGAGAAATCCGCTGGAGCCGCATCATCCCCTCATGGTGGTCCAAGGAGAGAGGAGGTGGTAAACTCGGCCAAACGGAACAAACAGATTGTCCCGTATGACCCGACATGGGCAGGGAAAGAAAAAGAAGCACATAAAAATGATGATCGATGGAGTGTGAGCCGAGGTGAAGCTGGCCGAGGTAACCGTGACCAAGGCAATGCCGGTCAAGGGAACGTTGTCAACGGCAATGCCGGACAGCAAAATCCAGCTGAAGCAAGACAACCGCAGCAGCGGAACATGCCAAGGCAAGAGCACAGTGTCGGTCGAGGTATGCAACAGAAAGGTGCGCCGCAAGAGCAAAACCGGTACAATGACGGTGATTCGGAGATGGCAAATGCGGGGTATCCCAGACCGGACTATCATGTGATAGGGTCGAGATTGGGAAGTAGGTATTTGATGCCAGACGATGCAAGGTTGAAATTGGATCGACTATATAGGTCGGAACAGATTGAATGTCAAGGTCCACCGGGTCCAGCATGTTTTGGACCCCGGATCATGAAAGAGCCACCAGTACCGAACTTTCAGCTGCCCAGGGGCACCAAGACTTATGACGGTAGTACCAAGCCAGAGGATTGGCTGATAAACTATGCTACGGCTGTAAAAATTGCCACAGGCAACCTGAGATGGGCCGTACGGTATGTACCCCAGATGTTGGAAGGCCCGGCAAGGGTGTGGTTGAACAATTTGCCACCAGGAAGCATCAACTGCTGGATAGATTTTGAGGAGATGTTCATCAGCAATTTTTCGAGTATGTATCAAAGGCCAAATAGGCCATAGACCTTAGCTATGTGCAAGCAAAGACCCAATGAGACAGACCGGGAGTTTTTGACCCGGTGGTGTACCGTGAGAAATTCATGCAAGGGCGTGATTGAATCACAGGCCATAGCATGGTTTGCACAGGGGTGCAGATATGGAAGCGAGCTGTGGATGAAGTTGCAACAGAAAATGCCGGCTACGTTGGCAGAAATGATCCGGATTGTGGATTCGTATGCGTTGGGTGAACCGACCCAACCAAGTCTTGCCTCAAACGAGTCAAGCGATGAGTACTATCAGAGGGATGGATCCGAATCATCCCGGAGGAATGATTACAGAGGAAAAAGGAGAGATGATAGACCGGACCACAGGTACGGTTCGCATCAAGTTGCAGCTATGAATCAAGATCAACCCGGAGCAGGGGGTAGCCAGCGCCAGAAAACTAGAGGTCAATGGACTCCAAGGAACGATGGGAAGAAAACTTGGACACCGGAGCAAAAGAAGCAGTGGCAAGAAAGGAAGGACCGTCCGAGGTATACTTACGAGTCGATGTTGGATCAGCCGTGTAAGTTTCACACGCCAAATCCGAACAACCCAGCGGGCCATACGACAAGGCAATGCGAGTGGATGCGCAAGATCGAGCAAGGTGGTTCAGGGAATGCTCAGGCACCCTAGAATGATCAGCCTCGGCAGGAGTTACCCCGGCAGCAATTGCTGTCCAGAGCGAACACGCAACAGCTAATGTTGCCACCCCCTCCGCCGAGGTATAATAACAATGAAAGAAGGGATGCAGTGCATCAGGTAGAAAATCAGCATCAGCCGGATCAGAGGCACCCCAGAAATGAGGGGAGAAACGAGTACAGGGAGCATCACCAGAGCTACTGTGTATTTACCACAGAGGAAACTGATAGAAAAATCTTGCAGCGTAGGCATATGGAGGTGAATGCGGTAATGCCGGCAGTGACGAGGTACATGCCTTGGTCCGGTCAGGAAATCACCTGGAGCATTAGGGATCATCCCAAGCTCATGCCGAGCCCTGGTTCGTATGCGTTGGTGCTGGATCCTACGTTCATTGGGCCTAGCATTAACGTAAGATTCTCAAAAGTACTGATCGACAACGGCAGTAGCATAAATATCATGTATGCGGACACAATGCGCAAGTTGGGTATCTCGGAGAACATGCTCCAGGCCACAAGGACAACTTTCCATGGCATTGTGCCGGCATTTCTTGCGAGCCCATAGGCAAGGTCCAGGTCGACGTCTTGTTCGGCACGAGGGACAATTGCCGAACTGAAAATCTGGAGTTCGAAGTGGTGAACTTAGAAAGTGTGTATCATGCGTTGCTCGGAAGGCCAGCGCTGAACAAGTTCATGGCAAGTTGTCATATCAGTTACTTGAAGATGAAATTGCCTGGACCAAACGGGGTGCTTACCATTGCTGGGGACTTCCGACGTTCCATGGAGTGTGCGTCGGCCAGATCAAACTTAGCCGAGTCACTTGTGATCACGCAGGAAAAGAGAAAAATTCAAGAGGTGGCGGCATTGGCTCAGTCCGCGCAGCAGTATATGCCGGCGCTGAGTAACCCACATGGAACTGTCTCCTTCCAGGCCACAAAAGATACCAAGAAGGTTCCCGTTGATGACATGTTCCCAGAGCACACCGTAACAATTGGTGCCGGGCTAAGTGATAAATAGGAAAGCGAGCTCGTCAGCTTCCTCCATGAGAATCGGGACATTTTTGCTTGGTCCACACAGGACTTGCAAGGTGTTCCGAGGAAGTTGGCCGAGCACTCTTTGAATGTGAGACCCAGAGCTAGGCCGGTGAAGCAACCTCTCCGCCGCTTCGCCGAAGATAGGAGGAAAGTCATTGGGGATGAGATAGCTCGGTTGCTGGCTGCAGGGTTTATCATGGAAGTTCTTTACTCGGATTGGCTGTCTAATCCGGTGCTGGTGGAAAAGAAGAAGGATGACCCGAACGTGGCAGTGGTTTGGCGTATGTGTATCGATTACACGAACCTGAACAAGGCGTGTCCGAAAGACCCATTTCCACTGCCAAGAATAGATCATGTCATAGACTCAACTGCTGGATGTGAACTGTTGTCATTCATTGATGCTTATTCTGGTTTCCACCAGATACCTCTGAATCCGGATGATCAAATAAAGACTGCGTTTATTACCCCGTATGGGGCTTATTGCTATCGCACCATGCCGTTTGGTTTACGTAATGTAGGGGCAACGTACCAGAGATGTATGCAAAAATGTTTGCACGACCAAATAGGTCAAAATGTACAGGTGTACGTAGATGATGTGGTTATCAAGACCAAGGAAAGCAAAACGCTCCTTGACGATATCAGGCAAACGTTTGCAAACCTAAGAAGGTTCCGGATGAAACTTAACCCGGAAAAATGCACCTTCGGTGTCCCGGCAGGAAAATTGCTCGGTTTTCTCGTCTCCAGCCGAGGTATCGAGGTTAATCCAACCAAAATCCGGGCCATCGAACGAATGGAACTGCCGAAGTGTCTTAACGATGTCCAGAAGTTCACAGGTTGCCTGGCCTCGTTAAGTCGGTTTGTATGTCGGTTGGGAGAGAAGGCTTTGCCTCTTTACCAACTCATGAAAAAGTCGGATAAGTTCATTTGGACACCGCAGGCTGATGAAGCCTTTGCCCACCTAAAGAAAATGTTAGCCACGGCACCAGTGCTAGCCTCACCACTATCAAAGGAGCCAATGTTACTCTATATAGCCGCCACCAACCGAGTTGTAAGTGCAGTGATAGTGGTGGAGCGCGATGAGGAAGGTAATTCGGTGCAAAGGCTGGTATATTATTTGAGCGAAGTGTTGTCAACCTCAAAGCAGAACTACCCACATTATCAAAAAGTGGCTTATGGCGTGTACATGGCCGCCAAGAAACTGAAGCATTACTTTGAGGAGCATCCCATCCGGGTCATATGTGAGCCCCCATATTCGAGATAATGAGTAACAAGGATGCAAGCGACAGAATTGCAAAATGGGCAATTGAGCTAGCTCCTTATGCTCCGCAATTTGACCGGAGAGAAGCCATCAAATCTCAAGCTGTGGCGGACTTTTTTGTGGACTGGGCCGAGGTGCAGTACGAACCACCACTTCCGGATCCGAACTATTGGCGGATGCACTTTGACGGATCAAAGACCAAAACCGGGCTAGGTGCCGGAGTTGTACTCACGTCGCCAAAGAAGGACCAGTTGAGATATGTGCTGCAGATCCACTTCACCTCATCAAACAATGTCGCTGAGTATGAAGCACTCTTGCATGGGCTCAAGGTAGCAAAATAAATTGGTATACGTCGGATTATATGCTTTGGCGACTCGGATTTGGTGGTGCAGCAAGTGTCCGGAGTGTGGGACGCCCTTGATCCAAACATGGCACTATACAGATTTCATGTGCAGAAGATTTCTGGTTACTTTGAGGGATGCGAATTTCATCATGTACCCCGGGTGGAAAATGAGGCCGCCGACATGCTGTCGAAGCTCGGGTCAACCAGACAAGCAATTCCACCGGGTGTAGCATTAGAGCACCTCAAGAAACCATCCATCAGGCCATCCCCAGAATCCGAGTCAATCTACGTCCCGGAGGACACAGAATCCGGAGCTGTGCCCATGGACATTGACACGGGAAGTGGTGCGCAAAACCCGGGGACTGCCTCGGCAAATCCGAGGGTTGCTTCCCAAGACCCGGGGACTGCTCAGCATGGTCCGGTTGAAGTTATGCCGGTGGATCAGATGGAGATAGACGAGGACGTGTTCCCCGTGCGGCCAATACCGGCTTGGGCACTGTCTATATTTCAATTCCTAAAGGATGGAACGTTACCCACTGAGGAGGTGTTGTCCAGGCAAACACAGAGGAGGGAAAAGGCCTACACGATCATCAATTCCGGTCAGTCTTCGGACCTTGCTCCGGACCACCAATCTGGCTAACCCAGGTCTTCAACTTTGATCCACTCTGGAGACTTGTGGGGAAACTCCGGACCACACCGGAGACTCCGGTGTCTGCACACCGGAGACTCCGCTCTGGAAAACCTGCCAGAGACAAAAACTGATGGAAACAACAAAACTGTAACGATCATAACATTTGCATCCGGACTCGGATTGACCCGAAAACAATTTTGTTGGAAAGGGGGTGACAAGAGCTACCCAACAAAAATTCAAAATATTGGATACCACCAAGAGAGAACATTTCATGTATTATGATGTGAGATACCTCTCTTGGTGAGAAACCGGAAAAACCTCCAAGATCAAAAACGCAATAAGGTATAAGGGAAAATCTGTTTTTGATGAACTAAAGCTTGTTATGAATATTACCACAAGCTCTAGGACCTCACATGGATAAGATCCAAATAACAACCAAGAAAGATGATGCCAAGAATGCAAAGGTTTGAGCTCTCTCTCCGAACGATATGATCAAGTTACTCACTCGAGAGCCCCTCTTGATAGAACGGTTATCTATCCTACAAACCGGTCTCTCCAACTAGCACCACGAGACCAGTAAGAAGGAAACCCTATCAAGACCATACCTTTTCCTTGCGCATATTCCACTTGAGCTTGATGATGATGATCTTCTCCACCTCAAGATGGAACACCTTTCTTGATTGGTTGCGCTAGCTTGGGGAAGACTTGCAAATTGCTCCCCATGCTCCACTATGGTAGAGCTTCTATTTTGGGCATATCATCTTCCCATATCCATGATCACCATAGGATGGCAAGCTTCAAGCAAATGATCTCTTCGAGATGACTCACCTTGAACTTGCACATCATTTCTTATTTCTTCATTATGTTGGTGTCTTGAAGGTACATAAGAGATATCACTCCAACTTTATTCTTCAAGACACACTTGCTATAGGCCCAACTCTTACTTGACCAATCTCCGAATCACTCATTGAAACCTTGGTCAACACTTGATCTTATCTACTTTCTTCTTCTCCCAACCTTGAAGCCAACATATGGTTCAAGCATTGCCTATGGATGGACAAATCCTACAAGTAAAACTCAATGCAAACATAAGTCCATAAAGATTGTCATTAATTACCAAAACCACACATGGGGGCACACATGCACTTTCAAAGTTGCAGCCACCAAAGCCACTTTTTTTCCTCCCCCATGGATCCCATCTCCATGGGGGAGGGCTCCCAAGAAGCCATGAAGGAAGGGGGCTAAGGGGCGGTGCTTCCCCATGATATCGGTGGCGGGGAAGGAGTCCCCCGCGCCGCCGCCGCCCTCCTCACCATCTTCACCACCATCTCCATCACCTAATCCTCCTAGTATGCAGTGGTTTATCCTCCCATACACCTCTGTACCGTCCTATGTAAACATGGTGTTTGATGCTATAATTTATAATCCTATGATCTATGTCATGTTTGCGTAGTTTCTTTGTTCTTAGATTGAATGGTTGAACGTCTTTGGTTCATTAGAGTTGTATGTTGATTTGGTACAGTTCTTTGGTGTCCATTATATTTGTGCGCGCATGGATTAAACATTATAGGGTTTGTAGTATGTGTAAAAGGAAGGGGGCTGCTGCCGGAGTGACAGAAACCTGAGGACGCGAACCGGAATGTTGCACGTATGGGAGTAAGAGGAGCATTAAACTTAAAGCTATGATTGGAGAAACCTTATGCATTGTTTAGTACTTATGGATGTTTGCTAACAATAAAATCATATATTACATGTAATTCCAAGTAGTGAAGCGCATGTATATTTAGCCTCTGCCACATAGAAAACTGCATCGAAGACAATGAACCTGATCTATTCGCTATTTAAACTTGGACAAAGCCACCACAATTACCACCACTATTCAACATTCATGGTTCTGTTAGTTTAGTGTATTTTATTGCTGCAGCAACTAGCTTTACCTTCTTGTTATTTATTATCATGGAAAGCTATCTCTATTACTCATACTATTGCTCTAGTTTTACTTCCTAGATAATGCAACGTTTAGTGTGCGTATAATTGTATCAGTGGTTGATAGAACTTGAGAGAATATTTATATTACCGTTAGCTCCTCGTTGGGTTCGACACTCTTACTTATTGAGAAGGCTACACACGATCCCCTATACTTGTGGGTTATCAGTAACGTACGCAGTTAGTAAGCAATGCACGGTGGTGTAATGCAACGTCCCTTCCCTTAACCTTTATTATAGAGCCCATCTCCCTCTCCCTCTCCGCCTACCCACTCTCACTCACTCGCTCACTCACGCGATCGTCTTTACTGTCCCATCACCTTCTTCAAACCCCGAAGAAAACCCCAACTGTGTTGGTGATGGAGAAGAAGCATGTGGTGGACATCGTCACCTCCAAGGCCTCCGACAAGGAGGCCCTCGTCTCCATCCAGGCCCCCGTCAAGTCCCCGTTTTCGACGTAGCCGTCAACGAGGAGGCCCTCGTCGATCGTGGAAAAATCCCGCTCGATTGGGACCCCTACGAGGAGGAGGAGTACATATGTCCAGAGAACCCCTACGACACCTGAATCGTGAACCCATGGTTGGAGATATCTAGGGTTTGCTCCCCTTCCCTTGTTCTTCTCTCATTCCCATCGTTGGATGCTAGATCTTGTGTTATCAGGGTTAGGCCATTCGCATCTCTATCTCTACTACTTATAAAGGAGAGAACGTGAACTTCTCTACATGCACCCCACATAGCCACACGGACATACTAAAACCCCACGATCAGACTAAACGAAGACAATCTAATAGCTAGGAATAGCCTTATTTTTTTCTTTGGTGCACTTAGCAAATAGCTTTAACGGACTGCACTCATCCTGCACGGGAAATGTTAAAAAAGGAAACTGATCGCACCCATGGTCTACCATCCCTTATTAACAACCCACCGCTTAACAAACGCCAAAAAAAGAGGAAACTGATCGCACCCATGATTCCCTTCCCCTGAACCCCGGCCTTGCGCCGCTGCCGCGCATGACGCTGCCCGGCAGCACCTCGCCTCCCTGGACGGCGCCCTTGCTGCCACTAGCAACCGTGCCTTCTTGGATGGTGCACTTGGTGCTCGGAAGCACCTTCGCCCTCTTGCATCGCACCGACGGGTGTGCGGCAGCTCCTTCGTCACCTCCTCACTGTCGTCACACTGTCACCTCCCCGCACCGCTTCCACCTTCACTATCCTGTAAAAATGGTGATGATCAATCTTTCAGTAAAAAATGATTGCTTCCATGCTACATGAAGATAGCTGGCTGATGATGCTGGTAGATGAATGGTCCCAAGCCTGGAGTTGCCCCCAAAATCGCAAGACTATAGTACCACTGATAGTTTCATGGATCCCACCCCAACATGATTGGGTTACTGTCAATACTGATGGTTCTGTTGATCTCATCAATAAATTTGTAGGTTCCTGCTATGTTACTCGAGACTTTGAAGGAAAGCTGACGAAGGAGGCGGCAAGTGACACTCATATATCATTGACCCCTTCATCAGTGAGCTTCTAGCATGTAGAGAAGGACTGGAAAGAGGCAGCTCATCGTCAGATCCCCTGAGTCGCACTGCAGATGGATTGTACCTCTTTGATAACCCTCTGGCAGGGTGCTAGCAGGTGAGGATGGAGGGTACTCATATTCTAGATGAATTAAAGACCCTCAGTCGTTCGTTCTAGACTTTCAAGCTTCTTTATTTAAATATATATGCAAATTGTGCAGCTCATACTTGTGCCAAATAAGCACTTAGCGTAGACTCTTTATGCTTCGACATAACACCTAGAATCTTGCTTCAAATTCTCCATACAGATTGTAATCATGTACCTTTGATTTGAATAAAATGGATTACAATGTAAAAAAATATTATTAACTAGCAAATAAATATTATGTGCATATGGAAATCTTATAAGACAGTTCATGTTTACTTTTATATACTGCACATTAGCTATATTTCCTCCTGTTCACTTTCAATGTTTAGTTCTAGATGAAATACAATCTACATTGTTTTTGCAAACATAATTGAGGACGCTCTATCTACAATATGAATCCTATTATATAAGCAATTCGGTTGGTACACATGTGCCAAAGAATTGGTCTGAACAGAGTGAAGAACATTTTGGTCAGAATTCATATTGTTAGAGTCTAGACTGGATACATCTCTACTCTGCCCTAAACAATATATAACTGATTTGTTGGTACCATTAGTCAAGTAAGAGTTCGTTTTGTTCTTTTTTGATGTGAATTGCGCCTTGTGGGCATTTAACTTCATGTCTACGTGAAATTATATTGCACCTCCAACACGGTACTCCACAATAATAAAACAGACAGTAGTTGGCATGCCAATATTTCCATTTTACGCCTGAATATTCAGATCATTAAATCAAAGGTTGATTCAGGCAACTTTTCATATTCAATAGTATAGTACAAGGCAAACAATTTTCAAGTATCCTAAACATTTCTCCAAATGCAAGGGGCACAGGTAGTAGTAAACCTCTAGCTGCAAGAAGTAATTCACCAAGCTAGCAATCATGAAAGTCAAGCAAGCAAAGAACAACCTACTGCACGCGAATTATTTCAGTGAAAAAAAAGTTTTTGAGTGTTCCTATTTCTGGAAAATGATGATTGTTTATTCTCGCAAAAAGTTGTTCTACGTGTTATTATTTCATTCCTTTGTTGTAGAAAGAAACACAACATATATTTATATTCAGATGATGCCCCGGTTCGTAGCTGCTCTGATCGCAGCTTGCAGAACATCCACAACATGGGAAATCAATGGATGCAATTAGTTTGTACCTGTAGTGTTGCTTGAGAACTAATACGGTCCACTCAAACTGAAACATACTTCTAATGACTGTTGGCAGAAGGGCTTACCTTTTAATACTGTGTCACTTGTTCCTTTTGATCGGTCTACTCCAACATGCCTGGACTGCCTCGATTCCTTCAAGTTCAATAGCATAAAAGATTGAGTGCAATCGCCATCCTCAATTGGTGTTTCTGTGGAAAGAAACTAACACGAGAATACGAAGTATGTGGCTCGCGCAGTCAGCGACATATGTAGTGTAATGTAATGATAGATGTGATTCTCCTTTGGAAGCAGATATTAGCATAGCTGAGGGTGTCTTAGAGCCACATACGCGCATTATCTAACACAATTTGGACATTGTCGATATCTCACATTTCAAAAACACTTCAGCAGATGTCGATGCTAAAAATTGTAAAACTAAATTTCTATTCAAGTAAGCATGTGCAGCAGCTACCATTTAAGTCAACTTTACAAACTAAATTTCGTTTGTAAATATCTGGCGAACAAACTGGGTAACAATACTAGGAGTGTACCTATGTTATATCTAATGAAGTAAGAACAGTTTACACGGCCTACAGAATTGCAGTAACAATTCATAGATAAAAATATTTGTGATTATTAGAGTCAAGCTTGTGCACAATAGCTAAAGCGCTCGAGGCCTAGGCCCGTGGCGGTGGCGCCGCTAGGCATGAAACCGTGGCTACATTGGCAGCTTCAATGCGTGGGGCAATGACATCGGACAGATCCGAATCGAGCAGTGGGAGGGGGGACAATAAAATACCAGCCGTCAGCGAGGTGGGGAGGGCATTGACCATCAACTCCGGGAGCATGCCGTACTTGGGATACTCGAGGAGGCTCGCGATCTAGGATTCGGTGGATTTGAGGTCTGCGCATGCGCCTCTGCCTCTATCGGCGGGGAGGCATGGGAAGGTAGCCGTCGCTGCAGCGACGGTGTGGCAGGGAGTAGGGAGAGGGAAGTCGTTCCGGCTGCATCAAAGGGCAGGGGTGGTGGCGGTACTCTCCGGAACAGTGCTCGTCGGTAGAGAAGGGAGAAGGTTCTAGCAGCTGGGAGGCAGTGGAGAGGGCAGCGACGCTGCTTGCACCGTGTGTGCAGGTGAGAGAGGAAGTTGAGATTGAGAGTGAGAGTCGGGGCGGTGTGTGTGACTGTGTGTCTTTGACGACTCTTTTTTCACCAAGTCAGGGTGTGTGGATGTGATCTAGAGCCCGTCCTCAGTGAAGAGGACTTTTTTTTTGAAATGTTCAAATTTAATGATTCAAAAAATACCGAGACACGTGCAAAAAATCATGTGATTTTTTTTGTATTTTAGCCTCAGATAAAAGAGAAAATTTCAGATCTGAATATGAATAGTGCAATTTTTTGGGAGCTGAACGGTGCAATTTTGAATGGCCCCCTTTTTCAAAAAAATCATATTTGTCTTTTTTTCTTCGCTCGAAATGTAGGTTATTTTTTATTAAAATATTGCAAACTTGTATTTCATATTGTTGGTTGTACATAGGTATTTTTTTGAAAATATTCGATAGTTTTTCAGAAATTCAAAATAGGCTCACCATCAAGCCCGTCCTCTAAACTCATTTTCCGATAGCAAGGGCTGATATGTGAGGTTTTGATAGGATAATATGAAAATTTTAAAGATCCATTTTCCTTTACGTTTTAGTTTAAGATTGTTAAGATATTTTGAACATCAAAATTCTATAATCATGAAGGTCACCATGTGGTTGTAGATGTTAAACATTGTATTATCAAAGTGAACTCTCCGAGAGTTCAATGATGGAAAATGGACATTATCGATCCAATAATGAGGTGAATCTTTATCAAATATACTAAGAAATAGTGAATAATGTTGCTTAATAGTTGTTTCTTAAGTGTTGCTTCAAACAAGGATTAAACTATATTTAATTGTTTCTTGAGGTAAATATTTATTTTGTGCTTTGTGGATTTTACCGGTGTCATGTTTTTGAATCGTACGTTGCACGAGCATTGTTAGACCGTTAGGCTATGGTACCTATTGGTTGCTTCTCTGGTACGCTGGTCCTTTGGGGTCTTAGCATGACGACTTCCTGTCTACAACAAGCTCTACTATGGCTAGTTTTGTCTGGCTCCGATGATGGAGACGTGAGGACGGCGGTGCGTCTTCGGCTCGTGCCAGTGTTTGTAGTCGTCGCTAGGTGGTCCATTGACCTATTTGTAATTTTAATTACTTTTAGTACTCTTTGTACTGTTGTTGATGATTAATAAATCGGTGAAAAAAAATATAGATAAGTAAATACGATTCAAAACAAATACGTCATGCTTGAGAAATGTGCGTTTGCACGTGCACGTTCACTAGTTTCATTCGTTGGATGCTAGATCGATCTTCTTACATTAGCTAATCCTCTTATGTTTGATCTTGTGTTTCGATGAATCCACATGTTCGCATTTCAATCCTATTGTATTTGTGCTTTGAGTTGTAGTTAAGGGATTCCCTAGTTAATATTAGCGTCGATCTTTAGTTGGAATCAGTATTTGATTTTTTTGAGATTTGGGGATTTGGGAATTTAACCCGCTCGGTTAATTTATGCAAATAATCATGGGATCTTAGTCGGTTAATTTATACAAATAATCAATCCCGGTAATTAAGGGATCTCAATCATATCCTTATTATCATGTACGCTACTATTTGTTCCAACAGGTGCACAACAGCGACGTCTACAGCGATAGTGAGTCTAGGCACATCAAGACTCGTCATGTGCTGACGAGGTTGTAGTCTGTCTAGTGTGACGCATACTTCGCTAGCAATGTCTACAAGGTGCCCCTTCTGCAAGAGGAGACTAGGCGCTACCAACTTCAACTGCCTCGTGAGGCATGTCGAGAACTTAAGCTCCTGCAACCCCAACATCAGCGCGACCGTGAACATCCATGCCTTCTTCACTCAGCACATGGTGCTCAGTATTCACCTCCACAACCTCTAGAAGGTGGCCATCACAGAGGGTCGTATGCATCCGATCAAGACCAAGGTGACAAAGATCAAAGGCTTGGGCAGCAAGAAGTGGAGCAAGCGCCAGACGAAGGAGGAGGAGGCTAGGAGGGGCTTAATGTGTGTGCTATTGCTGCTGCTATAAAGCAACTTATTTTGTTTTTTTATGTTGTGTGTTGGCTGCTGAGCAGCGAATGTATCAAACCTCGTTAAGTACCCTACTACCTATCACTAATATATCCTATATTAGTTGATCTATGCAGCTTATCTATATTTGTTTTGTTATCTGAATATATGTATTTTGCTAGTGCGATTTGCTACTCTAGTTTTGCTACCAGATTGGGCAAAAACAAGGGCCAAAATGAACGAATGATTGAAGAGAGAATCTTCTCTAGATTTGCTACCAATTTTGACAAAAAATATTGTTAGCGAGAGAGGAAAAAGGCGATTTGAAAACTGCCAATTAACAATCAAAAAAAGAAAACTACCAATTTGGAAAAGAGAGACAGAACCCACTCATGCACACTACCAAACGTGGTCTCGACCTACCAGCCCCACACAGTCCCACACGGTGTGGTCCCAGCGCCAACATAACATGGTCCCCACCTATCGGCCCCACACGGTCCCACACGACACGGCCCCATGCATCAACATAACGTAGTCCCAACCTATCGGCCCCAATGGTCCCACACGGCATGGCCCCACACGTCAGCATAATATTCAACCTGACGGCAGCTGCCGTTCGAACTCTCTATGGAAGTTTTAGGGAAGCCCATGGGCAAAAGTGAGAAAAAAGTTAGCGGCTGGAGAAAATTGAGTACAACTAAGCAACCAAGGGCACGAAAAAAGAAATTCCATATATATTGTACATGCTTTATGATGGATATTACTTTGGTTGAGTTTGACATAGTTTTTGGACCGTTAACCTAAGCCACACTGATGTAGTGGACGTTTTTCAAGTAATACATTTAGTTGATTGTATTCTCATCGAAGTATGGATGGTCATCGGGATAAACATGATAGTGTAAGCATGGTGTGTCCACTCGTATAAAGGGGCAATAGATACTTTGAAAATTCATGTGAAGCTCAACTCTTCATATATCTAACATAACTTATAGCATATGGGACATGAAAAGATATGATGATAGGGGCAATGGAACCAAACATTACTGATGAACTATGATCTTAAGTACGCTCTAAAGTAATATGGTTTGGAAGCTAGATATACTGCGCATGTTTAAACCCTACTTGCTTTCTACTTCTTTCTGAGTCAAGAGAACCAAAGTTTCTTATAAGAAAATATTTCTATTCTAAGACCAAAAGATGGGGAAATTATTTATATCTTGCATACAAATTTGTTTAATTGTCCATAGTACTTGTTCATTTACTATTATGCAAGATGCTTTTACTCTTATGCATATTTGAAGTTTATGTTTTATTTTACTTCATATGATGATTTCTTGTTGTTATTTTCTTATCAATGAACTATCGTACTTTGAGTAGTAATGGTCATGAATTTTGATGTATATATTGATAATAAACTATAAATCTCAATTAGTTATCACTTCATCTTTGACGATGAGCATGGGTTAAGCCTATAGATGTTGATGCATTGAAATGCATCTATGATCTGTGTAGTTTATTATGACATATTCCTTCATAACTGAGTCATATAAGATGTTATAATCATGTTTTGTAGTGATTTGGGATATTTTCCTAAAGTATACCTTTTATTTGTATTATAACTCTACATACAAAAAAACATGTTTGCCTATTTTTTACTTTCAGGGACCTTCGCGAACTCAAATTGACCTTATTTTTTCCTGGCAATTGTTTCATCAAAAATATGGCTTGGAGCACCTGGAGCTCAACTAGAGCTAGATGAAGGCCAGATGGGGCCCACGACGTGGCTAGATACCCTGGTCATGACATGGGTGCCCATTTCCCCCTCGTTGCTCCGATGGCGTCGATTTTTTTGCCCACGACACCATATTGACCTAAAATCATCTAATAAAAGGGTCCTGGTCATGACCCCAAAGAACGACATACCATGGAGATAGAAACATGAAATAGAGGAGATCCTGCAAATATTGGAGGGGGAAACGATGTCAGAACACCGTTGGCTCGCATCTCCAACCTCTCCAACAACATCTCCATCATCATCATGATGAATAGGGAGTAGTCCACGCCAGAACTATGGGTTTGTGGAAGTAGCTTTTTCCTATCTCTCTCTCCTGATATCATTGTTCTAGTGCCCTACATGACTATGGTCATCTGTCTGTAATCCCCTTGTGGTGGATCTTTGGTTTTTATGATTTGAGTATTTGAGATTGGAATTTTTAGATTGCCTTTAATGTATAAGTAGATGTATATTATGTCACCTGTTTGATTACTTTGTTATAATCAAACTTGTATGATGGGACATGAGAGGGTAAACTTCTGCATTAGATGGAGTAACATGGTAGTATGGAACTTGATAGTGATAGAAAGTTTGGGTACTACTATGGTTTTTAACATTCTGTTGTTACCTCACTAGGGATAAATGAATGCAGGTGTTACTATTGCCTAGTGACAATCTTAGGTGAGCACATATCTTTTGAGATAGTATTATGTATTCAATATCATGTCATTAAAGCAAATACAATACTCTCTTTATCCTTAACACTAGTTTGTGGAGTTTTCTCTTACTAGTGGAGTATTAGTGGGATGTGTTGTATCATCCCAAATATAGGACGGATGCCCATATGAATATATATATCAAATATATTATGAAGTTACATCAATATTATGCTTATGAGGAGTTGTTTTTATCTCACCATGTTTATGAGATAGTAGACAAGTGAAACTATGAACCCTATCCATTTTTATTCATAATATAAACACCTTTTACTTGCATTTACAAGTTCTTTTAATTCAGCACTCATTTATTCTGAAAATACAAAAAAATCATACTTGTATTTAGTTCTTTCATATAGTTTGCATTACTACCAACACTATTAAAATAGGCCCTTGCATATCATATAATTTACTCTTTGTATTGCTTTAAGATTACTTTACTTGCTGCGTATTTAATTTAGTTATTTTATTTCATCATTTATTTTCAATTCTAATATGAAACCTTGTGCTTCACAACCACTTGGTGGAGTTGGAGACACAAGACAATGAACTTTGTTTTGCATGTTGCTAGAATAGGAAGGAAAAGTAATAACTATTGTTTCTCCGAGAGTTTGATATAAACCCTCGAGTCAGCCTAGTGGAGAAAACAACCTTGGTACATTACTCTGTGCTTGGAGTCCCAATGAATTCGTGTCTATGTAGTTTGGTACCATCAAGAGTATTTTTTGGCGCCTTTGTTGGGAAGACAGTAATAACATATCACAAAGAAGCACACTCAAAGCTTTCCCACTTCAACATCTAGAGTCTTTTCTGATGCCACCACCATTGTGCAACAAACCAAGCCTGGGAAGTGCACCTTTGTGAAATTTTATTCTCCTTTAGATCTTTAAAGCATTGTTTATCTTGTTTTAGTAGTCATACTAAATAAAATAAAGAAAAAACATCACATTAGTTTATTTTGTTTTCTTGAGTAAGTACTTCTAGTTTTGCATATTTACTTTTAGTTTTTCATTTGTATTTACTTTGCATAAAACAAAAAAAGGAAAATTCATTCTTGTTTACTTGAATCATCTCTCATTTTGATACACAACCCCCACCTATTAATGATGAGATTTCCACCTTTAAGCAATTACCGGGAGAGTCACTAATGGAAGCCTGGCTAGAATGCTAGAAATTAAAGAAAGATGTGCTCAAAATCATGTCGGGATTTGCATCCTAACGAATTTTAATGATGGCTTCAATACATGGTCACGGAGTTTTCTTGGTACTTTAACTCATAGGAACTCTACCATGGCAAGCCCATCTTATGATAGTTTTGTCCTTTCTAGTTTGTTTGGAAATCCTGGCAAGAATAAAGGAGAGATATTAATGAAAAATTTCAAGGAATCTTTGGATAAACTAGTTGAAAATTTGACTAAGGTTGTTGAGTGAACACCCACTAAAAAGGTCATATACCAATCATGCTCTTATACTTACTCCAAAGTCAAAAATATGGACCAAAGTGTCTATGAACTTGTAAAGGAAGTTTCATATTTAGAGTCATATGTTGAATTGAGGGAGGAATCATTAACAGGTGCAGATGGTCAATCTCCATCTTGAAGCCGAGTCTCTCTTTCTTCTTATTTGATATAAAGATATAGATGCGGAAGTATTCCATATAAGTAACTATCTCACAAACACTAATATAGGGAGAATCTCTGTGAGTGGAAGCAAATAAAAATAGACAAAAAGATAAACAAGTAGAGAAGATAAAAATTCTTAGTGATACTATTAATTAACCTCCACTTGATCTTGAAAAATGTAGCTTGAATGAACTTTTATGTATCTTGCAAAACTATGCTAAATACCTATCTATTAATGTTCATCAACCAAGTTTTGGCTCTTATATTGCAAATCATGTTCTTAAAGAAAAGATACAAAGATACAATAGAGAAGTCATGATACAACCTAAGATTGGGGATCTATGGACCCCCAAGATACAAATTACAATTAGAAATTTAACTTTGCTTGCTATTATAGATCTAGTATCTAGTGTTTCTACAATTTCTAAAGTGTTATATGACAAATTTGAAATAGGTGTCATGAAAAAATGTGATATCGACTTACTACTTGTTGATAATTCTACTGAACATGGTTTAGGTAGAGTCAATAATGTTATGGTTGAAATACAGATGATATTTGTACCAGTGTACTATATTGATATGGACATGGGAATTAATTCCTCTAGTCCTATAATACTTGGAAGATCCTTTTTAAGAACAACATGTGTTGTCATTAATTCCAAGGAAGGAATTGTGAAGTTTAATTTTCCATATAAGAATCAAGGATAACTTCATAATAAATAAGGAGGTGGTTGCAAGGAAAAAAATCTCCCACTTGATCTCTACTCCTCTTTATATATAAGGTATGAAGCCTAGTTATATGGCTATAAAGAAAGCGCTTTACGGGAGTCAACTCGGTTGTTTTTATTTTGGTTTTATTTTGAGTTATAGATGATGCAAGAGAGTTTTTATTTTTGTTTAGCTAATAGAGTTTTCAATAAAGTACCAAGTTTTACCCATTTGAGTGTTAAAGTTTACAATACATAGGCAGAGCCGCAGATTCCTCCATGTTGTTGTTTGCGGGAAAATTCCCTATGATTTTTTGGTAGCTCCGATTGGACTCAAATTTATACTGTAGCTACAACTCTTTATCCTATGTATGCAACAGAAATGGAAAAAATTCTTGACACATTTAAGTGGTCAAAATAATTACGTTTTCTAGCAATTGTTTTTCTAAACAGATTCTTCCTTTTGATGCAAGAGTGACTTCTTTGAGTCTTTGTTTTGATTCTCTTTGGGTCTTTTGAAATAATTTGAATGTTCTCCACCTAATAATCTCTATTTACATTTTTTATTCCATTTTATTTTATGCTTTGAGAGCATATTGTAAAATATATTTATGCCACTAATTTCACATCCATAGAAAAGAATTGGGAAGAAAGTTTTGTGAGTTTTTTAATACGGTATGGAGGAACATCATACCATGAGATATACAAGAATGGTGAAAATCATAAGCTCGGGGGTGTCTAGTCATCCCGTTGGACCTATTTTACTCATAGTTTGCAAAGCTTCGTTTTCCGAGCAACATATTACTACGGGCGGACGCAGCACACCTATTACCCGGTGTTTTCACAAAATCGCTTCGTGGTGTGATTTTTTGGCCGTGCCCATGCGCGTGTGAGCGTGTGCACACGTGGTGCCATCAATTGAGCCTTGAGGCCTTGCGCAAGGAGCCCGTCGGGCCAGGCACGGTCCACCTCGCCTTTAGCAGAATTTTGGTAGCGCACGGGTGTACCCCCACGGTCATTAGACTTAGACCTTATAGGTTTGCTAACTGCTCAATTTTCTTTTGGTCTATTTCGTGAGTTTTCTATTTCTGTTTCTTGAGCGTTATTTTGCAAGATGGTTCCTTAATTTGTTCCACATGTACAGGAAACCACAAAAAGTAGATTCCATAAAAATATTTTCCTACTTTTCTAAATTCACCTTTTTCTATTCAGCTTGTTTGGAAGAGTAAGAATTTGCCACAATATTGCCTTTCCTAATAAAAAATCTCACAAGAAAGGTTTTACTTTTGTAGTAAATCTTAAAAATTATATAGTTTCAAACATGTGAACATTTTTATAAATCCTGTGAATATTTTCTTCGAAACCAGTGATTTTTAATCGTGTTAATGTAGTTTTTAAACATGTGAACATTTTTTGAATCAACGAAGATTTTTCAAATTCGTGAAGGTTTTTTAGAAACCATGTGAATATTTTTTGTACCTCATGAAGTTTTTATTTTGTACTATGCAAATTTTCTTAAAACCATGAATATATTTTTTGAACCACCATGAACATATTTTCGAAGTTGTGAACATTTCTTAAACCCTTCAACTTTTTTTTGAAACCCTGTGAACGATTTTCAACACGTAAACATTTTCAACTCAATGAGTGGCGGCTCGTTGCACTTGACCTTAATAGGTTGAAGTTTGAATATTAATATGTAATATTAACACGCATGAACATTTGAATGTGTTGTGAAATTGCAAATTTTTCAATGTGTCGTGAACTTGTAATGTGTTGTATCCATGTCTATGCATTAAAATTCTAGTGAAACAATAGTTTCTGTATGTGATGCTTATATTTGTTTGTCTAGAAATATTTTTCATTGCCTTGTGACGTGCCCAGGTTTCGAAATAAATCTAGGTCCGCCACTTCATATTACCATCACAGAAACATGGAGCGTATGTATCTAGTTTTAATTCTTAAGTTCTTTTTGGCAGTATTGGATCTACATAAAGACCACCACATGAAGATGTACTTATTGAATATCATTTAGCTACTAGAATAAAAATAAGTTCATGTTCGAAAGGTTATTAAGGAAAGGAGAAGGGATGAATAGTTGCATAAAAGGAATTCATGACTATTTCTATACTTTGTCTAATGTTTTATTCTTGAGTTTATGATATATTTCAAGTTCACGTGTATTACTAGTACTCATTTACATCATATATGTTTAAGTTTGAATTTATCTTTCATGTTAATAATTGAGTAGTACTATGGACAATTTCGCATGCTTATTCCTAGTGATGACAATTCTCCCTATTGTTAGCCTTTCTATAAAATTTAAAAGTTCAAGCAAAGCTTGTACATCCATAAACCTTTGAACCAAGTTATTTCTAGTAGTGTCCACTATATCTACCTATATAGCACTCATGATATTCCAAGTATATGTCTATGTTTGGTATAGAGAAGTTATTTGTGAGGTGACCACGATCTTGATATGACAACCCTCCCAAAAGTATGGTAAAAGCGATAAATGAAAAGAAAGAAAATAGAGAAAATAATATATATATATTGCACATGCTTTATGATGTAAGATGTCTATGATATTTGTTTGGTTGAGTTTGACATGGTTTTCAGACCCTTAACCTTAGTCACACTAACATGGTGGACGTTTTTCAACTAATACATTTAGTTGATTGTATTGCCATCTGACTATGGATGATCATTACGGTAACACATGATGGTGTAAGCATGGTGTGGCCACTCGTATAAAGGGGCAATAGATACTTTGAAAATTCATGTCAAGCTCAACTCTTCCAATATCTAGCATAACTTATAGCATATGGGACATGAAAATATCTGATGATAGCGGCAATGGAACCAAACACTAATGATGAACTAAGATCGTATGTACGCCCTCAAGTAATATGGTTTGGAAGCTAGGTATCTTGATATGAGTTCCCTTGTGGGATTGACCTTGGGTAGCCCAATCTTCACGGATTTGAGGCAGGGAGTGAGGGAATACCCGATGAACCCGATGAACTCAACTCTAATGCAAGGTAAAGATACAAACACACGCCAAAACACACACTATTCGATTTGCTCCCATTGGTTCGAACAACCAATCGAATAGAATCCTGGGCAAGATACCTTGCGGTAGAATCACCAAAGGAGAGATCGGCAAGCAGATGATAGAATCCAAATCAAGGATAGAGTAGCAACCAAGTAGAATCCCAAAGGGGAGATACCTAGCAAAACTAGTATCCTTGATAAGGAGAGACCAAACACTTGAGGAGGGTCTTCACAACTTGGATAAGGGCACCAACTCCAAGGACTTATACAACTCATAGATTTACTATAGAGAGGGTTTACCATCTAGGGGTAGGCACATGCCCTAATTAATCATCATATCTAGGGTTTCAAGGAGGGAGTGGGGGCATATATATAGGCCATCTACAAGCTAGGGGTATTTTAGGCATAAATAGGAAGTTTGGGGCGTTACATGGGCCAGGCCCATCTTGAGGCTCGCAGGCCTGGGTCAGTTAGGTCGGAGACTCCGGGGTCATTTCTGGGGTAGACTCTAGGCAGCTCGTTGTAGCTTCTAGAAGTTGGGCCAGAGACTGGGGCCGAAGACTGGTGGCAGAGACTCTGGGGTGCGCAGGGCGGACACCGGTGTCAAAGGCTAGAGACTCTGGTGTAGCTTCGGCTTCTTCCTTCTTCTCTTCCATGCCTCTATGATGCCGGCCTTGAGTCCTCGGCCTCCTTGTCTCGTCCTCTTGGCATCATGGTCATGGACCTAGTCATATAATAGGAACTTGGCTCAAGTAGGATTCCATTCATGTGATAACTAAAGGGAGACAAGATATGGAATGAATTCACCTTTGTAGGAATGGTTGGTGTAGCATGATGTGGACCAATGGTGATTCCTGTATGTTGGGCTACATCATCTCCCCCTCTTGAAAAAGAGTCGACCTCGACGATATCCCGTCATCATCATGTAACAGAGGATATGTACACGATGTATCTTCTGGGATGCTCTCTAGAGTTTGTTTTGCCAACTCGTGCTCAATCGACGTTGACATTGGAATGCGGGTACCTACACACACCATAGATAAACCAAACAACGTATGTGCATTGTAGATGAACACATCATCCATCATGATGTGTCTTCTTTTTTGCACATAACCATTAGCATCAAGCAATGTATCATGAGAAATTAGCTTACGCACAAACAAGGTGATGGGGCAAGTTCTACATGTGGTGCAACATAATATCCAATATGTGAGAAAGATATGGGGGCATTCTTGTGTGCAAATAAATTAGCATCATTGTAATCAAAGAATTGGAAAAATCAATTCTTATGTGAGAAAGATAGCACGTGATATGGCAATAGGATTATGCATAGCATGCAAGCATTCAAAATACATCATGTCCACTAGTGGGAGCATGGCATCACCAACACCTATATCATTACATTTGTAGTTCCGCTCATATGGGGTAGGTGTTGTGGTAATTGTGTCCTTCATAAGCTCCTCTTCTTCATCCATGGGAATGGTCAAGTTCATGATTCTTGTAGCATCGTCATCCGTGCACCCTAGAAAAGAGAAAGACAACACAAGAGGAGTAGAGGTGAAGTTGTTAGAAATCAAAATGTCCTTGATACGTCCATTTTGCATCACTATTCTATGTCTTAATTCACTATTATTCATTAATATATTTCGTATTGAGAGGTGATACTTATGTTATTTCATCTGTTTTTGCATGGTTGATGACTTTTGGAGCATGGACCGTTGCAGTCAGGATTCTGATGGAAAAGGTGATGTTTGGAGGCAAAATTCGCGAAGATCAGAAAATCTAGGAAAATATACAGAAAATTCTATTTTTTCTAGAATACTCAAGATGCCAGAAGATGGAGTGGAGGTGGGCCACAGGGGGCCCACACCACCCCATGGCGCAGGCAAGCCTAGGCCGCGCCAGGGAGTGGTGTGGCCGCCCTGGCCCACTCCAGCCTCTCCCCTCTAGCGTATATCAACCTCCCGAAACCCTAAGACTCGGGGAGCGACAATAGAAAGATTTCGCCGCCTCTGCGGGGCGGAAAACACCGAGAGAGAAAGATCTCTCTGGTAGACAGATTTCTGCCGGGGGAATTCCTTCCCGGAGAAGGGAGATCGTCACCATCAACACCACCATCAAGCTGGACTTCATCGAGATCATCATCATCACCACCATCATCACCATCAGCACCCTCATCACCATCTCCATATTGTTGTAACAATTGCGTTGAATCTTGCATAGTTCATAGGGGAAACTTTCCCGGTGTTGATTACTCTTTGTAGTTGATGTTATTGAGTGAACCATTGAATTATTGTTTATGTTCAGATTGTTATACATCATTATTCCATCTCTGATCATGATCCATATGATGTCTTGTGAGTAGTTCGTTTTGTTCTTGAGGACATGGGAGAAGTCTTGTTGTTAGTAGTTGAGTTGCGTTGAGAAAGATTCAATAGATTGTTATTTAACTTGTGGTGTACTTCTTCTAGTGGTGTCATGTGAACGTCGACTACATGACACTTCACCTATATGGGCCTAGGGGAATGCATTGTGTATTTGGCTACTAATCGTAGGGGTTGCTGGAGTGATGATGACCCACAAGTATAGGGGGTGTATCGCAGTATTTTCGAGGGAAGTGAAACCCAATTTATTGATTCGACACAAGGGGAGCCAAAGAATACTTATCAGCCTTAACAACTGAGTTGTCAATTCAGCTGCACCTGGAAACAATCTTGCTCACAACAGTTTATCAGTAGCAACAGTTTTGTAGTATAAATAGTAAAGTAACAGTAGCAGCAAAAAAAAGACAGTAGTAACAAAAGCAGTAACAGTGGGATTCGAGTGCGGTAGGCATAGGGATGGATGGACGGGCGTTGCATGGACAAGACAATTCACATAGCAATCAGAACATAGGGCAATTGCAGATAAATAAGATAAAGCACCCTAGTACTAGACAATCCTAGGCATGTGTTCCATATCTAGTCATACGTGCTCGCAATAATAACTTGCACAACATCTTTTGTCCTGCCAGCCCGTTTGTAGCGGGGCCTCTAGGGAACTACTGGCAATTAAGGTGCTCCTTTTAATAAAGCACCGGAGCAAAGCATTAACACTCCGTGAACACATGTGATCCTCACATCAAAGCCTTTCCCTTCCGGCTACCCCGATTTCTGTCACTTCGGGACCATAGGTTCCCGACAACGACGTGTGTAAACAACTTGTAGATAAGACCCAAAACAATACTATCATGATGAATCAATAATAAGTTCAGATCTGAAATCATGGCACTCGGGCCCTAGTAACAAGAATTAAGCACAACAAAGTTGCAACAAAGTCATAAAGCACAATATTATTATCAATAACTTTTATGCAAGGCTCCCTCTTCATGACAAGGATTTATTGGATGCTTCTTGTGGTGGATCATTCACTCGCATGGAAGAAGAAGCTAAATGGGACCTGCTAGATCGTATTCAAGACAATGCTGAAGCTTGGGAGAATGACAAAGGTAGAAAGTCAGGTATAAATTATGATTATGAATGCATTGAATCTTTTATGGGATTTGATGACTTTCAAAATATTAAAAATGCTTATGGTTTAGACTCTCAAGCTATTGCTTCTTATTTTAAGGCCTTTGCTTCTTATATTGAAGTGCCTAAAAAGAAGTGGAATAAGTATCATGCACCTTATAAAGATGTTTCTAAGAGTGTTCCTGCAAGAAATACTGAATTTTATACTACTAATCATGTCTTACCCAAACCTTATATTGAGAAAATGCCTTTTCCAGTTAAGGTAAAGGAACATTCTATGGTAGCTAGTATGGTTAATGAAAGTATGAGTAAGGCTGCTGAACCTGATAAACAAATGGTTGATGAACCTATTGTAGCGAATGTGAAAGACTTTGTTGCTAAATATGAAAAAGAGGGACACACTATCCTTTGTAAGGATACCTCTAATATTGTTTCGCATAGTAGTGTTATGAGAGCTAGTATTCCTGTGTTTTCTGTTAGGATAAGTGATCATTGCTATGATAGTCCTTGTGATAGCTATATTGTTAAGTTTATGCATGATGCTGAAAGCTATTATGAGAGAGGGAAAAGTGTTCTTGTGCATCTCAATAATATCAAGTTTCCCCGTTTTATGCTGAAAGTTTTTATGCTGCACTTCTTTTGCCTTCTTATGCAAGTTGCCTTTGGTTTCAATAACTTGTTTGTTTACAAAATCCCCTTTCATAGGAAGTGGGTTAGACTTAAATGTGTGTTTTTGCCTCTTAATGCTCTCTTTCACTTCAATTCATATCCCTATGAGAGCTTCTTCAAATTATCATGCCCATCTTAATGGCTATAAAGAAAGAGCTTTATGGGAGACAACCCAATTTGTATTTGCTTTCAGTTTGTTTTTGTTTCTTTGAGTCTTGGAAGCTATTACTTCGGTAATAACTGCTCCTTATCCGTTTTGTTTGGTTTTTGTGTCAAGATCAACCTCTAATGAGAGAGAAGTAAGATTTGGGGAAGTTGCTGTCCCGAAACATATTTTTGTGCTTCACCGTAAAAATTCGTGAGGGATCTCTGCATGTCGGATTGAGCTGTAATTTTTTGTGCTTCTGACCCAGGTTGTTATTTAACTTTATTTAGTTTTTCACTTTTTTATTTGAGCAACAGAAGATTTTCGAAAAAATTGATCTTTACCTGCTAGTCTGTTTTGACAGATTTTTCCAATGTTGCATTTGCTTCTTTATTCGATTTCCTTTTTGAATTCTTTTTGGGTTTTCGGAAGGAGTTGCTACAGTAGCCTATGTTTTGATGGTTTTCAATTGAAGTTGGAATCAAAAGGTTTTATCACTCCACTTATACTAATGTTGCTAATGAGAACTATGTGAAGTTTTGTGTAAAAGAAATTTCCAGGAAGTGGAGATAATGGTGTAATAAGGAGGAGAAGGGTTTTATGACTCAAGTAATGAGTATATGAAGATGAAGATATTGATGTTATTCAAAAGATGACTCTAGAAGAATCTATTTTATACCAAATTCAGAGACCTGCAGAGTTCGTTTCCAACTAGGTAACAGTTCTAGTAACAAAAGTTCCGTGAAAATACAATCCAACTATATTTTTGCAGTTTTCAGTCAATAAGGAAAGCTAAGAAGCGAAAAAGGGAAGGAAACGGAGCTAGGGTGGCTCACACCACCCTGTGGCGCGGGCCCACCCCTGGCCGCGCCACCAGGTGGTGAGTCCACCCAGGACTCCGCCTCCGACCCGTTTTCTCCCAGTACCTTCCTTTTGACATGAAACTTCGTAATATATAACCCCCTGGATCTTCCGAGGTTTGTATATCGTGTTTTCGTCATGTTTTTGTTTCGATCTGTTTCTGCCAGGAATTATTCTTGAAGCTTAGAAGCACAATGGTGTCCGCCAAGGGTAAAGGGAAGGAGCCCATGGAGGAAGACCTCCAAGACCCCGGGGAGGAGAAGGAGATCAAGAGTGAAGGTGAAGAGGAGGCAAAATACACCGGCACTACTGTTGCAAGTATCGGAGTGGTGGCAAATCCAGCCATTGGAGGGAAGCCTCCTCATCACCGTTCAGATCCTTGGTCACTTCCTCCATGCACCAAGAATCCTTTCCATACCCTTATCCATGAGCATCAATACCAGAATATGCCCAAGGAGAAATTACCCTCCAATTGGGATTTGCCTTGTTCAAGCCATGCAGGAAAAGAAGACTTCAAGGAGGAAGAATGGAAAAAGAATCACAAGAGCTGGGATCCACAAACTGAGATGATTATGGGCCATATTGAGCATAACTCGGAGTTGATTCACACTCTCACCTTCGAGATTGAGGACTTTGGGAAATTGATCAAAGAGCTCATCAAGAGGATACCACCACCACCAAAGGAGTAATTTGTCATCAAGTTTGGCATCCTGGTTTGTTCCAAGCTTGGGGGAGTGCCGCGGTATCATATCACTATCTTCTACCTTTTTACCTTATTAGTAGAGTCATATCATGAATAGAGGAGTTATTGTGTAGTATGGTTTGCATTATGGAAGTGTCCCCTCTCTCGTTAGATTTGTATCCCTTGGTGTGAGTTTTCGTTATGGAGTATTAATGAGAAGTTCTATCATTCACTCTTTTGCATAGCTTATGATAGTTTTCAATTCGTGGTTATATGATTGATCTTGTTGTTAGTATTGGTAGCACTTTGGGATCATTGAGTTAATTTAGTTGGTTTTGGCAAACCTGGCTCGGTCAGTAGCAACACCTTTTTGAGAGTTGAAAAGAAAAAGATAGAAGCACTCTAGAGAAAAATATTTTCATCATCTTTCTTTCTTGATTTGCTCATAAGTTTAGTATTCTCTAGTTAAGATCTTTTGTGCTTCCAAGGAAGTTTGCATGTTTGTTTTTATCATTTGTATGTTTGTTTGTTTCCTTCAACTCTTGTACTTGCTACCCAGCCTTGCTAGCCAAAATCCTGTACTGAGAGGGCATTCTTCTCGTGCATCCACCTCCTTTAAACCAAAACCTTCGCCATTTGTGTCCACTATACCTACCTAGTAGCATTATTGCTATTCCAAGTAAATTCCTGTTTTATCTACCTCCCAAATCAAACTTGTTATGAGAAAACTAGTGATTAAAGTTCTCACGAACTTGATGGCACACTTTATTTTCCGCACTTAATAAACCTGAACCATTGTGAACTCTCCATGAAAGTTATTTGCTTGCAAATTATAGGCTGGGGATTAGCAGAACCGTGCTGTCACGGGGAACGCTTTCAACACTTGTAAATATATACCCAGTTGATACATTGTTCTTTTGTTTGCGGATGTCGTCGGTGTGAAATAAAAGGGGAGCTTGTAAGTCCATGGAGTTATGTATGTGTGTTAGAGAAATGCCTGGGCCGCTGGTCTAATCCATGCTGACATGGTGGAAACCTGCAGCGTAACCATAATAATATCTATGAAGCATTCTTCTTATAAAAAAGAGAGAGATAGCTATTGAGAAAAAGAAAAGAAAAAAAGAGATACTATGAAAAGAGGAAAGAGAGAAAAAGGCACCATTTTCCCATGGTAAATAAGAAGATTGGTGAGATACTCATTGTCTGCTTGCCATGTCATTTTGATATGGGGATTCTTTCGTATAATCGGGCAAGGGGTACCCCATTGGCGGTTCTCAATGATACGCACATACTTACGATGACAAGAACTTACCGGTAACTAAATTTGAGTAGCATGAGGAGTGGCCCTCGTACTCAAGGGACTTGGGATTTTCAGTTTATAGTCTGTCAAGCAAATAACTCAGATTGGACCTCACTTTAACCTTAATCACCTAAAGATGCTTATGATAGGGGCAATGAGAGCTAAAAGCTAGAAAGTATCATAATTTTTGGGAGCTCTTTATGAGACTTGCAATCCCTGCTTCCCTCCTTGAAGGGCCCTTTCTTTCACTTTGTAGTTGAGTCAGTAAACCTATTCCCTTCTATCTCAGCAAGTACTTTGAGTTGATGTGTTTCATTCATTCATATGATGGTTTATTCAATCATATTTCTTATGTTCCTTGTTTTGCACATTGCTCTTATCTTGAAGTTTACTACTTTGAAAGCTTTCTTTGAAAACCAGCTATTTGTGAACTCCAGCAAATTATCAACTATTCTTCGACCAAGAGCTAAGTTTTCCATTACCAATTATGATTCACTTTATGTATCTTTATTGTGTTTCCTTTACTCATTGCAAGTTGAGTTATATAATAGTGAGTTGTCTTCTATTATGATCTGTGTATTAGATGAATGTGATGCTTCTTGTCCAAATTCTTTTACCGACTCTTCACTCCATAAACTTGAGGTCATGTTTATTGAGCTCAGTTTCGCTTGGGGACAAGCAAAGTCTAAGCTTGGGGGGAGTTGATACGTCCATTTTGCATCACTATTCTATGTCTTAATTCACTATTATTCATTGATATATTTCGTATTGAGAGGTCATACTTATGTTATTTCATCTGTTTTTGCATGGTTGATGACTTTTGGAGCATGGACCGTTGTAGTCAGGATTCTGATGGAAAAGGTGTTGTTTGGAGGCAAAATTCGCGAAGATCAGAAAATCCAGGAAAATATACGGAAAATTCTATTTTTCCAGAAGACTCAAGATGCCAGAAGATGGAGTGGAGGTGGGCCACAGGGGGCCCACACCACCCCATGGTGCGGGCAAGCCTAGGCCGTGCCAGGGAGTGGTGTGGCCGCCCTGGCCCACTCCAGCCTCTCTCCTCTGGTGTATATCAACCTCCCAAAACCCTAAGACTCAGGGAGCGACCATAGAAAGATTCCGCGGCCTCTGCGGGGCGTAAAACACCGAGAGAGAAAGATCTCTCTGGCAGACAGATTTCTGCCGGGGGAATTCCTTCCCGTAGAGGGGAGATTGTCGCCATCAACACCACCATCAAGCTAGGCTTCATCGGGATCATCATCATCATCACCACCACCATCATCGCCATCAGCACCCTCATCACCATCTCCATATTGTTGTAACAATTGCGTTGAATCTTTCATAGTTCATAGGGGAAACTTTCCTGGTGTTGATTACTCTTTGTAGTTGATGCTATTGAGTGAACCATTGAATTATTGTTTATGTTCAGATTGTTATACATCATTGTTCCATCTCTGATCATGATCCATATGATGTCTTGTGAGTAGTTCGTTTTGTTCTTGAGGACATGGGAGAAGTCTTGTTGTTAGTAGTGGAGTTGCGTTGAGAAATATTCAATAGATTGTTATTTAAGTTGTGGTGTACTTCTTCTAGTGGTGTCATGTGAACGTCGACTACATGACACTTCACCTATATGGGACTAGGAGAATGCATTGTGTATTTGGCTACTAATCGTAGGGGTTGCCGGAGTGATGATGACCCACAAGTATAGGGGGTGTATCGCAGTATTTTTGAGGGAAGTGAAACCCAATTTATTGATTCGACACAAGGGGAGCCAAAGAATACTTATCAGCCTTAACAACTGAGTTGTCAATTCAGATGCACCTGGAAACAATCTTGCTCACAACAGTTTATCAGTAGCAACAGTTTTGTAGTAGAAATAGTAAAGTAACAGTAGCAGCAAAAAAAAGACAGTAGTAACAAAAGCAGTAACAGTGGGATTCGAGTGCGGTAGGCATAGGGATGGATGGACGGGCGTTGCATGGACAAGACAATTCGCATAGCAATCAGAACATAGGGCAATTGCAGATAAATAAGATAAAGTACCCTAGTACTAGACAATCCTAGGCATGTGTTCCATATCTAGTCATACGTGCTCGCAATGATAACTTGCACAACATCTTTTGTCCTGCCAGCCCATTTGCAACGGGGCCTCTAGGGAACTACTGGCAATTAAGGTGCTCCTTTTAATAAAGCACCGGAGCAAAGCATTAACACTCCGTGAACACATGTGATCCTCACATCAAAGCCTTTCCCTTCCGGCTACCCCGATTTCTGTCACTTCAGGACCATAGGTTCCGGACAACGACGTGTGTAAACAACTTGTAGATAAGACCCAAAACAATACTATCATGATGAATAAATAATAAGTTTAGATCTGAAATCATGGCACTCGGGCCCTAGTAACAAGCATTAAGCACAACAAAGTTGCAACAAAGTCATAAAGCACTAATAGAGATACTAGGCACTATGCCCTAACAATCTGATGCCATTACATGAACGACCGCATCCAATCCCTACCATCCCCATAGCCTACAGCGGGGGATTACTCACTCATAGATGGAAGAAACATGGATGGTCGATGAAGATGATGGTGGGGATCGATGGAGATGGCTCCGGGGGCACTTCCCCGTCCCGGCAGGGTGCCGGAACAGAGACTTTCTGTCCCCCGAATCTCCCCTTCGGTGGCGGCGGCGCAGTGGAACTTTTCGTGGAAAAACGTCAAACCCCCCAAAGTTTTTAGGTCAGAAGGCTTCTTATAGGCGAAGAGGGAGACCGAGGGGGTGCCTGGGGCCACCACACTAGGCCCTGGCACAGCCAGGCCTAGCCCGCGCATGGGGGTGTGTGGCCAGCCCCTGGCCCTCCTCTGTCTCGTATTCTGGCTCCTGGAGTCTTCTGGAAAAATAGGCACTTTGGCTTTTGTCCCGTCCAATTTCGAGAATATTCATTTTCTGACTTTCCTGGAACCAAAAACAGTAGAAAACAGGCAGCTGGCACTGTGGCTCTTGTTAATAGGTTAGTCCAAGAAATCATATGAAAAGTACTCCAAAGTGTGGACAAAACACAAGAAAGTGGATACAACCAAGCATGGAGCATCAAAAATTATAGATACATTTGCAATGTATCAACATCCCCAAGCTTAACTCCTGCTCGTCCTCGAGTAGGTAAGTGATAAAAAGAATAGTTTTTGAGGTGACATGCACCATCAAAGACTTGATCAAAATATTTGCAAATCATTCAAAGCTGGGATCAAAGTACTTCAATCATAACGTGAAATAAAAGTTCTAGCAATAAGACAAAGAAACTATGTTGTAACATGAAAAGGCACAAACAAAAGATTCATGAATAACAATGCTTTGCAAGACGTTTGTTTGTTTCACATAAAGAAAACATAGCATAATAGTATTCATCTTGTCCCTCAATAGAGTAGCAAATATAAATGCATAGGACACCTTCAAAGTTCATAAGAGTGACTAGATACAATAGTTTCAAACAAGCAATAACAAGTTATGAATCAATCAACTAGTCTTGGGACAATGCACATAGAACTAAGGATGGCCACTATGCTCTCAAAGTAGTGCATAAAGATAGAAGGTGGAGACTCAATATAATGGTGGAAGAAAGGCCTTTTGTAAAAAGGAAGTAGGGATTCAAGTCTCATAAAGAGCTTCCAAAAATTATGGTACTTATAGCTTTCAGCTCTCATTGCCCCTATCATAAGCATCTTGAAGGTGATTAAGGTTAAAGTGACACAACTAAGAGGATATGCTTGACAAGTTATAAACCGAAATCTCATGCCCCTTACTTACGAAGACCGATCCTCATGCTACTTAACTTCAGTCACAAGTAAGCTCTTGTCATTGTAAGTATATGTGTATCATTAAGAACCGCCAACGGGGTACCCCTTGCACATGATACGGGAGCTTTCCCATAATCAAAATGACAAGGCAAGCAGACAATGAGCATCTCAGCGATCTTTTTATTTGCTATTTGCATAGGTTTTTATTGAGGATGCTTCATAGAGTGCTCATTATGGTGATGCTGCAAGTTTCCACCATGATTAGGCATAGCTTAGGCTAGCGGCCCAGGCGTTTCTCTAACACACATACAAACTCCATGATCTTACAAGTTCCACTTTTATTTCACACCGCCGGGATCCGTAAGCAAAATAACATGATATCAACGGGGTACAAAGTACAAGTGCAATGTTGAAAGCATTCCCCATGAAACATGGTTCTGATAATTTCAACTTATAAAGCGCAAGCATATACGCAATAAAGAAGGACCCAATGGTTCAAGTTTATTAGATGCAATAAAGTAAAGTGTGCCATCAAGTTCGTTAGAGCTTTAATCACTAGTTTTCTCATAACAAGTGGAAGGTAAGCAAAAGCATGAATATACTTGGAATAGCATAAGCTAGTAGGTAGGTATGGTGGACTCTTTGGAAAAACTTGGTTTAGGGAGTTGGATGCATGAGTGGAACTCATACTTTGTTGTGGAGGCTAGCAAAAGACTGGGAGCGACAAACTAAGAGAGCAATAATGGCCATAATCATGCAGAGCGACAAAACATCATTGATCAAAGCATAAAGTGATACTACAAGTTGAAAACTAAAGGATCATAAAGGCTATGGTGACTTGAGATACTCATAACATGGTGTGAGCATGCGCCAAGTCAACCCAAATAAAGCATCAAAGGAGAATACCACTATAATATGCTTTAATATGCTAAAACAACGCATGATTCATCCAAGGCACATTAAGCAATCTCAGTTGTTTATAACAAGTCATGCTACAGCAAATAATACTAAGAATAAAGCCAAAACAATATCAAGCATGGCATGACAAAGCATATGCCACAATCAAAAACGAGCTCTTTTACCACATAAGCATGAACTTTCCTACTCTTTTCCAAACCAAACCAAACCATTTGAACACCAATGTATGAAAGGGGAGGTCCAACCAATTTAACCACGCAAACTAAAAACCAAAACGAAAACAAAAAAGAAGACGCTCCAAAAACAACACAACTGTGCATGAAACAATAAAAATGAAGTGTTTGGAAGAAACCTCGGATTTTTATTGATGAAGAAGGGGATGCCTTGGGCATCCCCAAGCTTTGACGCTTGTACTTCTTGGATATTTCTTAGGGTGACACGCGTGGCATCCCCAAGCTTGAGCTTTAGTCCATCCTTCATCTCATTACTCATTCCTTTCATACACCTGAAAATTTTCCTTCATACAAAACTTCACACAATCTCATTAGCAACATTAGTGCACTTAAGATAAATAAGTCTCAAGGTTCAGTTCTAGCACTAAATAACCTTCCATTAGAACACTAGCTACTGTAGCACTTCCCTTAAAAAGCTCAATTCCCCAAAAGAACTCAAAAAGGAACCCACAAGAAGCAAATGCAGAAAATGGCAGAAATCTGTCAAAACAGACCAGCAGGTAAAGACGAATTTTTTCGAAGACCTTATGTTGCTCAAATCAAAAAGTGTTAAACTAACGAAAGTTAGATAACAACCTGGGGCAGAACCACAAAAACTTACAGCTCAATCCAACATACAGAGATCTCTCAGGAATTTTTACGGTGAAGTACAGAAATCTGTTTCGGGGCAGCACCTTTCCCAATCATTACTTCTCTCACATTAGAGGTTACTCTTGGCACAAAAAGCAAATAAAAAGGATAAGGAGCATTTATTACAGAGGTAATAACTTCCAAGACTCATCTAAAACTTTTGGGTTATCTCCCAATAAGTACTTTTCTTTAATGCCTTTAAGTTAGGCATAAGAAGCAAAAACTAAAATGGATAGAATAGAAGTAAGCGGAGATAATCATGGTGAAAACATTGTTTTGTTCAATGAAATCTTTTGTTAACAAGTTTGATCAGGTCTTGTTACCAAAACAATTCCATATGAGACAAAACTTTGTATCCCAGTAATGATTATGTTACCTCAACCTTGATAGCAATGGTCCCAATCATAATAGTTTAAAAAAAATCTCTTGGTATGGGACAATATATTTCTCCAACTTGAATGCCCTCAACATGTTCAATTGAATTCAAACCATAAGTCATTTCAATCTTATTTGGGAAATAGATAGTATGTTCCTTGTCATTGACATTGAAGGTCACCTTCCCTTGATTATAATTAACTCCTGCAGTATTTAAGAAAAGGCCTCCCAAGAATAATAGACATATTATCATCTTCAGGCATAAAAGTTTGAGAGGATGCTCTCATAAGAAATATGAGTTGAAGTAAAAGAGAGCATCAAGAAGCAAATCCAAAACACATTTAAGTCTAACCCACTTCCTATGCATGGGAATCGTGTAAGCAAATAAATTCACAAAGAACAAAGTGACAAGCATAGGAAGATAAAAAAAGAGTAATTTCAAAACTTTCAGCACATAGAGAGGTGTTTCAATACCATGAAAACTTCTACAACCATATTTTCCTCTCTCATAATAATTTTCAGTAGCCTCATGAAGAAACTCAACAATATAACTATCACATAAAGCATGCTCTTCATGATCTACAAGCACTAGAGCTTTATTATAAACATTTTCAATGGAAACCTCAGGAACATAACATTCATTCTCCTTTAGTAAGCAAGGGGAAAATCAAATAATGTAAGGGATAAAGAGTTACTCTCATTAGAAGGTAGGCATGGGTAGCTAATCCATTCTTCCTCCTTTTGTTCATCACTCTCCTCCTCTTTTTCATCTAATGAGATTTCAGGTTCATCAATTTCTTCTTCCATAGGAGCCTGCAAAGCATTAGTCTCTTCCATAGGGTCCTGCAAGGCATTAGTCTCTTCCATTTGTGGAAAGCATCTATTAAAATATTCAAGGATATAGCAATTTTCATCCTTGTAATTATCAAAGCAAAATTTAAGCATACCATACACCTCACATTTGTAAGGTGAATCATCAATATTTTCAAGAAAACTAGCAAGTTCAAAAGCACCCTTCCAAGCAATAAATTCTTCAATTTGTTCCGCATCATAGAAGTCATAAATTCCTTTAGCATAGGAAGATATGGTATCATTATCACTATACTCACATTGAAAAGGGATGTGTTTATACCTCTTTCTGCAACAAGACTCATCACAGCAATAAGTAACATTATAAGTAGAGCACACGTTACTAGCAATGGTGTACAATCTATCAATTTGTTCCCATAAGTGTTTCCCTTCTTGTGAAAAGCGGTGTTCCTTATAATAATATTTTTGATCTTCCGTGAACCTGCCTTGCCAATAAGCTTCAGTTTCAAAGAAACCAACCATTGACATCAAGCATGATAAAGCAAGACAATAACAGACCAATGAAAATAACAACTAGAGTAGGAACTAATTTTTTTGTATTTTTGACAAAGAAACAAGCAAACGAGGAGAAAATAAACTTATCTTGAACAATAGTGAATCCAAGTGAACTTGACAAATAAAGCTATGCTCCCCGGCAATGGCGCCAGAAAATAGTCTTGATGACCCACAAGTATACGGGGTGTATCGCAGTATTTTCGAGGGAAGTGAAACCCAATTTATTGATTCGACACAAGGGGAGCCAAAGAATACTTATCAGCCTTAACAACTGAGTTGTAAATTCAGCTGCACCTGGAAACAATCTTGCTCACAGCAGTTTATCAGTAGCAACAGTTTTGTAGTAGGAATAGTAAAGTAACAGTAGCAGCAAAACAAAGACAGTAGTAACAAAAGCAGTAACAGTGGGATTCGAGTGCGGTAGGCATAGGGATGGATGGACGGGCGTTGCATGGACAAGACAATTCACAAAGCAATTAGAACATAGGGCAATTACAGATAAATAAGATAAAGCACCCTAGTACTAGACAATCCTAGGCATGTGTTCCATATATAGTCATATGTGCTCGCAATGAGAACTTGCACAACATCTCTTGTCCTGCCAGCCCGTTTGCAGCGGGGCCTCTAGGGAACTACTGGCAATTAAGGTGCTCCTTTTAATAAAGCAACGGAGCAAAGCATTAACACTCCGTGAACACATGTGATCCTCACATCAAAGCCTTTCCCTTCCGGCTACCCTGATTTCTGTCACTTCGGGACCATAGGTTCCGGACAACGTGTGTAAACAACTTGTAGATAAGACCCAACACAATACTATCATGATGAATCAATAATAAGTTCAGATCTGAAATCATGGCACTCGGGACCTAGTGACAAGCATTAAGCACAACAAAGTTGCAACAAAGTCATAAAGCACTAATAGAGATACTAGGCATTATGCCCTAACAATATGATGCCATTACATGAACGATCTCATCCAATCCCTACCATCCCCATAGCCTATAGCGGGGGATTACTCACTCATAGATGGAAGAAACATGGATGGTCGATGAAGATGATGGTGGGGATCGATGGAGATGGCTCCGGGGGCACTTCCCCGTCCTGGCAGGGTGCCGGAACAGAGACTTTCTGTCCCCCGAATCTCCCCTTGGGTGGCGGCGGCGCAGTGGAACTTTTCGTGGAAAAACGTCGAACCCCCTGAAGTTTTTAGGTCAGAAGGCTTCTTATAGGCGAAGAGGGAGACCGAGGGGGTGCCTGGGGCCACCACACCAGGCCCTGGCGCGGCCAGGCCTAGCCCGCGCCTGGGGGGGGTGTGGCCAGCCCCTGGCCCTCCTCCGTCTCGTATTCTGGCTCCTGGAGTCTTCTAGAAAAATAGGCACTTTGGCTTTTGTCCCGTCCAATTCTGAGAATATTCATTTTCTGACTTTCCTGGAACCAAAAACAGCAGAAAACAGGCAGCTGGCACTGTGGCTCTTATTAATAGGTTAGTCCAAGAAATCATATGAAAAGTACTCCAAAGTGTGGACAAAACACAAGAAAGTGGATAAAACCAAGCATGGAGCATCAAAAATTATAGATACATTTGCAATATATCAAGTGACAGAAACTTGAACCCCCGTTAGGAAACCATTGCACAAAGGACGTCAGGGTCTTAGAGTTTAAAGTTGTGGTTAGGTTTTACCTTAATTACTTTCTTGTACTTACGGATGTTTGCAAGGGTGTTTAATCACAAGTATGTATTAAGTCTTGGATGGGACGGTACATTAGCATAGGTTCACCCACACAACACTTAGCAAGCTAAAGAAGATTAATCGACTATATGAAGCGAAAGCACTTGACAGTCTTCCCATGTGTCCTCGAGAACGTTTGGTCATCTATAGAAATACAACCGGCTTGTCCTTTGCCGCATAAAGGATTGGGCCACTTGCTGCATTCATTCTTACTGTCTTTTATTTACTCGTACTTTGTTTACTTGCTTTATCGAAAACCCCTAAAAATCCATTTGCTAAGTATTTGCAGAGAATTCCTGATCCATACCATTAGCCAGCACCTTCTGCTCCTCGTTGGGTTCGACACTCTTACTTATCGAAAATACTGCGATACACCCGCTACACTTGTGGGTCATCAGTCCTCACTCAACTCATGTGGTGTATCACGCATGCTCTCAATATGGATGCACTCATACTCATGTATGGTGAACGCACACAACTCACTATCATTCTCACTCAAGTGGTGTATGTGGCTCTCTACCTCACATGGGATAGGTGGATCTCTCAACTCAATATGGTGGTTATGGTGTTGTTGAGCCAAGTGGATGTGTTGCCGGTCCCGAGGCTCTTCTTCTTCATCACTTGGGTCCCAAACCGGTGCACCTTCGAAGTCATGTCTTGCATTGAGGTTGTCGATATCTTGATTTGTAGGCGGCCGATGCTCTTATTGAGGTTGACAACGGTCTTGGAGTTGTTGGAGTAGTCGATCAAGAGAAGCATGGCACCGATGATGTTTTGATTGTTGTGGTTGGCGAGCTTATGGTTCGTCCACTTGTTCATATCGATGACAAGCTTGTCCTTCCCCCTTGCAGTGGTGGTGTTATCCATGACGAGAGTGTGGGCTTGAAAGATTTCCATGGCGAATTGAGTGACGTGTGCATGACGAGCTTGAGTGACGTCCATGACGTTTGTCAACATTGGCTCTAGCTTGGTGGAGATCTTGGAAGTTAGTGTGATGCTCCGCTTTGTGTTGCTTGTCACGGTCCTCGAACTCTCGGATTTTTTTATCGACGTGGTTCTCAAACCAATCCAATTTCTCGATGATTACTTAATTGTGCCTCCATAAGTTTAGGTACAGGGCAAAGCCTTCTTGGTTGTGGAGGTTGTTGTGGCCATCTCCACTATGTTTAGTTGCCCTATACATGATACTCACAAGGCAAAAGGTATCAAGGTGGAATGGTTTTGCTACCTTGCCTCACCGAGTCAAAAATGAAAAGGTTGTTCTTACCGAGAGCAAAGCAAGTAGCATTACAACAAGACACATACACAAAGGCCTATGGTGGAAGGTTAGGAAGGTGGAAAGCAAATGGAACAACCAAATGAAAAGGTTATTGTCAAAACTGGGTGAAATCCAACAAAAATGAAGTCAAAGGAAAATGTCAAAAAGGGTGACAAGAACCTACGACTATACACACACGGTGGATATTAAAGTGGCTAGCATGACTATGGAAAATTAGCAACGAACAACATTGGTCCTAACGAAGACTAATGCTCGGTATCATGCCAACACTAGGAGAGACCATAGCCTGTTTGCACAAAGATTGATAAGCAACGGATTTGCACGCTTGCCTTGCTCTTGCACTCTTGCTTAAAAGCTTTGGACTGTCTTTTGTGTTGGTATCTTTCTTTTTCTTTTGCTTTTTCTCTTATTCTTTTTTGAAGTATCTCTTTATTTCTATGCTATGGAGTCAACTTTTGCTATCGCCTGTGTACTATCACTATGCAAGAGCAAGCGCACAGTGCTTCGGCAACCACAAGATGAGATACTATCGATAGGTTAGGTAAGACACAAAGGAAGAATCGGGGTTAACAAGGGTGGTGCAAGTTATACATTGTGGTGATGACGAACTTGCAACCGATGGTGGAGGGGATGGCTTGAGTTCCATGGTGCAGATGTCGAGCGCGAATAGTTGTTGCGGAAGCTTTGTTAGATGACATACAAGCACACGAAACACAAATGCACAAAAGAAATCAGTTGAAAAAGGAAAAGAGGTGAAAATTTGGTACGAGGCTGGAGACTCCGGGGTCGGGGCCAGCACGACGAATAACTCATGTTCTTGAGCAAAAATTCATCCCTTCCAACCTCTAATCCAAAAAAAATCGACCAAATTGGGCAGGGAAACATAGGCAAAAGGTAGACCCACTCTAGAGACAAGTTTTTATTGGACCAAAACCACAATAAACTCACCAAAACGAGGGATCAAACCAAAAGCAATTTGGGGCAATTTTTTTGGTATCTTTGAATTTATGGTGGAAATCGATGAACAAAGCCAAATCCGTGGTAACCAAAAGCTAGCGATACCACTTGATGTGGGTTCACTTGTGGGATAGACCTTGGGTAGCCCAATCTTCACAGATTTGAGGAGGGAAGTGAGGGTAAACTCGATGAATTCAACTCTAATGCAAGGTAAAGATACAAACACGCGCCAAAACACACACTATTTGATTTGCTCCTGTTGGTTCGAACAACCAATACAATAGAATTTTCAGTGAGAGACCTTGCGGTAGAATCACCAAAGGAGAGATCAGCCAACAGATGATAGAACCCAAATCAAGGAGAGAGTATCAACCAAGTAGAATCCCAAAGGTGAGAGACCTAGCACTACTAGAATCCTTGATAAGGACAGTCCAAACACTTGAGAAGGGTCTTGACAACTTGGAGAAGGGCATCGATTCCAAGGCCTTGTATAACTCATAGATTTACTATAGAGAGAGGGTTACCATCCAAGGGTAGGCACATGTCCTAATTCATCATCATCTCTAGGATTTCAAGGAGGGAGTGGGGGCATATATATAGGCCAACCACGAGCTAGAGGTATTTTAGGCATAAATAGGAAGTTCGAGGCGTTACATGGGCCAGTCCCATCTTGAGGCTTGCATGCCTAGGTCACTCAGGGCGGAGACTGCGGGGTGTGGGGTTCGAAGACTCCGGGGTCTTTCTGGGGTAGACTCTGGGCAGCTCGCTGTAGCTTCTGGAAGTTGGGCCAGAGACTGGGGTCGGAGACTGGTGGCAGAGACTCCGGGGTACGTAGGCCGGAGACTCCGGTGTCGAAGGTCGGAGGCTCCGGTGTAGCTTTGGCTTCTTCTTCCTTCTTCTCTTCCACGCATCTGTGATGTCGCCCTTGAGACCTCGGACCTCCTTGTCTCATCCTCTTGGCATCATGGTCATGGGCCTAGTCATATAATAGGCACTTGGTTCAAGTAGGATCCCATTCATGTCATGACTAAAGGGAGAAAAGATATGGAAGGAATTCACGTTTGTAGGAATGGTTGATGTAGCATGATATGGACCAATGGTGATTCATGTATGTTGGGCTACATCATATCCTGCACATGTTTAATCCCTACTTTCTTTCTACTTGTTTATGAGTCAAGAGAAACAAAGTTTCTCAAACGAAAAATATTTCTATTCTAAGACCAAAAGATAGGAAAAAATTATTTATATCTTATATATAAGTTTGTTTAATTGGCCATAGTACTTGTTCATTTACTATTATGCAATATGGTTTTACTCTTATGCATATCTTTGACTTTCAAAGACCTTCACAAACTCAAATTGATTTTGTATTTTTTCCACGCAAGTTTTTCATCAAAAGGAAGGCCTTGGAGCACCTGGAAATCACTTGGAGCTAGAGGAGGGCTAGATGGGGGCCCACGACGTGGTCAAATACCCTGTCAGTACCATGGATGCCCATTTCCCCCTCGTTACTCCGATGCCATTGATTCATTCGCCTACAACTTTTTTTGACCAAAAACCATCTATAAAAAGGGTCTCGATCATGATCCCGAAGGACGACGCACCACGGAGAAGGAAACACAAAATAGAGAGATGCTGCGAAGATTGGAGGGGGGGAACGCCGCTGGAACACCGTCGGCTCACATCTCCAACCTCTCCATTGACATATCCACCATCACCATGATGAAGATGGAGTAGTCTACCTCCGAACCACGGGTTTGTGGAAGTAGCTTGTTCTATCTCTCTCTCATGCTATCACTGTTCTAGTGTCATATGAGATACCCCACATGATTATGTCCATCTATATGTAATCCTATTGTGGTGGAAGTTTGATTTTTATGATTTGATGATTTGAGATTGGAATTTTCAAATTGTGTCTGATGTATAAGTAGATGTATATTATGTACCTCGTTCTTGATTACTTTGTTCTGATCAAACTTTGTATGATAGTATATGAGAACGGGAACATGTGCATTAGATGGATTGGCATGGTACTATGGAACTGGATAGTGATAAAAAGTTTGGATCATATTGGTTTTAACCTTTCCGTTGTTACCTCACTAGGGATAAATGAATGCAAGTGTTACTATTGCCTAGTGAAAATCTTAGGTGAGCTCATATCTTTTGAGGTAGTATTCTGTATCCAACATCATGTCAAAGCAAAGACAATACTCTATTTATTCTTAATACTAGTTTGCGGAATTTTCTCTTACTAGTGGAGTATTATGGAATGTGTTGCATCAGCTCAACGGACTCATTTGTCGCTGTCTGGCACACACCGCCGAGATCCTCCCAGGAATCCTAGCTTGCTCTTCCTCGCGCTACGCAGGTCATGGGACGTCGCACTCACCGCGGACATCTAACGTCGTCCTACGATGCGGCAGCGGCAAGCTAAATCTAGCTCTAGGCTCAGGAAAACGGGAGCGGTCAGGAAGGATGTAGTCTTGTAATTATTTTGTTTTTAATTTGACAACGAGGCAGGAAACCGTTGATTTGTTAGAATAGGAAACAAATGATTTGATTTGATCTCGCACTAACGGTTGTGGGGAAATGTTATATGAAAGAAACCATCCGACGGTTTTGATTCTCCCAATGTTTGGTGTAACGATTTGGCAGTCCAGATGCGTCAAAAGGTTGATGCCTAAAGTGACGACCACAAACTTCAATTTAATAGTGAAAATTTTAGCAATTAGGTATTTAGTTGATAACTTAGGCAATATTTACTATGCACTATGAATGTGATAACTTAGACTAGCCTTAATAGAATGCACCAGTGGCCTACATGTTTTTCCGTTTTGCTGGTTGGTTTCTGTATCCAGTCTCTATGATCTGTGAATTAGAAGGTAGATTTGCATTAAAAATGTTTCCTGTGCATCGATTGATGGACAGGTCAAGGTATTTCCCATTTTTGAAAAAGAAAAGAAAAAACTGAAAATACCAATAGCAAATAGGACTCGACTAACTTGGATTAGCCGAGGGTAAAACATATATACATGTACGAATAATCTCCAGAAATACCAACCGACAAAGAAGAATGCTCCTGAACAGTAACTGTATCCCTGCCTGACCTTTCGGGTGAGCTGAAAGCTCCAGCCTACCAGTTAACGGACGGTTTACTCATTTGCCTTGCCAACCAAAATGCATGCAGGGCAACACCCTTTTGTAGCTTACCACGGCTCGGCTAACTATAAAGTGACTGCAGAAATGGAATTCTACGCGACGATTCGCTGAGGATGAATCCAAGTCCATGCCCATTCAGATAAGACCCCACATCAACAACTGAGCTGCTGAAGAAAACCGCCAACTACTGAAGAATCGACAGCGTTCGTAGCTGAGCTTTTCGGAAGGTGCCGTGCTCAGGCTAAAACATGACAGGCATGGCAGTTTGTGAAACGAGCGGCTTCGATTGTTAGAGCTGTCGGGCACACTCGTCTGTCAACTCAAGCAACCTAACTGAAAGCATTTCCTGCAGATAAGCAAAGCTTTCTGCAGGAACTAACAGTTTGACAAAGGACTTTCCTGTTACCTGAACATTCTGCACATGACAAATTACTGCTTGGAGGGAAAACTATGACCATCTTTTCTTTTTACTCAACAGGATCAGGAAAGAAAAAGGAGACTATGGAGGAATATAGTCTGATGGCCTGTTTGTAACCTGTCACCGTAACTTTTGTCGATTTTTATCACCATCCCTTCCTAACCCCCACCTACTAATGTTGTATCTTGACGAGGGTAGTTACTCTCAGCACTGAATTGTGCACTCACTCTGACAACAAGACAAGAGGTGGACCATTACTGTTGACTACCCATAATCATGATCCTGTTAGCTGCTAACACCATGTGATGTTCCTTACTGAAAGGCAAATGATGATACTGCCAACCATATGCAACTCTCTGAACCAATTCTAGCACTCCAATGCAAGTTTGTTGGAGAGATGTCGAAAACTTGCCAACTTATCAAAAGAGCAGTGATCATTATATCCAGCTTTGCAACAAATCTGACAATCTGTTTTAACTTGATGGCGCCTTTACTTCGATTATCTCTTCCATTAAGATGTTTAAGGGGCCCTTCAGTTGGTCAATTAATCAGTGTTTCTAGTGCTTCGAACTAGAATAATAGGATGATTGGTGTAATGTGTTTGCTATTCAGTCAGTCTGCTTGCTGGTTCCCAACACTAGTGCATCATAATCTGCATTCAGGCGTTCGAACAGGCCACCGCACCAGTTCAATCAATCCTGTATACCACCCCACTCAAGCAGTGGAGCGTCACAGAGTTGTTAGATGCTCGTAGAATTAAGCTTTTCTAGAATATTTTGTATAACTTTTCCAACCAATTACATCACGCTTATGCAAATAGCATGTTCCTTCCACATAAAGATTGATGCTTTTGTTGACATTTTGACTTTATTAAATTGCCTTGAATTGCAAGAAACCAGCTGAAGCTAAAGGGGTTGGTTGTTTTCCTTTCCTAGCGAAGCTATGAGCAGTCCTTTGATTTGCGTATGTGGTGGTTGGCATTAGCATGCTTCTTGCTGTACTTTAGCCAATCAGGGATCTGTGGAAGTGGATTGTTTGATGTAAAATTGATAACGCAGCAGATTTGAGAGCAAATTGTTTGCCCTGTGTCTCTACTTACTAAAAAGGACCATCTTGATGTACATTTGGTCTCACATGGCATGGTCAAGTAATGAATCTACACCAAGCAAAAAAAAATGCAGACACAAGCCCAACAACTCCCTGTAAACCAAAGACTAACTAATTGACCTGACAGTAAGCACCCACAGTTAGCTAGGTAGTTATGCTAGAAAAGCACGGAGGCAGAGAGGAAGATTGATGGCATAACTAAAATAGTCAAAAAGGAAAGTAAAGGTGCAATAGACCAGACAACCCTTTGTTGCCATGAGGCCTTGGATTCGGAAAGGTTTCTTGCAGGAACAGATTTCTGAACCAAGCCTAATATTGGCTGTAAACAGCATGAAAGAAAAGGTCAGGATCCTTTATAATAATTGTTATAAAAGAGTTGCGACGTACTATGTGGGAGTGGGACTAGTGGCTCCACCCAAAATACATTTTCTAATGATTGTCCTAATTGGAAGGAAGCTCAATATAATTTTAAGATCAATTAATGTTGATCAAAGCAACCTCTAATTCAGTAGCACCACCTTTGTTCAGTTATTTATAGCAAAATAAAGATGGACCTCTCACACTCATGGTCAATTTGGCACTCATCGTTGATCTCTGAAGAGTAGCTCTTATGATGGTGTTCAGTAGGGCTCATCATCGACGAGGGAAAGCTTAACTTGTGATGGAAGCATCATCACACACACATACAAGTTTACCGCACCGACTTGCTACACTCCACCATATTAGTAGTAGGTGACCAGAAAGGAGCAGAGCTGGCAAAGGTTACTAGTCAGGGTAGAATCGACGTTGTCATATATGGATCAACCGAGGCTAACTGTGCCAGTGCGAATTAACCAGGTAATGTACTAGAGACCTAATCTTTCCAACCAAAGAAACAAGTGGTCTGCCTGCCCCTATATAAAGAGGCGCTGGTCCCCTGCATGAATCGGAGTCGCAGCACATACATTCTTTGTTCTTGCACACAACCGAGTGCCAGGCAGCAGGGAGCGGAGCGGAGCAGAGCAGTGTTCGACGATCAGAATGTCAAGTTCAGTCGGCACTGTGTCTGTGGCCCTTGGCCTTGCCGCTGCTCTTCTTCTCTGCTGCTGCTCCCAGCTGGCAGTTGCCGAGGAGCAACACCATGAGTTCGTGGTGAGTAATGATGCTCTGTCTCTCTAGCTCCTTGCTGAAGCTAATTCGCTTGAGCTCTGAATTCTGATCGATGGCTTATACCTGCAGATCCAGGAGGCGTCGGTGACGAGGCTGTGCAACGCCCGGACCATCGTGACGGCGAACGGGCAGTACCCGGGGCCGGCGGTGGAGGTGAGCGAGGGCGACTCCCTCGTCGTCAGCGTCGTCAACAACGCCACATACAACATCACAATCCACTGGTACGTAGTTACACACACCACGATCGCCGCCATCGGCAATGGCAAGCTGCTAGCTTAGCTGAGCTAAGGTATATAAGGTGCAACAATGGCGTGCTCGTGCAGGCACGGTGTCCGGCAGATGAGGACCGGGTGGTCGGACGGGCCGGAGTTCGTGACGCAGTGCCCCATCTGGCCGGGACAGAGCTACACGTACCGCTTCACGGTGGCGGCGCAGGAGGGCACCCTCTGGTGGCACGCGCACAGCTCCTGGCTCAGGGCCACCGTCTACGGCGCGCTCGTCATCCGCCCGCGCGACCCCGTCCCTTACCCGTTCGACTTCCATGGAGAGATCGCCCCCATCATGTTCGGTACGTACGCGCCTAGCTACACCCTCTCCCTGCTCCTCACCACTCTCCACTCTCCACGTCAATGCCCCGAACAGTCCAGTATTGAACTGGTGTCGATGTAAGTACAGGAAAGTTGCCGAGTTAAATTTGAGAAAAAACACCCGATAGAACACAGAAAAAAAATATAATCGCCTTAATTCGCACGCACCAGATTTTACAAGATTGAGTTAGTAACACATTCCACATTACATTTGCGATGCGGTTGACATGGTGTGTCTTACCTTTCTTTTATGACACGGCCGCTGTGTCTTTTAGTTGTATTTTTTCATTTACAAAATATGTACTACTAGTACCTAGCACGAAATGTATGATACCTTGATCGCAAAAAAGAAGAAATCTATGATACCTGCATGCTACAGTTCCTGGTTTTATTAATTATAGTTGAAGAATAAGAATGTTTCAGTTTTTTTTTTCCATAAAGGAAGAATTTTGTTGCTTATTGCCAAAATGGTGATGGTGTGTAAGTGTAACCAACAAGTGATCACCCAACCTCGCTCTTCACTTGACTAATGGAAATTAAATTTCTCGTTATTAGATATAGGCAGTGCTCCCGACGTATCTTAGTGAAGTAAAATGATAGAAAGAAATTAGTACTTCCTCCGATCCATATTAATATTCTCAATTTTGTTTAGATTCGAATGAATCTAATCTAAATCATTAACTAGGTATATCTAAATCTACATAAAGTTGAGAATAATAATTTGAGTCGGAGGGAGCAGATGGATCGATCGCATGCATGCATTGTTCCAAAGCAGTGAAATTAGTCGGTGCTATTTGCTTTCCCCGCGTGTTAACAACTGCCATCATTTGCCATGCTTTTTGCTGGTTGTTGGAGCCACCAGCTTACCCGAGAGTCAAACGTTATATGCAACTAACTAAGCACATGAATTTATTTATATCCTGACAATGAAGAGCGAAACCGTGCATGCATGCAATCCATGATCCCTGACAAGGAAAAGGATAGCTAGTTAATTAGGTAGCTAACTACTAGTATATGTAGCAAGATCATTGTGCATGTATGTGAGATCCTTCTCTACTCATGACATGCACATGCTACCTAGCTCTATTCGTGCCTTCATGTAGCTAGCTAGGAAACATGTGCAAATCTCATTCTTGGAAACTTGCTTCAGCCTTAAGAAATTGAGATACTACTAGCACCTTTCTAGCTTTCAAAAAAATTCAGAAAGATTAATGGAGTACTAGTAATTGGAGTAATGTCTAGTTGGCTGAGGCTCTTAGTTAAAAGGGGATTCTAAAAGAGAGAAATCATGCATAAAGACCAGCTTCAACATGCATGTTATAATATTCTCTTCGATTGGGTTTCAGAAAATATTATCTGGAAAAGTACCTTCAGTACCCTCTTGCAGAAATTGCATGATCAAAATTTTCGTCATTATTTTGGCCTTTATTTGGGCTGTTGCATGTGTGGCCGACATGGCACAATAGGCCTAACATGTACAGCATGCTAGCTAACCTTTGCCCTGTTGCATTTTTAGCTGTCTAATTATGTGGAGTAGTCTTCCCTATATGAACAGAAAAGACATGCATTCTTAAGTTTGATATGATTAATCAGTACGGTTATACTCAAAGTGAAACTAATACAGCTATTATGAAATACTCCCTTCGTTTCAAAATATAAGATGTTTTAACTTTTGTGAAAAAACTACATTTAGACGTATTTTAATATGTAAGTTCGGAGTGTACGTACATGTTAAAAGACGTCTCTAGATACACTTGTTTCACAGAGCCAAAACATCTTATATTTTAGCACGGAGGGAGTAGTACTGTATATGGTTATGATGTACAAGTACTTATAATCAATTTATTAGAAGCACGTGTTTTCAACATTACGAATGTGTCGATGTCACAAACGACAAACATTCATGCAGATTCATGTGTAACTAATAATCTAGCCGTATGTGCACAGGTGAGTGGTGGGACATGAACCCCATCGACGTCATCCGCACCGCCACGCGCACCGGTGCAGCTCCCAACATCTCCGACGCGCTCACCGTGAACGGCCAACCCGGCGACCTCTACAGCTGCTCCTCCCAAGACACGGCCGTGTTCGCGGTGAAGTCCGGCGAGACGAACCTGCTGCGGTTCATCAACGCTGCGCTCAACACGGAGCTCTTCGTCTCCCTCGCCGGCCACACCATGACCGTCGTGGGCGCCGACGCCTCCTACACCAAGCCGTACAACACCTCCGTCCTCGTGCTCGGCCCCGGCCAGACCACAGACGTCCTCGTCACCTTCGACCAGCCACCCGGCCAGTACTACCTCGCCGCCCGCGCTTACGCCAGCGCGCAGGGCGTGCCCTTCGACAACACCACCACCACCGCCATCTTCGACTACGGCGCCAGCGGCACCGCCAGCCCGGCGATGCCGACCCTCCCAGCGTACAACGACACCGCCACGGTGACCGCGTTCACGACGAGCCTGTGCAACCTCCACGCGGTGGAGCTCCCCTCGGTCGTCGACGAGGACCTTTTCTTCACCGTCGGCGTCGGCCTCTTCAACTGCTCCGCTGCACAGAACTGCGGCGGCCCCAACGGGACGCGGTTCGCGGCGAGCATGAACAACGTCTCCTTCGTGCTCCCCTCCACTGTCTCCCTCCTCCAGGCACACTACCAGGGGGATGGCGCCGCCAACGGTGTCTTCACCACTGACTTCCCGGCCAACCCGCCGGTGCAGTTCGATTACACGGCACAGAACGTCAGCCGCGGACTCTGGCAGCCCGTGCCAGGCACCAGGTTGTACAAGCTCAAGTACGGCTCTGTGGTGCAGATCGTGCTCCAGGGCACCAACATCTTCGCCGGGGAGAACCACCCTATCCACATCCATGGCTACGACTTCTACATCCTGGCTGAGGGCTTTGGCAACTTCGACGCCTCTACCGACACCGCAAAGTTCAACCTGCATGACCCGCCAATGCGGAACACAGTCGGCGTCCCAATGAACGGGTGGGCCGTCATCCGGTTCGTCGCCGACAACCCCGGGGTGTGGCTGATGCACTGCCATCTGGATGTGCACATCACCTGGGGCCTCGCCATGGCCTTCCTGGTGGAGGATGGAGTTGGAGAGCTGCAGTCCCTTGGGGCACCTCCACCAGACCTACCAATTTGCTGAAGATATCAGTGTTTTTTTTGCTCACATTCAACTGATTATTTTGGGGCAATGTACCATTCTCACATTTGTTACCACATTCTAGTTATTTACATTTCGATTCATTTCCATATATTTTCAATGTTACTAAGATACTGTTGAACACAAGAGACACTTACTTGCAGCAATACTTTCTGGATCAAGAGATCCACTGACACTGAAATCTCATATAGTGCTGAATGAAGTACAGCTACCATTTACCCTCCACTGAATTGAGGCATACAACAACCAGTCACACAACATTTCTGTCGTCTGCCTACAAAAAGATCTACCTGGCTACTATACTTGACTAGCTGCTGCTGCAGCAGCAGCAGTATTTCTTCACACATTGGGGTTTTTACCTCCTACACAACATGTACAACAAACATTTCGATAAAAGTACAGACCATTAGGCGCCACAACCGCATGGAGCATACTCCAGGCACCGCGGATTTGTAGATGGGTCAAGCCACAAACTTCAGGCAGCGGGTATCATTGTGTATGACTTGGCAGCGGCATGAACAGAACCGTGTCCCACACCTGACACATGTGTAATTTGAAGAACTCCCACAAACAGAGCAGTAATGACGTCGGGATGACGTGCTCGGTGGACCCACAGCAGCCTTCAAATATGTTGGGACATGTGGTGGCAAGGACTCCAGATTTGCCTGTAACAGTTCAGTGGTAACAACCCTGTAAGTAGCCTACTTAGAAAGAAATGTGGCAAGAAAGAAATTTGCATCACAACTTCCGAGTTACCATAAAAACCTTCTATTCTACTCACCTCTTGCAATACATCCATGAAAGATCTCACCACCCTCTTCTCCAAAGCTTTTCCTTGCCTTGTCTTGCGTTTCATGTTCTTTGACTGCTTCTTTTGCATCAGAACTATGAAGGCGAAGTAAGAAACAAAATATAATTAGCATTTACATAGTAGATTTTAAGACATGCAAGTTCTCTGGATGTGGAGTATAATAATTGATTGGGTATGCAGAGTCCCACAAGCAGGCAACATACACAACCTTCCAGCATGTTAAGATTACACCGAAATGGTAAATCAGCATGGTGAGGTTAATGTTTCACGCAGAAGGTCAAAACCATGATCCTCACTATTAAGATACGATATCAAGGCATGACAGGGATCAATAACCCATCAACTCGTGCATAAATTGGGTTCTTGTTCTTATCAAATGCATTAGAGGCACATGACTTCCAAACAAAGGACAGCTGTTATAAAGATCGACTTAATGATCTAAGTTCATCATTTTGTTTGCAAGAAACAGAAATAGAAAGTATTGCCTACTCTGTAAAATTTATATGTGAATATGTCATCTCTGATACAAGAAGCAACACCAATATGTGAATATGTCATCTCTGATACAAGAAGCAACACCAATATGTGAATATGTCATCTCTGATACAAGAAGCAACACCAATACCTTAGGCATAAGAAAATAGCCATTTTGCAATTTAGTAATGTTCACTTCTTCAGTTCTAAATTGCAAGGTGTGTTTAAGTGCAGAGTGCATTGAAACTTAAAAGAGCCACACACACAAGAATAGTTCCCACGAAAACAGTAAGGGAAAATTTGCTACAGCACACCGTTATTTTCTGTCCTTTGCCGCACGATTGTGTCTTTGCCAGGTACCATTATAATTTTATGGCACATTTGCTAGAACACACCACACGGCTAAAAAGAAAAAGTTTGACATGTTTTATTCAAATCCGGCCATAACATGGTCACCCAAGTAAAAGTGCTAAAACTTTCCTTTTTTGGCCACGTGGTGTATTCTGCCAAATTGTCACAAAATTGTAATGGTACCTAGCAAAGACATAATCGGACAGTGTGTTTCAGCAAATGACAGAAAATAAGGGTGTCCTGTAGCAAATTTTCCCAAACAGTAAAGAAGGGAACCGACCATGGTCCTCCTCGTCTGTAGATCCATACTCATCATCATTGAGATCCACCACCTCAGCCCCAGCATTATCACTCTCAAGAGCATCAAGACGAGCCAATGCAGCCTGCATGACATTACAGATATGGAGACATACAAATTAGGGAAACTAAAATAATGATTATTGGCTAAACTGACAAGAATGGCGCCGTTCGAAGTTGAAACCACCATATTGATCAGAAGCGGCGAGTTTCCCCTCGGTGGAAAAGCAGACGTGAATTCGGAATCAAAAGAAAAATTGAACGAGCAGTGTTTTCTGGTATAGAGGTTCTACATGTGGAATCCAAGGGAGGGAGGAACTGTTCGTACCTGAGCGCGGTTGTCCGAGCTGGAGAGTGCGGAGGCCATACGCGAGGCCATTCGCCGCGTCCGCGAGCTCGTGCGGCGGAAGGGGCCCGCATTCTCCTCCTCCCCATCCATCTTGGATCCCCAGCGGGCGTCGACGGCGGCGGCGCAGCAGAGGAAGAAGGGAGTATGGAGCGAACGATCGATTTGGGCCCTCATCCTCTCCTTGTGTCTTTTTTTTTGGAGTAATCCTCTGCTTCCGTCTTGGACGCCCAAGCCCCAATGCCGGTGGAGTGATTTTGTGGGCCGGCACTCTTGTAGGCCCAACTGGCATATGAATTCAAGTTACCACTGAAAAACCGGTTTAACAGTCACTCTTTGGACAATTTAGACAGCTCGTAGAAAAGCGATTCATGAAGAGATTTTTCAGAGCCCCTAATGCTTTTCTAGCTGAGTTGCAACAAGTTGTCAAACCATCGGTGCAGGCACTAGCCAACCCTTCGACGCGAGTTGAACAGCGATGGATCCCTCCGCCTTCGGATGCACCTAAAATTAATGTTGATGCAGCTGTTTCGAAAACTGGACGCAAGGGAGTTGCAGCAGCTCTATGCCATGATAGCAATGGACTGTACTTGGGATCCTCGGCGGTGGTGTTCTCGGGTATTACTGACCCCGCTGTCTTGGAGTCGCTTGCATGCCGTGAAGCCACGACGCTTGCTGAAGATCTGGGCCTCTCTCGCATATTTGTGGCTTCAGACTGCAAACAGGTTGTTGAAGATATCAAGGACGGTAGTCGAGGGAAATATGGAGCAATTGTGACTGAAATCAAGTCACGTGCAGCAAACTTTCACGTGCAGCAAACTTCTGTGAGTGCGAGATCGCTTACGAAGGGAGAGCTACAAACTTTGAAGCTCACAACCTAGCTAGATTTGCTATTTCTTTAGAGGCTAGCCACCATCTATGGTTGGGCATGCCATATTCTATAAACATCCCTATAAACATTATTACCGGGTAATAAAACATAGTAGGTTGTTTCTCAAAAAAAAGTGGACAGACTGCAAAATTTTGCCTTACCTAATCATGGCTTCAAATCTTGGCTTGATTCCCTAGCACCTAGATGACCCGGTGCGTCACTGGCGCCGAGGCTAAAAGCGAGATAATTTTTAGCCATTAGTTTCATTATTTGTGAATGTATTTAATTTTGGCCAAAAACAATAAAAATATTTTACTCTAAAATTGAATAACTACAATAGAATGAATAACTCTTTTCACTAAAGATGAGAGAACCTATTATTATCCACAGGTGGACAGAGTCGGGCCATAATTTAAACATAAGTTCTATTTAGTTTACACCATTTATTACTGAAATGTGTCTCCTCTCGACAGCTGCCGGCAGCATATGTACATCAATGTCCTTTGTCGTCGATGGCATGTGCTACAGTTAAGCCTTGTTTGGTACTAGTGATTTGGTAGGGATTAGCGGGATAATCCCAAGAGGATTGGGTAAAACCTCCACCTTCATCCAAACCTCTTTAATCTTATAAAACCCCAATCTTCACCAATTCCACTAGGTATGGATAGTGTATTGAATATTGAAAAAAGTACACTAAAACTTAGGGAAAAATAGGGATAAGCAGGGATTAAATTAGTCCAATATTCTAGAATCAAACATACTTTTAGCAACAAGTGGAGATTTGGGATTTGATGGAAATTATCTGCTCTAATCCTCACAAAAACTCTAGTACCAAACAAGGTCTTAGTGAGTCATATCTTTTCTCTCCACGCAAATTGGCTCAGAGGAAAGATCTCTACACGGTTCTTCACAGGTTTCTCTTTGGCTTCCATGATATCTTCTTGGTCACTGTTGGATTCCAATCGTCGGACAAATTTGTCACCAACTTTAGTATTTCTCTATGCCATCAAGGCACTCTTTTTTTGAACAGAGCGCCCCAGAAGGGGCTGAAAGCCTTTCATTAATATAAGACGGAGGAGATACAAATATTCACGCAGGACCCTAAATAAAACGAAAATACAACTAGGTCCACACACTTTGCAAAAAGAATCCTACAAAAGTATTGAAGAAAGCAATCAGGTCCTTCTTCCAATCAGTCTCTGCAACTGTTGGGCCTCACAATGGAGATTGAAGATACGCCAGAACACGCTACCGGCGAGCACAAGGGCCTCATCTTGGCCAGGATAATCGGATGGCAACCTGCCTCCGATTTGGAATTGTAGGAAAAGGTGGCTTCACTACTCCAAGGCCTATCTCTGCCACTCCTCCACGGAGGTCCACTCCTACCAATCGCAACCACAGCACCCAGAAGGAGGAAATGAACCATAGGGGAGCAACATCGAGTAGCTGAGTCCACTGACGCCGCTCAAAGAAACTGAGCTCTCCACTCAGAGCTCCTGCCCGAGATGAGGGGACAAGGACATAGAAGAAGCAGCAGTAATGGACCCACAAGCCCCCCAACCAGGGGGACTGAGGCGCCACCATGTCGAGGCCAAGGGCGTCGTGCCACAATTCCATTCCCCCTCGTCGCCTCGGCCGGCCAGGAGTAGAACCACTGATACGTCCATTTTGCATCACTATTCTATATCATAATTTACTGTTATTCATTGATATATTTCATATTAAGAGATGATACTTATATTATTTCATCTGTTTTTGCATGGTTGATGACTTTTGGAGGATGGACCGCTGAAGTCGGGATTCTGATGGAAAAGGTACCGTTTGGAGGTGAAATTTGCGAAGATTAGAAAATCTCAGAAAATATATGGAAAGTCATATTTTTCCAGAAGACGAAGGATGCCAGAAGGGGGAGCGGAGATGGGCCACAGGGGGCCCATACCACCCCCTGGCGCGGGCCAGCCCTGGCCGTGCCACCAGGTGGTGTGGCCACCCTGGCCCACCTCTGGCTCTGCTCTTTGGCATATATATTCCCCACGAAACCCTAAGACCTGGGGAGCGGCCATAGAAAAATTTCGCCGCCTCTGCGGGGCAGAAAACTGTAGAGAGAGAAAGAGCTCTCCGGCAGGCAGAAATCTGCCGGGGAACCTCCTTCTCAGAGAGGGGAGATCGTCGCCATCAACACCATCATCAAGCTGGACTTCATCGGGATCATCATCATCATCTCCACCAGCACCATCATCACCACTTCATACCGATGTAACAATTGGGTTGAATCTTGCATAGTTCTTAGGGAAAACTTTCCCGGTGTTGATTACTTGTTGTAGTTGATGTTATTGAGTGGAACCATTGAATTATTGTTATGTTCAAATTGTTTCTTATCATTATTCCATCTCTGATCTTGATCCATATGATGTCTCGTGAGTAGTTCGTTTAGTTCTTGAGGACATGGGAGAAGTCATGTTGTTAGTAGTGGAATTGTGTTGAGAAAGATAAAATAGTTTGTTATTTAAGTTGTGATATTATTCTTCTAGTGGTGTCATGTGAACGTCGACTACATGACACTTAACCTTTATGGACCTAGGGGAATGCATCGTGTATTTGGCTACTAATCGTAGGGGTTGCCAGAGTGACAGAAACCTGAACCCCCGTTAGGAAACCTTTGCACAAGGGAGTGTAGGATCTCAGAGTTTAAAGTTGTGGTTAGGTTTCTATCTTAATTACTTTCTTATACTTGCGGATGCTTGTAAGGGGTATAATCACAAGTATATATTAGTCCTAGGAAGGTCAGTACATTAGCACATGTTCACCCACACAACACTTATCCAACTAAAGAAGATTAATCAACTATATGAAGCGAAAGCACTTAACGATATTCTCATGTGTCCTCGAGAACGTTTGGTCATCCTAAGTAATACAACCGGCTTGTCATTTGCTAAAGAAAGGATTGGGCCACTTGCTACATCTATTATTATTGTCTTTTATTTACTCGCACTTTATTTATCTGCATTATCAAAAACCCATAAAAATCTGTTTGTTAAGTATTTATAGAAAATTCCTGCTCCAAGCCACTCGGCAACACCTTCTGCTCCTTGTTGGGTTCGACACTCTTAGTTATCGAAAATACTGTGATACACCCCTATACTTGTGGGTCATTAACCACCCAGCACAAACTGCAGCACGCCGCCGTTCCCCCTCCCCCCGCTGCCACGGCCGACCAGGAACGAATGCACCGCAACGCCTCGTATAAAACATGGAAGGCAAGAGCACAATTTATTGAAAAGAGGGCTTGCCTCAAAAAGCTCCAGCAATATCTTCCACCTTGGAAGCACGAAGGAGAAGCCCATCAGCGTCCACCTGCCGTTGTGCCAATGTGGCAGAGTGAAAATCCCCCAGCCACCTCTCACACCACCGGGGTCTCCACTTGTCCACTTCCTCCCCTCACCACCACGGACGGCCGGAGGCAGAGAACAAAGCAGAGGGACAAACTAGTCATGAGAGGGGTGAGGGATGACCTTACTTGCGGAGATCCCTGCTTCAGATGAGCTCGCAGCCACCTCCGACCATTGGAGCTCGGCGCTGAGGCAACACCACCACAGGACGCACCAGGTCTGGTTCGAAAATGCCGGTGCCCTACTACAATCTACCGGCAACCTGCCGAGAACTCTACCACTACATCTACCAGCTACCCCGGCGCCTCTCCTCTACCGTTCTCGGTCGGCAAAACTAGCGGGGAAGGCTCGGGATCGGCCCAAAGAGTCACGGTCAATGCTCAGGAATAGGGAGGTGGGGAGAGGACGAGGGGTGGGGGAGTCAAGGCACTCTTTGAAGGTGGCTCTCATGCAGCCCTGGCTTTGGGAGTTCTAACAGGCACGAAGTCCAGGTTCAATTCAATTCACACATCCCCACATGCCCTGACGGATATCAATCTTTGCAATCTCGTTCGGGATGCCCATATCCCTGTGGTGGAATAAAAGAATCTTGTAGGCAGTTGATCCAGCATTCCCTCGTCTTGACTCCACTGTTCCAAGGTTAGAAGAAAGAAATTCTAATTATCAAAGGAACATACAAAGAATTGAAAGACAGAATGGGGTGTTCCTTTCATTCATTTGTAGAAAATAAGTGGTCTCTCTTCAGTCATTTTTATTTTCTGTATCAGTGCTATTTCCTTCATCTAGCTCACTATTCATATGGTTTTCATTTCACCTATCACTACTCAAATGCAAATAAGATGGTGAAGGGAAGAAATTACCAACATAGATGCACCAGCTCGAGTAATACAACAGGCTTGCTTCGGTATCCCCCCTAGAGGGATGCTTTGGTGGGTTTGTTGGTGGATGGGTTGTGGGTGGGTTGTGGGAAGGCCAAAGTATGATCCATTCTCCCATATTGCCCACTCTATAGTCGTATTGTACAGGAACTCTCGTGAAAAAAGGGCTGGTCCTACGATTGATCGATACCGTATGCCATACGGGACCTAACTCGGGACGATCTAAAGCAAACAACGTACATGACCTAATACTGCATGTCGTACGACACCTAATACTGCATGTCATATGGGACCTACTTGGTTACCTTTGAGGCGATCTAAAGCAATCATGTACGGGACCTGACTCGGCGACTCGGACGGCGCCAAAACCGGTCGACAGCCTGAACCCATCTACCGCCGCCGAAGCAAGCCTCTCGACCGCCTGATCCCTAATTCCCTTGTCACCGTTGTAGATCGAAGTCGATCTCTGCCGCGTCAGAAAAGGCCCGGTTGGATCAACCCGATTCTAGGGTTTTGGAGTCGTCCGTGACTAGATCGCTGCTGCATTCTCTGTGCTTTTCTCGTGAGGTAAATCCGCCTCCCATCTTGTTGATCACATGTAGTTCTTGATCAGACAGCTGCTTGGGTTTTGTATGGTTGGATTTCGGATCATGATTCGTACTATAGTACGTAATGGCGGACAACAGTAGTAGTTCGAGCATGATGGAGGAAGATGATAGATACTTGGACAATGATTCTTCTATGTCGGATCATGGGATCGACAATCCCGAAGACAGGCCTATCCGATGGCCACGACGATGGTGATGACTTGGACGATGATGTGAGTGTAGTTCTTGCAACTTATGTGGAGTCATGTATATTGTAGGTAGCTAGAATATTTCAATTTATAGAGAGTGGTTATATAATTTGTGTAGGTGGATATTGATGTCAATACTGAGCAGAACAATTCGGAGGTACTGGACAGTGAATCTATAAGCAAGGTATAGTTTCTGGTTTCTTTTAGGCACATAAAACAAATGAACAGATGAAGTTATAACTAACTTTATGGTTTTTTTTTGTTCAGTTAATAGTTGGCAGTGATAATACTTATGACTACTATGGTAAATAAGACTTGAAAATGGCTGAATATTTGCTCTCCGTAAACAATAGTGAGGTATTTGTCTCGTACACTTTTTTTGATATTTTGCTGCACTAACAGGGCAATCGTACTCATAATTTGTGTTCTTTTGTTATGAATTTTTAGGTGACAGGTGAAATGGATCATATGAGCACCTAGAGGGGGGGGGGGGTGAATAGGTGCTACACCAAATTTTAATACTTTTTCAATTTTAGGCTTAGCACAAAGGATAAATTCTCTAGATAAACTATTAGGTGGAATTTCCCTATATGCAAACCTATCTACTAGCGAGTAAAGAGCGAGTGGAAGAGGAACGGGTAAACCGAAGTGAAGCACGCGGAGACATAGGATTTTTTTGACCGCAGTTCCTTCCTTGTTAAGGGAAGTACGTCTGCGTTGGAGGGTGGGCGGTACTAAGACCACCACGCCACAATAGGCCTCACCCTGTTCTCCGATAGATCTCGCCACCAAAGGCCTGATCCACCTTTCCACTATAGGTACCCTTTGAGGCGGGCACCGGTGCCTTTACACAACTAGCGGGGCAATAACTCCACAACAACTTGGAGGCTCCCGAAATGACAACAAGCTGCCACAAGAACAAAGTTATCAAATACAATAAACAAGATCTAGGTATTGACAAGAATACTAGATCAGGGATTTCTCCAAGTTAATGGAGAGGAGTTGAAGCGCTTGATTCATGATGATGATGATGAAATTCTCCTCCTTCAATTCCCCCAAAGATCAAGACCTTCGGGTGGTTGAAGTGGGAGATCGAGAATGAGAGCTCTTGCACAATGTCTAGACAATTTCGAATGAATCAAGAGTTCTGAACGTTGGGGAAGAAGGGGTATTTATACCCCTTCAGAAACCAGCCGTTGGACACTTTGGGGGCTGGTGAGGGCCGGATTATCCGGCCCAAGTGAGGGTTATCCAGCCTGGGGAAAACACCGCCCCAGACTCGGAATATCCGGCAGATAGTCCGCCCCTATCAGAGCGTCGCGCCGAGCTTGCCCTTGATCAACTTCTGGGGGCCGGATTATCCGGTCCTATGTGAGGGCCGGATTATCCGGCATGGGGAGGAAAAACCGCCCCAGTTCATATTTTTGAGAGAAAATCCGATTGGATACCGAGCGACGCGCCTTGGCTCCTTTTGCTCGAAAAATGGGGGCCGGATTGTCCGGCCCATGCGATAGCCGGATTATCCGGCCTCGAGAGGAAAAACCGCCCCAGTTCGGATTTTCCGGGAGAAAATCTGACCGGATACCGAGCGACGCGCCTTGGCTCCCTTTGAGTAATGAGGTAGGCCAGATTATCCGGCCCTTGGTGGGGCAGATTATCCGCCCCCCTCAAAGCTTCCTGTACACTTAGCGCACATGAATAATTTCCACAGTATTGTTATCTAACACGCAAAACATAGGAAAACATGAAATGTTCTTTCAATCTCCCCCTTTTTGGTGTTAGATGACAATACCAGGATTTGCAGGAGAAAGTCACAAGACAAACAATGATAAGTATGAGAGAGACTCCCCCTCAATGTGTGCATAATAGAATTTTGCATTGGAATACAAATGCACACAAATAGGTGAATCTATTCCATAAACATATGAGCAACATAAACATACCACCGAGGTAGAGGGAAGGCATCCTTGACATAAGTCACAATTATTATCGGATAACCAGTATGAGCGCCTTCCGTGATAAACCTCCAGCAATAGGATATGAATAGATAGATCCATAAGCATAATCCATGATATGAAATCCATAGGCATAATCCAGACAACCACACAAAGTCTCAAACAACCACAAATCACAAATTTAAAGTTCAACGCTAAATGGGCATAAGCAAGAAAATGACGAATAGAAAAATGCAAGTGCTTATGCCCGACCCATGCAAATCCACGGACATCCTAATAGAACTACTTCTCCCTCTTTGGCATCGAGACACCAAAAAAGGGAGAAGAGCGATGCTAGCGCCCCACGGGATCACTCGTAGTCCTCGTCCTCTTCCTTGTCTTCATTCTGGTCCTCATCCTCATCTTCAAGCTCCTTAGTATCACCTTCCTCATCCTCATCATCAGCAGCAGGCGCATAGGGGAACAAGTGACGCTCCAGCTCACCATAGTTCAACCCGGAGGAAGAGTTCCACCAAGCATACGGAGTAGGAGGTGTGGGAGCCAGAGGATCACCCGAAGCACCGGACACGTGGTATAGAATGAGCTGCTAGGAGTGAGCCAACTCATGGCGCTGCTTGTATGCCTCGTACTGACCCTTGCGCGTGTCCACGCCCATGCAGAGAATGTTACGCTGGAACCAGTTCAGCTGCTTGATCTCACGGGCAACGGGAGGCACAGGGGGCCTGCGAGCATCCCTCATGAGGCCCTCAAGAGCAGAGGAGGGGTGAGAGGTCTTCCGAACCTTGGTGTAGATCTTGTTGGCCTTGTGCACCGAGTCGATGTGGAACTCCTCAGCAGGAAGCAGGTGCCAGATGAGCATCATAATGTAGGGTGCATAGGGAATGGACAGACGGTTGAACATAGCATCACACAGCTCATGGTAAATGAAGTCCATGACATCCAGCCTGTACTACACTGACTCATCCTCGCAAGAGGCAACCTCATGAGAAAATTGAAGTAGCTGAACAAGGTGACCACAGATGCTGTCATTGTTTCCCCACTCGGAGTAATGGAGTCATGGAAGAAACCCACTAAGGCATCATAGATGGGAGCAAGGCCAGCCAGAGTGCCCACAATGCCATTGTCCACAGTGCAAGGAGAGAGAGCTGCATCTTTGTTGGGCTTCAACTGGGTAATGATGCGGTGGCCACTGGCTCTATCCCTGCTGTGGAAAGAGTATCCAAGAACCTCAGAAAACACGTGAAAATCAGCAGTCATAGGCCTGTCATGAGTCATCCACTTCATAGTGCGACGCTCATCCCCACAAATAACCAAAGTGGAGAAGAACTGCTTCACCACCTCAGAGTCAAAGGAGCACCGGAGAGACATGAGATGGTGCATCCCCATCCTCTCAGCCACATACATCGCATCCACAAGATGAGCCTTCTCTAAAGCATCAGCAAGTACCAGTGGGTGCATAGGCCTAATGTTCAGCCTGGCATACACATCTTCATAGATGCCCTTCTGTTCTGCACACCAAAAACGAGTATCCCCCAGCTCATCATCACGAGGCAGCTCAGCAAACAAGTCACGGTGACGGATGGAGGAATAGGAGACCGCATCCAAAGTCCTGTAGTTGATCTTGGGCTCCTTGCCCTTCCTCTTGGACACCCCCTTCCTAGTCCTCTTTTCCTGTTCAGCCATGTGCTTCTCTTCGTTCTTTCTTCTCCTCAACTCAACTTCGTCTACTAAGTTACCCTGTCCGTCGTCCCGAAAGTATTTGGCACGAGGACGACGCTTATAGGTCTTGGGAACACCGGAACCACCTGTGAGGAGAATAAGGGCGATAGCAAGGGGATAAGCATACACACAAGTCTAGGAGAGAGCATGGAAAAAGTAGTCAAAAAGTTCATAGGACAAATCTACGCAATGCATACTCCATAGTGAAACTGAACCAGAATCGAATCTGTCAGGCCGGATTATCCGGCCTGGCCAGGGGCGGATAATCCGGCCCTGGCAGAAAATTTCGAGTTCACCTAGATTGAATGCAAAAAAGTAGATCGGGCCTAGAAACTGCAAGACTACGATTTCTATGCGAAAACACATCCTTCTAGACAATGTTCCACCCAACAAGTAACACATCTAGCCAAAGATGGGGAGAGAGGGAGTTACCCTCACTCATTGGAGGAAGAACGCGGAGGAGAAGGTACCCGGAGGCGCGGAGAAGAAGATCCGGGAGGCCCGGAAAATCCGGTGGCCGGAGAGGCTCCGGGGAGGGTGGGTGACGACAGGCGGCGGCTGAGGAGGAGGAGAGGGTTGGGGGAGAAGTGCTGCTCGTTATGAGCCCTTCCTCCCGAGCCTTGCCCTTTAAGATGAAATCCGCTAGGTCCAGATTATCCGGCCTCAAATCTGGGATTCTGTTGTACACAGAACTAGGCCCGCGCGTCCCCAAACAACACCCCCACAAGGTGTACAAGGGACTTGTGTGCTAGAATAGATGGCTTAGGGGTAGGGGAAGCCTTAGGATTAAGAGAGCCAAACTGAGATGGTACTAGACACTCAAAATTGCAAAATCCAAATCAAATAAAAGCCAAGATTGAGTGTGATTCCCATAAGAACATGAGATAGCAAAGAACAGCCAAAAAGAGCCAATTCTCCTCAAGGGAGAGGGTGGTGGCCGAGGCCACCTTGTTGGAGTGTATGGTGTGACACCGCGAAGATATATCTTGGGTTCACGACCAATACTCATCAATAAGCTCACATATCACAAAATGATATTAAGAGAAATGATTTATCTTGCTTTTGGCATTATGGGGGGAGGGTTAGCCCAATGAGTTAGGACCACACTCCCCCTATATCCATGCCCACACCTAGACCAAAGAAGGATTGAGATGTACGAGTGAGTGCATGGATAATCAAGACAAGCTCCTGGAATCAATGATATTTAGCTCATTCCTCAAGTAGCAGAATCTTGCTTCATCAAGTGGCTTTGTAAAAATATCCGCAAGTTGGTTCTTCGTGCTCACAAAGGATAGATCAATATTGCCGCGAGCAACATGGTCTCGAATAAAATGCTTCCGAATCTCAATATGCTTCGTCCTTGAGTGCTGAACAGGATTGTACGCAATTTTGATTGCACTTTCATTATCACATAAAAGAGGCACTTTGTCACAATTGACACCGTATTCCTTTAAAGTTTGCCTCATCCACAATAATTGGGTGCGAGCGCTGGCAGCAGCAACATATTCATCTTTAGCGGTGGAGAGAGATATACAATTCTGCTTTTCAGAGGACCAACAAACAAGAGATCTTCCCAACAATTGACAAGCTCCAGAAGTGGATTTCCGATCATCCTTATCACCAGCCCAATCTGAGTCAGTATAACCACATAAAGAGAAATTGGAGCCCTTGGGATACCAGAGACCAAAGTTAGGGGAATGAACCAAATATCGAAAGATCCTCTTGACCGCCACTAAGTGGCTTTCTTTAGGAGCTGCTTGATACCTTGCACACACTCCCACACTCAACACGATATCGGGTCTAGACGCGCAGAGGTAAAGAAGAGAACCGATCATGGACCGGTATACCTTTTGGTCTACATCTTTACCATGTGGGTTAAGTTCAAGATGACATTTTGTTTGCATCGGAGTGGCGACACCATTTAGATCCGTCATCTTGAATCTCATGAGCATGTCTTGGATGTACTTTGCTTGATTAATAAAGGTTCCTTATCTAAGTTGCTTGATCTCGAATCCAAGAAAGAACCGTAATTCCCCATCATAGACATCTCAAACCTGCCAGTCATAAGCTTTGAAAATTCATCATTAAAAGCTTTATTAGTAGAACCAAAGATGATATCGTCTAGATATAGTTGGCATACGAAGAGCTCCCCCTTAACCTTCTTAGTAAAAAAGAGTGGGATCGATTTGCCCAACTTCGAAGCCACGATCTAACAAAAGCTCTTTAAGGTGCTCATACCACGCACTAGGGCTTGTTTCAGGCCATAGAGTGCCTTATCGAGTTTGTAAACATGGTTTGGAAAGTTAGGATCCTCAAACCCCGGGGGTTGCTTTACGTATACCAAATCATGTAGAGGATCGTTAAGGAACGCACTCTTGACGTCCATTTGCTGCAACTTAAAATTGTTATGGGCAACATAAGCAAGAAGGATACGGATGGACTCAAGGCGAGCCACTGGAGCATAGGTCTCGTCGAAGTCAATGCCCTCAACTTGGGAGTAACCTTGTGCCACAAGTCTTGCCTTGTTCCTCACAACAATGCCATTCTCGTCTTGCTTGTTTTTGAATATCCACTTGGTGTCGATAACATTGCGGCACTCTTTGGGTTTCTCCACGAGTTTCCAGACTTTGTTGCGCTCGAAATTATTCAATTCTTCATGCATAGCAACAACCCAGTCTGGGTCTTCAAGAGCTTCAAAGACCTTCTTAGGTTCCATCATAGAGATATGAGCTTGATGCTCACCAAAGCTGGCCAATTCTCTTCTTGTAGAAACCCTTCGTCGAAGATCACCAACAACCTTGTCGAGAGTGTGACCCCTCAACTCAAGGTTTCGATCAACTCGAGCCTTGCGACGAAGTTCAATAAGTTTGTTGTCTCTTGGAGGAGTAGATTCATCACTTGAATCTTCATTGGAAGCATTTACTCGACCTTGATCAGGAACTAGAATATCAGCAGCAGGTGGTGGTGACGCGTGCCCTTGAGGTGAGTCAGTAGCCGTAACAGGAGGCTGCTGAACTAGAGAGTCAGGGCCGGATAATCCGGCCGAGGGAGAGGCCGGATAATCCGGCCTGGGAGTATTTGTAGCAGCTTCATCAGGAATCCTGGGGCTCGCTTGAACTGGCGAGGGGCCGGATAATCCGAGGCTTGCCGGAAAATCGGGCCTGGAGCTTGCGTTGATATCTTCACCACCAGGAGCAATATGGTCAACTGGAGCGGGGTGGCCGGATAATCCGGCGTCCACCGGATAATCCGGCCTGGAGTTTTCTGGAACGACTTGACCTTCAGCAGTTGATGGAGATGGTGCAGAATTTGCTCCCGTGCTGGGAACTTGTTGGGCATGTGTAGATGAGGGCTCTTCATGGGAAGAGCATTGTCCTTCCCGATCCGCCACAAGGGGTTCCTCAATGGGGCGGAAAAATCCCACGCCCATTCTTCTTATGGAATCTTGGGGTATTTCAACATCTGCATCACAAACACCAACTTGCTCCGCACGGGAACCATCATTTTCCTCGAACACCACACTACAAGATTCTACAACAGTTCCGTAGAGCTTATTGTAGACTCTATAAGTGTGGGATTCGGCACCATAACCAACAAAAATACCTTCTAGATCCTTAGATTCAAACTTAGATAAACGAACTCCCTTGATAAGAAAGAAACACTTACACCCGAATACCCGAAAGTATGAGATGTTTGGCTTGTTATCGGTAAGTATTTCATACGGAGTCTTGTCCAAGATCTTGCGGAGGTATAATCGGTTGGATGAATGACAAGTAGTAGAGATTGCTTCAGCCCAAAAGTTATATGGAGATTTAAATTCGGCTAACATTGATCTTGCCATATCCATTAGAGTTCGATTCTTCCTCTCGGCTACACCATTTTGTTGAGGGGTGTACGCAACGGAATATTGATGTCTTATCCCCTCTTCACTTATGAACTCATTTAAGGTGTAGTTCTTGAACTCAGAGCCGTTATCACTTCTTATAGCCAGAATGGGGATGTTGTGTTGACGTTGAACCTCGTTGGCGAAGTCGATGACGGTTTGTTGAGTTTTGCTCTTCAACTTGAAGAAATAAACCCAAGTGTATCTTGAGTAATCATCAACAATCACTAGACAATACTTCTTCCCACCGAGGCTTGCATGAGATGGAGGTCCGAAGAGGTCCACATGAAGGAGCTCCAAAATCCTTTTTGAAGAGATAATAGTTTTCCTTCGATGAGGTGAGTCATGCATTTTCCCTTTAACACACGCCCTGCAAACACGATCTTTGGCAAATGAGACATTTCTTTTAGTCCAAGAATGTGGCCACCCTTGTGGAGGCTTTGCAAAGTTCTCATATTGACGTGGGCTAGTCGGCGATGCCATAGCCAACCCGCGTCAGCCTTTCCGAAGAGACACATTGGGCCTATAGTGGTTTTCCCCGAAAAGTCCACCATGTATAGGTCATTTTCGACATATCCCACGAAAGCGACTTTTAGAGACTTGCTCCACAAGAGTACCACCAAATCAGCATCAATATAAACTACAAAGCCCATCTTACCAAGGGCGCGAACTGAAAGTAAGTTGTAACCGAGGGTCTCAACAAGCATGACGTCCACGAGAGAGTTATCGTGAGCCACCACAACTTTGCCGAGACCCAATACCTCAGATTTTGACTTGTCACCATAGGAGACGGTTATGTGATCAAGGTTTGTCCACATCTCTGTGATGATCTCCTTGCTTCCGATCATATGACTCGTACAACCGCTATCGAGTACCCATTTAGAACCACCGGAAGCATAGCCTTGCAAGAAAATTACTTCTTGGTTTTAGGTACCCATTTTTCAATGGGTCCTCTCATGTTAGTGACAAGGGTCTTGGGAACCCAAATAGACCAAGGAATGTAACAATCATACGGGCCTACATAACTAGCATAAACATCACCATAATAATCGCAATATAGTTCAAAGTTAGGATTGTTGACCCCTGCAAAACCATCATAATTAGTCTTGTCATTGGTAATGTTGCTAGTCTTTGGTTGAGCAGTCTTGCTCTTCTTCTTCTTCTTCTTCTTCTTCTTCTTGTTTTTCTTGCTCTTTGTCTTGGGTATGTAACCAAGACCTTCTTTACTATTGTTTGTCCTTTGCCTGCTCAGTATCTCATCAATAACTCCTTTACCTTTGTGTTGAGAACTTCTCGCAAGGTCTTCTTTTCCAGAGGATGAATTGGAGGTACTTGGCACATCATACCGTTTTAATTGAGTTTGGAGCTGGCCATGAGACTCATTTAAAGTAGAATGATCACTCTTTAATGCCTTGTGAGCACTTTCAAGATTATCAAACTTCTCCAAAAGTCTAGCATGAACAGCCCCAAAGTCAATCTTTTCTTTCTTTAGTTTCTTTACCTTGGCAAGAGCATGGTCACGTTCTTTGATGAGCTGAGCTACAACTTCTTCCTGTGACTCCTCAATGGATTCGAGTCTCTCTTCCAAATATACTCGAGCTTCCTCTTCCTCTTCCAAGGCATTCTTCAAAGAAGCTATCTCCAACGCATCTTCTCTTTCAATTCTGCCCTTTTCTTCAAGAAGATCTTCGGCTTGAGCAAGTTGACTCATAAGAGCATCAAAATGGAGTTTGCGCTCACCTTGTAGGTTAGTGAAAAAAGTATCCAAAGCAATAACTTCTTCTTTAATTTTAAGACTGTCATGATCATCCATATCCAAAATTATGTTAGTCTTAGGAAATGAAGAGCTAGAAGTTGATACCTCGAACCCTCTTGCCATTAGGCAAGTGGCATTGTTGTTGATGACGTTCTTGTTTGGCGAGTCGAAGAGAGATGAAGGAGTCGATGTGGTGGCTATAGCAGCCACCTCGCGGGAACTATCATCATCCTCTTCATCTTCACTTGCGGAGGAGTATTCCTCTTGTGCTACCAAGACAATCTTGGGTTGCTTCTTGAAAGGGCCATTCTTCTTAATAAATGGCTTCTTCTTAGGTGCTTTAGATTTCTCTTTAAGAATGAGCCTGCCACCATTGTCTTCTCTATTTTGATAAGGACACTCGGCTACAAAGTGCATTCTATCTCCATAGTTGAAGCAAGTTCTCAATCTTGGGCCACTTTCTCTTCTTCCATTTGACCCATTCTTGCGCTCAAGTTCAGACTTGGCTTTGGCAGGGTCCTTCCAAAAGTTCCTTGCATAAAACGCCATGTACTCACCATGAGCATGTTTGACTTCATCGGGGAAGTCCATGGATTCCCCCTCAAAAGCTCCTTCATCTTCCTCTTGCTCAACAACATTGGCTTTGAGAGCCACATTAACACCCTTTTGCATTCCAATGGCCCGAGCACGGGCATCTTCAACATTCTTTGCTGCCACTTTGAATGACGCCATTTCTTGCATGACTTCGTTGGATGTCATTTGATGATAGTTATGTCTACCTTGCAGGCTCTTCAAGTCCGTTGGCTCGAAAGGCATTAAGGCACTCACATATTTCCTTTTTATCCATGCATCATCAATGTGAGTGGCCCCATGCTTTCGAAATGTTGCTGCGATGCCCTTGAGTCTTCTATACATGTCCTCATGATTTTCACCATCCAACATGCAGAATCCCTCAGCTTCATTACTAAGGGCATCATACCTGTTCCTTCTCATGCTTTCATTTCCAACGAAGAGATTCGTAAGAGCATCCCAAGCTTCTTTAGCTGTGTTGAGATGTTCAATGTGTGGCATGTCCTTGGGACCCACACCCAGCTGTATCATGTGGAGAGCGGTGGCATTCAACTGGCTGTCCACAACTTCTCTTCTCGTTAGGTTGGTTTGATCTCCAATATGAAAATCCTCTTCAATAATCCTCCACAATTCAATAGAGGAGCTACAAACATGAGATTTCATTAGGAATTGCCATTGATTGAAAGAGGATGCAGTGAGCTTGGGTGGATCACCCCTATTGTTTATATGAGGATGAGGGATAGGTGGGTCGGGGGAATATACGTGGCGAACCTCACTATATTCCTCCTTACCACTTCCCTTCTTGGAGGTGGAACCATTAAGTTTTTCACCTTCCACATCATCATCCTTGGATCCGGTGTTACCCTTTTCTTTAGATGATGGTGTGGCAACCTCAGAGGAGGATGGAGATGGGGCTATGGATGATGTAAGGCGAGCAATCATTTGATTCATCTCCTCCATCTTGGCCTCAAAGGATTTCAACAAGGTTGTTTCCAACGACTTGAGATCATCCATTGTGACCTTATCCACAGCCTTATTTCCATCATCCTTGGTACCCATACTACTCTTAGGGGGTTAAGCCCGAATTAAGAGCCGGGGCTCTGATACCAATTGAAATGGATCGTATGGGCACCTAGAGGGGGGGGGGGGGGTGAATAGGTGCTACACCAAATTTCAATACTTTTTCAATTTTAGGCTTAGCACAAAGGATAAATTCTCTAGATAAACTATTAGGTGGAATTTCCCTATATGCAAACCTATCTACTAGCGAGTAAAGAGCGAGTGGAAGAGGAACGGGTAAACCGAAGTGAAGCACGCGGAGACACATGATTTGTTTGACCGCAGTTCTTCCTTGTTAAGGGGAGGGGTGGGCGGTACTAAGACCACCACGCCACAATAGGCCTCACCCTGTTCTCTGATGGATCTCGCCACCAAAGGCCTGATCCACCTTTCCACTATAGGTACCCTTCGAGGCGGGCACCGGCGCCTTTACACAACTAGCGGGGCAACAACTCCACAACAACTTGGAGGCTCCCGAAATGACAACAAGCTGCCACAAGAACAAAGTTATCAAATACAATAAACAAGATCTAGGTATTGACAAGAATACTTGATCAGGGATTTCTCCAAGTGAATGGAGAGGAGTTGAAGCGCTTGATTCGTGATGATGATGAACTTATCCTCCTTCAATTCCCCCAAAGATCAAGACCTTCGGGTGGTTGAAGTGGGAGATCGAGAATGAGAGCTCTTGCACAATGTCTGGACAATTTCAAATGAATCAAGAGTTCTGAACGTTGGGAAAGAAGGGGTATTTATACCCCCTTCAGAAACCAGCCGTTGGACACTTTGGGGGCCGGATTATCCGGCCCAAGTGAGGGCCGGATTATCCGGCCTGGGGAAAACACCGCCCTAGACTCGGAATATCCGGCAGATAGTCCGCTCCCTATCAGAGCGTCGCGCCGAGCTTGCCCTTGATCAACTTCTGGGGGCCGGATTATCCGGTCCTATGCGAGGGCCGGATTATCCGGTCTGGGGAGGAAAACCGCCCCAGTTCGGATTTTCCGGGAGAAAATCTGACCAGATACCGAGCGACGCGCCTTGGCTCCTTTTGCTCGAAAACTGGGGGCCGGATTATCTGGCCCATGCGACAGCCGAATTATCCGGCCTGGAGAGGAAAAATCGCCCCAGTTCGGATTTTTCGGGAGAAAATCCGACCGGATACCGAGCGACGCGCCTTGGCTCCCTTTGAGCAATGAGGTAGGCCGGATTATCTGGCCCTTGGTGGGGCGGATCATCCGGCCCCCCTCAAAGCTTCCTACACACTTAGCACACATGAATAATTTCCACAGTATTGTTATCTAATACACAAAACATAGGAAAACATGAAATGTTCTTTCAACAGGGGATGGTCATACAGGGAAACGACACGTGGAGGAATGTGGGAAGGATATTGGCCATCCTATAGATGAGCAGGAGAAGTATTGGAAGGTAATGGACATGACATTTGTTTCTGAAGCCGTAACATACGTTTTCTACAACAGTTATAAAAGAGACCATGGTTTTAGCATTAGAAAGGATAGGTACAAGAATAGCAAAGCGGAATCACAGGAAATACATAAGAGGCAGTATGTCTGTTCGAGGGAGGTTCTTACCCTTGGAGGGACACAAATATAGGCCAAGAGCAGAGTCTCGCTGTGGATGCAAAGCGGAATTGACCGTGAAGTTTGATAAATCTAGCGGGGTATGGACCATTCAGGAATTTGATGACAATTACAATCATTTATTGGCTAGACCAGATGAGGTCCCATTTCTTTGGTCGCACAGAAGGATCAAAGATTTCCAGAGAGCTGAGATATTAGCAATGGTTGCTAGTGGGATTAGAAAGCACATGATCATGAGTTCCTTCATCAGCAAGTACGGGCAGTACAGTCATGTTGGATTTACGAGGAAAGATATGTATAACATGTGCTCAAGGGAGAAGAGGAAGCTTCTTTCAAGCGGTGATGCGGCCACGACCATTGGCATTATGCACTGTCGGAAGGAGAAGGACAGTGACTTCTTTTTGAGCATCAGGTTGATGACAAGGGACGATTGGCATATTTGTTTTGGTGCGATTCTCAGTCACGTAAGATTACCAGGATTATGGTGACATGTTGGTCTTTGACGACACCTACAAGATGAATATGTATGGTATGCTATTTGTTCCCTTTATAGGCCTAAACAACCACCGTAAGGCTACGATATCTGGGTGTGCAATCATATCAGATGAGACCGAAAAAATATATACTTGGCTATTGAAAACATTTAAGAGAGCAATGTGTCAGAAGATGCCAAAGTCTATAATCACGGATGTGGACGCTACGATGATAAGAGCGATTCGGAGTGTATTTCCAGATGTGTGGCACCGTATATGTACATGACATTTTGACAAAAATCTGAGTATGCACCTAAGTCAGAAATCATTGCCAGAGTTTCATTCCCTCCTATAATACGCCACCAGTACTGCGACATTTGAGGAGGGGTGGAATTCTTATGTAAGGAAGTGGCAGCCGGAGAAGACAAAAGGGTGCCCGAAGAGAATGTATAAGAAGAAGAAAATGTGGGCGGCCGCGTACCTCACAGATGGTTTCTGGCTAGGTATGAAAAGCAACCAGCGAAGTGAAAGCCTTAACTCATGCCTTCACCTCCATCTTGATTATGGGATGACACTTGTGGATTTAATAGTGCACTACGAGAATACCATTGTTCGTCTGCGAGAGAACGAGGCGCGAGATGACTGTACGGCTTCACAGACTACGTCGGTGACGGTTTCTAAATGGGTGTTACTGGAGACAGTATTGGCCAACGTCTTCATTGCACCCAATTTTTACATGTTGCAAGAAGAGCTCGGTAAGATTGATGGCATAGAGGTTGTTGAAAAAATGATGGAATTGACGAATCTCGGAAATACCTTGTGGCATGGTAAAATAGTAGACACAACAAATTTTATGTGAACTATACACCGAGCAACCCGGAGCAAAGTATGAAGTGCACATGCGGAAGGATGATCCGTGGAGGCCTCCCATGCAATCATATTCTCTTTGTGCTGACGAAGCTAAATTTAATGGAAGTACCACTGTGTTTAGTCTTTAGACGACTCTCAAAAGATGCCAGTCATGGTTTGCCTGCGAGGCGTACAAGTGATCTGTTTGGATGGGGATTCTCTAGGGCAGAGGAGTGAAGGCGGTATACCGAGCTCAGTGTTTTAGCCTCGGAAGCTCTACATGTCGCATGGAATGACCTAGAGTTGTACATTAAAATAAAGGCAAGCCTGGAAGACATAATATCAATGAGAGAAACATACGATATAAGAGCACGTGGTCCTAGAAAGTCCGCTCATAAAGATATACTGGATAGTGCAAATAAAGCACCATTGGTAGGTATCCAGTTAAAGTTGACACTAAAGGTGCACCTAAAAAGAAGAAAGATAAGAATGCCCTTCTGACTAAAAATGGTAGACCATTAGCATATGATGAAAGAAAGACATTGCACCGCTTGCAAGATGCTAGGCCATAACAAAAACAAAATTAAATGCAAAAACCATCCTAGGTAAGACTTTTCATATCATGTTTTCATTGTCGTAAAATACAGGAATATTGCCGAGATGCAAGTGCCAAGCAAAGATGAGAAAACATGACATCGTTATTTTTATGGAGGGATGTTGCCTTGAGTTGATGTTACGTACGGTTTTTTATTTTTTCTCATATGATGCAAAGACGTGTGGACAAAAGAGTTGCTGTTAGTAAACATACCTTCGTATTCATGTAAAAATTTATCTCGTACTACAATATTTTGTTGCCCAGTCACAGAACACAATCGTAGCTGAAGGGGATGGTCGATGAAGCTCGTGGATAAGTTGGAGAATCCAACTAGCCTCGGCAACTGCGTTAGCCACTGCACGGTACTCGGCTTCGGCGCTGGAATGGGAGACCGTGTGTTGCCGCTTCAAAGACCATGAGACGAGGTTGTCACTAAGGTAGATGCAGAAGATGGACGTAGAACGTCGAGTATCGGGGTAGCTAGACCAGTCGGCGTCGGTGACCATGGAGTCTGGTGAGGACGCGTGAAGATGGAGGCCATGGGAGAGCATGCCCTTGATGCAGTGCAAGATGCGCTTGATGGCCGCCAGGTGCTTCTCGCGAGGGTCGTGCATATGGAGGCACACCTGCTGGACAGCGTATACGATGTCGGGTCGTGTGAAGGTGAGATACTAGAGCACACCAACAAGGCTCCGGTACTCAGTCGGGTCGTCGACGGGAGGGCCAATGGTGGTGGTGAGCTTCGGTGATGTGTCAATCGGTGTCGTCGCGGACTTGCAGGCTGTCAAGCCGGCTTTGTCCAGAATCTTCGTGGCGTACTTGGCTTGTGAGAGGTGCATGCCGTTGGAGTCATGGGTGACCGCGATGCCGAGGAAGTAGTGAAGGCTGCCCATGTCTGTCATAGCGCTCGGAGTGGAGAGAGGCTGAATCCGGTCAAGGAGCTGCGGTGAAGAGGCGGTGAGGACGATGTCGTCGACATAGAGCAGGAGAAAAGTCGTTCTCTGTGTGCACTAAAGGACGAACGACAATGTGTCGGAGCGCGAGCACGTGAAGCCGGTCGAAGTGATGAAGGTGGCGAACCACTGGTACCATGCGTGAGGAGCCTGCTTGAGACCATAGAGCGAACGGTTCAGCCGACAGACGTGCTTGGGGCGTGTAGAGTTGATGAATCCGGTGGTTGTCGACAGTAGACGACCTCGGCAAGCTTGCCGTGGAGGAAGGCATTCTAGACATCGAGCTAGCGAGTCCCCACTTAAGGGAGAGCGCGAGGGACAGGATGACGCGGACTGTGGCTGGTTTGACAACCGGGCTGAATGTCTCGTCGAAGTCGACGCCTTGCTCCTAAGAGAAACCGCGAAGCACCCAACAGGCTTTGTAGCGGTCGAGGGAGCCATCGGGCCTGAGCTTGTGGCGGAAGACCCACTTGCCCGTGACGATGTTGGTGTTCCTCGGAGGAGGCACGAGATCCCAAGTGTCGTTGCTGAGGAGAGCGCGGTGGTCCACGGTCATAGCATCGAGCCAGTTGAGATCCTTGAGAGTCATGCGTGCCGAGGTGGGAACCGTTGAGTACCTGCTGATAGACAAAATATGTAGGTTAAGCCGCTCGCGGGGGCCCTTATGTTGTTGTGTTCTATTCGTATATTCCATGAGTTGTGTTACAGTGATTGGAGAATACTTCTCAGTACTTCTGACTACTACCGGTCTAATTTGTTTTGTCCGTCCGATCTAAAGGGTGTCGTAAATAAAGGGTGCTCGGAAAAGAAAGCACAAGGCATGAGTCAATTCACAATTCACATCCCGACCCCGAGCGGCAGTGGCGCTGTGCGGCCCCGGGGCATCCCCCACCGCCCCTCCCTCGAGTCCCCCCACGCCACTCTCCCCCCAGCTGCCGCCGAAGGCGTCGCCGGCCAAAGGCTGCACGGCGTGGCGGTGGCGGGGCATCTGCTGGATGCGATCTGTGATGGGAGGCAGCGCCCTCACCAACTCGGATCCATGGTGGCATGTGGGGTTGGCAGCCTGAGTGTGGTGGTGGTGGTCGATCTTATCCTACCCTGCATCGGCGATGAAGGCTGCGGTGCCATCGCGTCATCTGGGCACCAGAGCGGCGGCCCTGGTCTTGGCTGCGGCGATTTCCTCCATTGGAGGTAGTTGGCCACGTTGGGACTTGGTGTGGAGGATCTCGGAATCTCACACCAATCTCCGGTGGTGTTGTTCTAGACGGCGTCTGAAGGGTCCCATAGCAGAAAATAAAAAATTTCCTATGTTGGAACTCCCTAACGCCCAAGATCTATCTATGTAGTAATGCAGTAACGACCGAAGCGTTGATGTCTACGCACTTCTATTCTTGTAGACAGTTGTTGGGCCTCCAAGTGCAGAGGTTTGTAGAACAGCAGCAAGTTTTCCCTTAAGTGGATCACCCAAGGTTTATCGAACTCAGGGAGGAAGTGGTCAAAGGTATTCTCTCTCAAGCAACCCTGCAATCAAGATACAAGAAATCTCTTGTGTCCCAACACGCCAAATACACTTGTCAGGTGTATAGGTGCACTAGTTCGGTGAAGAGATAGTGAAATACAAGTGGTATGGATAATTATAAGTGGTAGCGGTGCGAGAAAATAGCTTGATGGTGTGGAAGAGACAAAAGGCAAAATGAAATAAAGATGGAAGCAAGCAAACATGTAACAAATCTAATTGCAAACGGTGTATCAATGCTAAGAAACAAGGCCTAGGGATCATACTTTCACTAGTGAACACTCTCATATAAATATCTTATCTTTATGATACTACTCTTAACTACTCTCCGGTTGGTCACTCTAATCGATGGTAGGGCTATAACAGCACACCTCAAAGTAAGGCTTTCCCATCTAGATAACCTCACACTGTCACCTTGAACTCTAGATGGTTCCAACAAACACCACAATTTCATAAAGACATCCAACTCCAAATATAACTCATAACAAGTATTTGTAATCTCTAGCCTAAGTGCCACCATGGTGAGCACGCTGTCACTTTCACACACATAGGCACTTGAGTAGCAAGGTAGATCTACTTGATTAAAAGCTCATGATCACAATATGATCATGCATAGAGAGAGAGATGAACACATAGCTACCGGTAGAACCCTTAGCCTCGAGAGAGAACTACTCCCTCCTCATCATGGGAATCAGCAACGGTGATGGAGATGGTGGTGGAAATCGATGGAGATGGCTCCGGGGGCAGTTCCCCGTCCCGGCAGCGTGCCGGAAAAGAGACTTTTTATCCCCCGAATCTCCCCTTCGCTGGCGGCGGCGCTGCGGAACTTTTCGTGGCTAGAGGCTTGACTCTCTAGGGTTTTGGTATCGGGAGGCTTCTTATAGGCGAAGAGGCAAGGTCGGTGGGTGGCCAGGGGGCCCACACCATGCCCTGGCGCGGCCTGGGGGGACCCGCGCCATGGCGTGGTGTGGCCACCCTGTGGCCCCTCTCCGACTCTCCTTTTGGCTCCGTGAGTCTTCCGGGAAAATATCAACTTTGGGTTTTGTCCGGTCCAATTCTGAAAATATTGATTTTCTGACTTTCCTGGAACCAAAAACAGAAAAAACAGGCAACTGGCACTGTGGCACTTGTTAATAGGTTAGTCCAAGAAATCATATGAAAAGTACTCCAAAGTGTGGACAAAACATAACAAGTAGATAAAACCAAGCATGGAACATCAAAAATTATAGATACATTTGCAATGTATCAACATCCCCAAGCTTAACTCCTGCTCCTCCTCGAGTAGGTATGTGATAAAAAGAAAGAATAATTTTTGAGGTGACATGCACCATCATAAACTTGATCAAAGTATTTGCAAAACATTCAAAGCTGGGATCATAGTACTTCAATCATAGCATGAAAGACAAAGTTCTAGCAATAAGCAAAGAAACTATGATGCAACATGAAAAGGCACAAATAAAAGATTCATGAATAACAATGCTTTGCAAGACGTTTGTTTGTTTCACATAAAGAAAACATAGCATAATAGTATTCATCTTGTCCCTCAATAGAGTAGCAAATATAAATGCATAGGACACCTTCAAAGTTCATAAGAGTGACTAGATACAATAGTTTCAAACAAGCAATAACAAGTTATGAATCAATCAACAAGTCTTGGGACAATGCACATAGAACTAAGAATGGCCACTATGCTCTCAAAGTAAGTGCATAAAGATAGAAGGTGGAGACTCAATATAATGGTGGAAGAAAGGCCTTTGTAAAAGGAAGTAGGGATTCAAGTCTCATAAAGAGCTTCCAAAAATTATGGTACTTGTAACTTTCAGCTCTCATTTCCCCTATCATAAGCATCTTGAAGGTGATTAAGGTTAAAGTGACACAACTAAGAGGATATGCTTGACAAGTTATAAACCGAAATCTCATGCCCCTTACTTACGAAGACCGATCCTCATGCTACTTAACTTCAGTCACGAGTAAGCTCTTGTCATTGTAAGTATATGTGTATCATTAAGAACCGCCAACGGGGTACCCCTTGCACATGATACGGGAGCTTTCCCATAATCAAAATGACAAGGCAAGCAGACAATGAGCATCTCAGCGATCTTTTTATTTGCTATTTGCATAGGTTTTTATTGAGGATGCTTCATAGAGTGCTCATTATGGTGATGCTGCAAGTTTCCACCATGATTAGGCATGGCTTAGGCTAGCGGCCCAGGCGTTTCTCTAACACACATACAAACTCCATGATCTTACAAGTTCCACTTTTATTTCACACCGTCGGGATCCATAAGCAAAAGAACATGATATCAACGGGGTACAAAGTACAAGTGCAATGTTGAAAGCGTTCCCCATGATACATGGTTCTGCTAATTTCAACTTATAAAGCGCAAGCATATACACAACAAAGAAGGACCCAATGGTTCAAGTTTATTAGATGCAAAAAATTAAAGTGTGCCATCAAGTTCGTGAGAGCTTTAATAACTAGTTTTCTCATAACAAGTTTAATTTGGAAGGTAAACAAAAGCATGAATATACTTGGAATAACATAAGCTAGTAGGTAGGTATGGTGGACTCTTTGGAATAACTTGGTTTAGGGAGTTGGATGCATGAGTGGAACTCATACTTGGTTGTGGAGGCTAGCAAAAGACTGGGAGTGACAAACTAAGAGAGCAATAATGGCCATAATCATGCAGAGCGACAAAACATCATTGATTAAAGCATAAAGTAATAGTACAAGTTGAAAACTAAAGGATCATAAAGGCTATGGAGACTTGAGATAGTCATAACATGGTGTGAGCATGCGCCAAGTCAACCCAAATAAAGCATCAAAGGAGAATACCACTATACTATGCTTTAATATGCTAAAATAACGCATGATTCATACAAGGCACATTAAGCAATCCCAATTGTTTATAATAAGTCATGCTACAACAAAGAATACTAAGCATAAAGCCAAAACAATATGAAGCCTGGAATGACAAAGCATAGGCCACAGTCAAAAACGAGCGTTTTTTACCACATAAGCAAGAACTTTCCTACTCTTTTCCAAACCAAACCAAACTATTTGCAAACCAAAGTATGAAAGAGGGGGGTCCAACCAATTTATTCAGAAAACTAAGCAAACCAAGCAAACTAAAAACCAAAACAAAAACGAAAAAGAAGACACTCCAAGAAAAACACAACTGTGTATGAAACAATAAAAATAAAATGTTTAGAAGAAACCTGAGATTTTTATTGATGAAGAAGGGGATGTCTTGGGCATCCCCAAGCTTTGACGCTCGTACTTCTTGGATATTTATTAGGGTGACATGCGTGGCATCCCCAAGCTTGAGCTTTAGTCTATCCTTCATCTCATTACTCATTCCTTCCATACACCTGAAAATTTTCCTTCATACAAAACTTCACACAATCTTTATTAGCAACATTAGTGCACTCAAGATAATAAGTCTTTAGGTTCAGTTTTAACACCAATAAACTTCCATTCAAACACTAGCTACTTTAGCACTTCCCTAAAAAAGCTCAATTCCCCAAAAGAACTCAAAAAGGAACCCACAAGAAGCAAATGCAGAAAATGGCAGAAATCTGTCAAAACAGACCAGCAGGTAAAGAAGAATTTTTTAAAAGACCTTCTGTTGCTCAAATCAAACAGTGTTGAACTAACTAAAGTTAGATAACAACCTGGGGCCGAAGCACAAAAAATTACAGCTCAATACTACATACAGAGCTCTCTCACTAATTTTTACGGTGAAGCACAAAAATCTGTTTCGGGACAGCAATTTTCCCAATCATTACTTCTCTCTCATTAGAGGTTACTCTTGGCACAAAAAGAAAATAAAAAGGATAAGGAAAGGTTATTACAGAGGTAATAACTTCCAAGACTCATCTAAAACTTTGGGTTATCTCCCAATAAGTACTTTTCTTTAACGCCTTTAAGTTAGGCATGATAGTTTGAGAAGATGCTCACACAAGAAATATGAATTTAAGTAAAAGAGAGCATCAAGAAGAAAATTCAAAGCACATTTAAGTCTAACCCACTTCCTATGAATAGGAATCTTGTAAAGAAACAAGTCATGAAAGAACAAAGCAACAATCATAGTAAAGCAAAACAAGTGCAACTTCAAGACTTTCAACATAAAGAGGGGAAACTTAACATTGTTGAGATACATAAAACCATGTTTCCCTCTCTCATAATAACTTTCAGTAGCATCATGAATAAAATTAACAATATAACTATCACATGAAACGTTCTTATCATGAGCCACATGCATATAATAATTATTACTCTCCACATAAACATAGTCATTCTTATTATTTGTAGTGGGAGTAAATTCAACAAAATAGCTATCATTATTATTCTCATCACCATAATCATCAAATATAGGAGGCATATTGTAATCATAATTAATTTTCTCCTCAATAGTTGGTGGACTGAAAATATCATATTCATCATTGTAATCATCATATATTGGAGGTTTGGTATCATCATAAGCAATAGAATAGCTATCTTCCAAAGCTGGGGAACTAAAAAGATCATTTTCATAGGAACTAGCTTCCCCAAGCTTAGACTTTTCCATAGCATTAGCAATAATGGTGTCCAAAGAATTCATATTAACAACATTGTTATTAGCATGCAAATAAAGTTCAGGTTTTTTAATTTTCTCTTCAAACACTTCATGTCCTAACTCAAGATAAATACTATAAAGCTCTCTAATTTTGTTGTTGTTTTCCATTAAGCCTAACTAGTGAAAACAAGAAACAAAAAGACAAAATTGCAGAATCTAAAGGAAATAACTTCGAGCACTCACACCGGAGGATGTGAGTACCTTTTACCTTACCTCCCCGGCAACGGCGCCAGAAAATAGGCGTTTGCCGTGGGAGGTTCTTCTTCTTTAATCCTCCGATGTGAATACCTTTTACCTTTCCTCCCTGGCAACGGCGTCAGAAAATAGCTTGATGTCTACGCACTTCTATTCTTGTAGATAGTTGTTGGGCCTCCAAGTGCAGAGATTTGTAGAACAGCAGCAAGTTTTCCCTTAAGTGGATCACCCAAGGTTTATCGAACTCAGAGAGGAAGTGGTCAAAGGTATTCCCTCTCAAGCAACCCTGCAATCAAGATACAAGAAGTCTCTTGTGTCCCCAACACACCCGATACACTTGTCAGGTGTATAGGTGCACTAGTTCGGCGAAGAGATAGTGAAATACAAGTGTTATGGATAATTATAAGTGGTAGCGGTGCGAGAAAATAGCTTGATGGTGTGGAAGAGACTAAAGGCAAACTGAAATAAAGATGGAAGCAAGCAAACATGTAACAGATCTAATTGCAAACGGTGTATCAATGCTAACAAACAATGCCTAGGGATCATACTTTCACTAGTGAAAACTCTCTCATATAAATATCTTATCTTTATGATACTACTCACTACTCTCCGGTTGGACACTCTAATCGATGGTAGGGCTATAACAACACACCTCAAAGTAAGCCTTTCCCATCTAGATAACCCCACACTTTCACCCTGAGCTCTAGATGGTTCCAACAAACACCACAATTTCATAAAGACATCCAACTCCAAATATAACTCATAACAAGTATTTGTAATCTCTAGCCTAAGTGCCACCATGGTGAGCACGCTGTCACTTTCACACACATAGGGAGAGCAGAGATCTAATAAAGCACTTGAGTAGCAAGGTAGATCTACTTGATTACAAAGTTCATGATCACAATATGATCATGCATAGAGAGAGATGAACACATAGCTACCGGTAGAATCCTTAGCCTCGAGAGAGAACTACTCCCTCCTCATCATGGGAATCAACAACGGTGATGGAGATGGTGGTGGAGATCGATGGAGATGGCTCCGGGGGCACTTCCTCGTCCCGGCAGGGTGCCAGAACAGAGACTTTCTGTCCCCCGAATCTCCCCTTCGGCGGCGGCGGCGCTGTGGAACTTTTTGTGGCTGGAGGCTTGACTCTCTAGGGTTTTGGTATTGGGAGGCTTCTTATAGGCGAAGAGGCAAGGTCGGTGGGTGGCCAGGGGGCCCACACCATGCCCTGGCATGGGCTGGGGGGACCCACACCATGGGGTGGTGTGGCCACCCTGTGGCCCCTCTCCGACTCTCCTTATGGCTCCGTGAGTCTTCCGGGAAAATATCAACTTTGGCTTTTGTCCGGTCCAATTCCGAGAATATTGATTTTCAGACTTTCCTAGAAACAAAAACAGCAGAAAACAGGCAACTGGCACTGTGGCACTTGTTAATAGGTTAGTCCAAGAAATCATATGAAAAGTACTCCAAAGTGTGGACAAAACATAAGAAAGTAGATAAAACCAAGCATGGAACATCAAAAATTATAGATACATTTGCAATGTATCAAGCGTATAGAATACATACCCTTGTAGACCATACATGGTTAACGTTTCGAGGGGAACATGGTTGAAGTAGTCGAACTCGTAGCCAACCTCAAGGTCACGAAGCTCCTCGCAGGTCACCCCTTGCTCCTTCTTCATCGTGCAACAGCTCTGGCTCACAACATCCAAGGTGCCTCAAGTGAGGCCCCTTGTGGTTTCGTACACATACGGTGTACGACGACGACCTCCGACTCCTTGTCCTTGCCAGTAGTGTGGAAGTAGATCTCGGGATTGGAATCTCTACAGCGCAATGGCGTGCTGCAGGTGTGTCGTCTCTTGCGCGAACAGTCCTTTCTTGGGACCGTACCAACGCATGGAGACAACTATGTAGAGAGAGAGGGAGGAATTCTCTAAGGAAAATGCCTTAGAGAACATCTCAAATTGTGTGTCTAATCCCACCCATGGGCACCCCTTTATATAGGGGGAGGGAGGTGTGCACTCCCCTTTGGGTTTTCCATGTGGGACTAATCAAGGGAGAAGGGGGGAGGCTCCATGGGCCTCATGGGACGACCGGCCAGGGGTGGGCCCCACCCCACGCACAGCCCTAGTCTGGCCGGGTGGGCCTCCTTTAGGCGGCTAGGCCTTGGCCCTTTGGCCCTTTGCCCTTCCCTCTTGCGGTTTTCCCTCATGGGCCCTTTTTCCCTAGGAAGTTTGGCCCATTAGTGGAATACCACTTCAAATTAGATTTTAATATTATATTTAATATTAATACATTAATTAATATGTAAATACATATTACAAAATCTGATTTGACCCGAAACACCTTTCGGTTCCCTTTCGATTTCCTCCGAACGACTTCAGAACTTTCCCAGAACGGTTCGGTTCTCTCACGGAACTTTTTCGGTTTCCTTTTTCTCTTGCATATGGTGATTCCAACTTAAAGAGGATCTCTAGTTCATTGTACCCTTAAGTGTATTTCCCCACGGCTCGGGAATGTCACATACATGATCTCCATCAATGATCAATAGCGAGACCGGGATGTCCATAATGACCCCTGTGCATTCCACGATGATAATGTCGTTTGAACCGTAAATTGTCGTTTCTCATTTCCTTTGCCACTTGATACCTACTTCAACCAAGATTTGATCTACGGTATCTCCATAACTTCGTTTGATCTCGTTACCGCTGAACTTGTTTTCTCGTTTTCATGTTGTTGCATTCCGTGACCCAGTCACACGCTTGCAAGCTTCGTTAATGCAACATCACCGAGATGGCCACTAATGTATCTGTCCATTACATGGATGGGCAAATCCTGGTCTTGATATGTACTCCTCTACACGCCCCTTTGGGAAACCTGAGTCGCACCTTTTCGATCATACAGTCACGGAATGATACTTGATAACCATCTAAGCTCCCTCCAGAACGGTGATTTGCATTATCTCATAGTCTAAGGACAGGTTGCGAGGTTTCCTTAGTTTTATCATTAATGGTTAACTGTGTAACTAGATCTCATTAAGATACAACCGGTTGGGTTGTTTGTCTATCACATCATTCAACTAATGACGTGGCCTCATTGTCAATTGGCATAAATGCCCATGATCTCGAAACCTTATATCATCCTCATGACCAATGAACTAGTTCGCTAGAGGTAACTAGAGACTTGGTTTGTTTACATACCACACGTGTATTAATGTTTCGTATTAATACAGTTATAGCACAATATGAAGCTATTATGAACTAATTGAGATATGACAATAAAAACTTATTTATTATTTGCCTCTAGGGCATATCTCCTTCAGTCTCCCACTTGCACTAGAGTACAAATAATCTTGCTCGCATTTTACTCATCATAAACCATATAACACATGCATTTATAGATTATGCATGCTCGCGAGAAACATCATGTCCATGTTCTATTTTACCAGATCATTGTCTTTTGCAAATCGTTAATGTCTTCCTAATTTTGGCATTCACACCATTATCTTATAATGTGTCGAAGTATTCGTTTGGCAACAAAGTGAGACTTTGTTTCTAGTGTTTATAATGACGGTCGTTTTCACTGTTGGCATGCAAACTTCGAAACACACTTTGCAATCCTTTGTGTATGTACGTTAGTTATGGCAACAAAACGAGGCCGGATTCCACGAGCCTACAGTGACTTTAGATCAACCTCAGGGGCTTTCTCATGGGCACTGTGCCCTGGGACACATGATTCTATGTTAAATACGAACTAGTCCTGCCATAACAATATACATCACATCAGATGGAGCCTTTATACTTCTATATCTATGTAGATCCTAGTGCATGAAATGCAACTATGCCACTTACTTTGCTTCTCTTGCCATTTAAGTACGAACTTAATTCTGGTTCAGTGATTAACTCAAGAATCACTTCAAGACATGTTCTTATAGTTAAGTGCTTGTCCTTCCAACCACAATATCGGGTCACATTATGTCGAGTATACAATATGGTTGCATGGAAGAACCTATGCCTGAGGCATAGGAGATGCTACACACCTCTTTCTTTCTTTTAGCTATCGTTGTAATACTAAGACTAACTCAATGCTTCATACAAGTGAGAACCTCTTTCTTTTCCTTGTTCCATTCTGAACTACTTCAGAATCTTATCTAGGATATTCTGAACATCTTCAGAATCAAGTCTAGGAAGCATTCGACTATGATGTTTATTAAACTTACCAATCTATCTCGATAGATCTAATTGTTTAATAACTTGTTCAACTTCATTCATATTTACTAACTTAAATGTTATCAATACCAATCACATCATTTGTAGGGTTCGTAGCATGGAAAACAAAAAATTTCTACCGCAAGAACGAATAAAACCCAGATCTAATCTAGATAAAAGCCAAGATCTAATCTATTAGACATGTGCAACGAGATAGATCTGTACTAACCCTTGTAGATCCGAAAGCTTTACGAGATTGGATCTCGTGGTTGATGTAGTCGATGACTTGACGATCTCAAGATCGAGTGGACGATCCTTCCGGTGCCACGTTCTGGCAGCACTACCATAGTCGGTCAAACGTGCGGAGTTGAAGCAGACCTTCCTCTCCCCGTTCCAGCGAGCAGCGGAGGTAGTAGATCTTCTCCACGGAATCCCAGCAGCACGACGACGTGGTGGTGGTGGTGGAGTAGAGAATTCTGCAGGGCCTCGCCTAAGCCTGAGCAGAAGAAAGGAGGAAGAGAGAGGCAGCTAGGGGCAAGAGTGGAGGAGGCCAGGGGTGGCGCCTCCACCCCTCTATTTAAAGGAGGGAGGCGCCATGGGGAGGTGGAGTCCTTGTAGGACTCCCCTCTCCCTTGGCCGGTGGATTGGGAGGGGGGGGAGGAGTCCTCCTCCCCAATACGCCGGTGGAGTGGCGTAAACATTCTTTACGTCATCGGTGGCATCTTCTGCAGGTGGGTCACCTAGCGGTGCTTCGAGCACATAGGTCAACTGACCAGCCCTGAGGACGATCTTCAGTCCACGGAACCAGTCCGTGAAATTGCTTCCATTGTTCTTAAGCTTTTCTTTCTCTAGGAACACATTGAAATTGATGGAGGGGGTCGCCATAATCTACAACAAATTTGCGAGTAGTTTAGACTAAGTTTATGATAAATTGAGTTCAAATTTAATTCTTAAATTAACTAGGTGAACTCACACTCAAAACAACATCCCTCACATTGTCTTAGTGATTACTCGAACCAAGTCCACTACACCAAGTCCGATCTTCATGAGAGAAGATGTAGTTTCATCGGCGAACAATCTTCATGTTCATCATATCATTTATATGACTCATGCTCTACCTTTCGGTATTCCGTGTTCCGAGACCATGTCGGTACATGCTAGGCTCGTCAAGATTAACCTTACTTTCCGCATGTGAAAATCTGGCTTGCACCCGTTGTATGCACACGTAGAATCTATCACATCCGATCATCACGAGATGCTTCGAAACAACGAGTCTTAGCAACGGTGCCAACTAAGGGTGAACACTTTATTACTTGATATTTAGTGAGAGGGATCATCTTATAATGCTACCGTCGCGATCTAAGCAATACAAGATGCATAAAGGATTAACATCACAGGCAATTCATAATTAGTGTGATATGATATGGCCCTTTCTTCTTGCGCCTTTGATCTCCATCTCCAAAGCACGGACATGATCTCCATCATCACCAGCATTGCGTCAAGGTCAGTGCCGCCGCTTCATGGTTGTCCATCATCACTAGCAACTATTACAACTACTTGGAATAAAGCTATTAAAAGATGAATAGACACGCAGGTCTTAACAGAATTAAAGACAACCATTAGGCTCCTGCCGGTTGCCATATTACAACAAGGATCATTGCATACATCAAATATAATCACAATCACATGATGGCCATATCACATCACAAAACCCCTGCAAAAACAAGTTAGACTCCTCTAATTTTCTTTGCATGTTTTACGTGGTTTGGGGCTTTCGAATAAGAACGGATCTTACCTACGAAACTGAACCACAACGTTGATATAAGTGCTATCAAGTGCAAAGTGTAAATTGGATCTATACTATGGTGAGAGAGACAGACACCCACAAAGCCACTTGTGCAAAGCAAGTTACACGTCAAGCGTGGAGCAAGTCTCATGTGCGATGACATGTAAGGTTAGCCTGAGCCGCTTCATCCCACCATACCGCAAGATGCAAAGCACACAAAGCAAAAGACGGCACGAGCACCAACACCCACAAAACCATTGTGTTCTACTCGTGCAATAGATCTATGCATAGATACGGCTCTGATACCACTGTAGGGTTCATAGCATGGAAAACAAAAAATTTCTACCGCAAGAACGAACAAAACCCAGATCTAATCTAGATAAAAGCCAAGATCTAATCTATTAGACATGTGCAACGAGATAGATCTGTACTAACCCTTATAGATCCGAAAGCGTTACGAGATTGGATCTCGTGGTTGATGTAGTCGATCACTTGCCGATCTCAAGATCGAGTGGACGATCCTTCCGGCGCCGCGTTCCGGCAGCGCTACCGCAGTCGGTCACACGTGCGGAGTCGAAGCAGACCTTCCTCTCCCCGTTCCAGTGAGCAGCGGAGGTAGTAGATCTTCTCCACGGAATCCCAGCAGCACGACGGAGTGGTGGTGGTGGTGGAGTAGATAATTATGCAGGGCTTCGCCTAAGCCTGAGCAGAAGAAAGGAGGAGGAGAGAGGCGGCTAGGGGCAAGAGTGGAGGAGGCCAGGGGGTGGCGCCTCACCCCCTCTATTTAAAGGAGGGAGGTGCCATGGGGAGGTGGAGTCCTTGTAGGACTCCCCTCTCCCTTGGCCGACGGATTGGGAGGGGGGGAGGAGTCCTCCTCCCCCACTACTCCTTGTCTTGCCCCACAAGGATTCCTTGATCCTTTCTTGGTTTTCAAGCAAACTCCAAGAAATCTTCTAGAACCTTCCGGAACATTCCAAAACCTTCTAGAATCTTCATACAAATACTCCGGAACATTTCCTAACTTAGAAAATGATCCCCAATATATGAATCTTATTCTCCGGACAATTCCGGATCTCCTCGTGATGTCCCGGATCCAATCCGAGACTCCGAACAACATTCGGTCTCCAACGCACATTCCATATCTACTTAAAACAACTTCGAACCTTAAGTGTGTCACCCTACGGTTCGTGAATATGCAGACATGATGGAGACACCTCTCCGATCAATAACCATCAGCGGGATCTGGAGATCCATAACGGTTCCCACATACTCAACGATGACTTTGTGATCGATAGAACCATTAACATACGAAACCAATTCCCTTTGTCACACGATACTATACTTGTCTGAGGTTTGATCGTCGGTATCTCCATACCTAGTTCTACCTCATTATTAATAAGTACTATTTACTCGTTCCATGTTATGTCATCCCTTGTGACCCAGTCACATGCTTGCAAGCTAACTAGATGACATTCCACCGAGAGGGCCCAGAGCATATCTATCCGTCATATGGATGGACAAATCCCAATCTTGGTCCATGCGCTTCAACACATACTTTCAGAATACCCAATGACACCTTTATAACCACCCAGTTACGAAGCGGTGTTTGATGTCATCAAAGTACCCATCCGGTGATGGTGATTAACACAACCTCATGGTCGAAGGATTAGGTTACTATGCATTTAAAAGCTTATAGCAATACGAACTTAATGACTTGATCTTATGCTACGCTTACTATGGGTGTGTGTCCATCACATCATTCTCCTAATGATATAACCTTGTTATTAATGACATCCAATGTCCATGATCAGGAAACCATGATCATCTATTAATCAACAAGCTAGTTCAACAAGAGGCTTACTAGGGACTCTTTTACGTTTACAAAACACACATGTATTAGTGTTTCCTTATAATACAATTATAGCATGGGATGTAAACATTCATCACAAACACAAAGATATAATAATAACCACTTTTATTATTGCCTCTTGGGCATATCTCCAACAGTCTCCCACTTGCACTAGAGTCAATAATCTAGATTACATGGTAATATACCTAACACCCATGGCGTTCTGGTGTTGGTCATGCTTTGCCCTAGGGAGAGGTTTAGTCAACGGATCTGCCACATTCAGATCAGTGTGTACTTTGCAAATCTTTATGTCGCCATCTTGGACATACTCGCGAATAGCATGGAAACGTAGCTTGATGTGCTTCAGCTTGCTATGTGACCTTGGCTCCTGTGCATTAGCTATGGCACCTGTGTTGTCACAGTAGATAGCCATCGGGTCCAACGCACTAGGAACCACGCCAAGTTCAGTAATGAATTCCTTCATCCATATGGCTTCTTGTGCAGCCTCCGAAGAAGCTATGTATTCCGATTCAGTTGAAGATTTCGCCACAACGCTTTGCTTGGCACTCCTCCATCTCACTACAACACCATTCAAAATAAATACGTATCCCGACTGTGACTTTGAGTCATCCGGATCGGTGTTCCAACTAGCATCGGTGTAACCGTTTACAACAAGCTGTTCATCACCTCCATAAGAAAGAACCATATCCTTAGTCCTCTTTAGGTATTTCAGGATATTCTTGACCGCCGTCCAGTGTTCCATTCCAGGATCACTTTGATATCTGCTAGTCAAACTAACAACATGTGCTATATCCAGTCTTGTACACAACATGGCATACATGATAGAACCTATGGCCGAGGCATAGGGAATATTGTTCATCTTTTCTCTATCTTCTGCCGTAGCTGGACTTTGAGTCTTACTCAAGGTCTTACCTGACAACATGGGCACGAACCCTTTCTTGCTCTCTTCCATTCTAAACTTCTTTAGAACTTTGTCTAAGTATGTACTTTGTGAAAGTCCTATTAGGCGTCTTGATCTATCTCTATAAATCTTGATGCCTAGAATATATGCTGCTTCGCCAAGATCCTTCATTGAAAAACTATTATTCAAATAGGCTTTGACACTATTAAGAAGTTCTATATCATTCCCAATCAACAATATGTCATCTACATATAGTACTAGGAATGCTACAGAGCTCCCACTCACTTTCTTGTAAATACAATCTTCTCCATAAGTTTGTATAAATCCAAAGTTTTTGATTACTTTATCAAAACGTTGATTCCAACTCCGGGATGCTTGCTTCAGTCCATAAATGGAGCGCTGAAATTTGCATACCTTGTCAGCATCACTAGGATCGACAAAACCCTTGGGTTGTACCATATACAACTCTTCCTCAATGTCACCATTAAGGAACGCCGTTTTGACATCCATCTGCCAAATCTCATAATCGAAATGTGCAGCAATTGCTAACAAAATCCTCACAGACTTTAGCTTCGCTACTGGTGAGAATGTCTCATCATAGTCAACTCCTTGAATTTGTCGGAACCCTTTCGCGACAAGTCGAGCTTTATAGACGGTAACATTACCATCAACATCTGTTTTTCTCTTGAAAATCCATTTGTTCTCGACAGCCTTACGGCCATCCGGTAAGTCCACCAAAGTCCACACTTGGTTTTCGCACATGGATCCCATTTCGGATTTCGTGGCTTCTAGCCATTTGTCGGAATCTGGGCTCACCATAGCTTCTTCATACGTCGCAGGGTCATCAGCGTTGTCCACCAACATGACGTTCAAGGCAGAGTCATACCAATCAGGAGTGGTACGAATCCTCGTTGACCTACGAGGTTCAGCAGTAACTTCGTTCGAAGTTTCATGATCACCATCATTAGCTTCCTCTCCAATTGGTGCAGGCGGCACAAAAACATCTTCCGGTGCTGTGCTACTCTCAAATCCGAGAGAAGGTTCGATAACATCATCGAGTTCTACTTTCCTTCCAGTCACTTCCTTCGAGAGAAACTCCTTCTCAAGAAAGGATCCATTCTTGGCAACGAAAACTTTGCCTTCGGATCTATGATAGAAGGTATACCCAATTGTTTCTTTAGGGTATCCTATGAAGACGCATTTCTCTGCTTTGGGTTCAAGATTATCAGGTTGTAACTTCTTTACATATGCTTCGCAACCCCAAACTTTAAGGAACGACAACTTAGGTTTCTTACCGAACCACAATTCGTGCGGTGTCGTTTCAACGGATTTAGATGGTGCCCTATTTAGAGTGAATGCGGCTGTCTCTAATGCATAGCCCCAAAACGATAGCGGTAAATCTGTAAGAGACATCATAGACCGAACCATATCTAAGAGAGTTCGATTACGATGTTCGGACACACCATTACGCTGTGGTGTTCCCGGCGGTGTCAACTGCGAAAGTATTCCACATTTCTTTAAATGCATGCCAAACTCATAACTTAGATATTCACCTCCGCGGTCAGAACGCAGAAACTTAATCTTCTTGTTATGATGATTTTCCACTTCACTTTGAAATTCCTTAAACTTCTCGAAAGTTTCGGACTTATGTTTCATAAAGTAGACATACCCATATCTACTCAAGTCATCTGTGAAAGTGAGAACATAACGATATCCACCACGTGATGCTACACTCATTGGACCGCACACATCGGTATGTATTATTTCCAATAAGTCTGTAGTTCGCTCCATTATTCTAGAGAATGGAGTCTTAGTCATTTTTCCCATTAGACATGCTTCACATCTTTCAAGTGATTCAAAATCAAGTGATTCAAGAAGTCCATCAGAATGGAGTTTCTTCATACGCTTCACTCTAATGTGACCAAGACGACAGTGCCACATGTATGTAGAATTATCATTCAATTTTGTTCGTTTATCATTTATGTTGTGAACATGTGTATCACTACTATCGAGATTCAGTAAGAATAAACCATTCATCTCAGGTGCATTACCATAAAAGATATTACTCATATAAATCGAACAACCTTTATTCTCGGACTTAAAAGAGTAACCATTTCGCAATAAACAAGATCCAGATATAATGTTCATGCTTAACGCAGGCACCAAATAACAATTATTCAAATTTAAAACTAATCCCGAAGGTAGATGTAGAGGGAGCGTGCCGACGGAGATCACATCAACCTTGGAGCCATTTCCAACGCGCATCGTCACCTCGTCTCTCGCCAGTCTTCGCTTATTCCGCAGCTCTTGTTTTGAGTTACAAATATGAGCAACCAAACCAGTATCAAATACCCAGGCACTACTACGATTACTAGTAAGGTACACATCAATAACATATATATCAAATATACCTTTCTTTTTGATGTTGCCATTCTTCAGATCCGCCAGGTACTTGGGGCAGTTACGCTTCCAGTGACCAGCACCCTTGCAGTAGAAGCATTCAGTTTCAGGCTTGGGACCAGCCTTGGGCTTCTTTGCAGGTGTGGCAGCTTTCTTGCCGTCCTTCTTGAAGTTGCCCTTGTTCTTAGGCTTGCCCTGTCTCTTGAAATTGGTGGTCTTATTGACCATCAACACTTGGTGCTCCTTCTTGATCTCCACTTCAGCAGTTTTCAGCATGGACGATAGTTCAGGCAACGTCTTGTTCATGCAGTGCATATTGTAGTTCATCACAAAGTTCTTATAACTCGGTGGCAGTGATTGGAGGAGACGGTGAATCCCTAACTCATTAGGAATCGATATCCACAACTCTTGGAGCTTGTTTGCGTACCCAGACATGGTGAGCACGTGCTCGCTAACGGAGCTACCCTCTTCCATCTTATAGTTAAAGAACTTTTTGGAGGCCTCATAGCTCTCCATGGCCGCGTGAGTCTCAAAAATAAGCCTGAGCTCCTTAATGATCTCGAACGGGTCATGGTGCTCAAAACGCTTCTGAAGCTCCGCTTCTAAACTGTATAGGATGGCACACTGAACTGTGGAGTAATGATTTTTCCGAGTGGCGTAAACATTCTTTACGTCATCGGTGGCATCTTCTGCAGGTGGGTCACCTAGCGGTGCTTCGAGCACATAGGTCAACTGACCAGCCCTGAGGACGATCTTCAGTCCACGGAACCAGTCCGTGAAATTGCTTCCATTGTTCTTAAGCTTTTCTTTCTCTAGGAACACATTGAAATTGATGGAGGGGGTCGCCATAATCTACAACAAATTTGCGAGTAGTTTAGACTAAGTTTATGATAAATTGAGTTCAAATTTAATTCTTAAATTAACTAGGTGAACTCACACTCAAAACAACATCCCTCACATTGTCTTAGTGATTACTCGAACCAAGTCCACTACACCAAGTCCGATCTTCACGAGAGAAGATGTAGTTTCATCGGCGAACAATCTTCATGTTCATCATATCATTTATATGACTCATGCTCTACCTTTCGGTATTCCGTGTTCCGAGACCATGTCGATACATGCTAGGCTCGTCAAGATTAACCTTACTTTCCGCATGTGAAAATCTGGCTTGCACCCGTTGTATGCACACGTAGAATCTATCACATCCGATCATCACGAGATGCTTCGAAACAACGAGTCTTAGCAACGGTGCCAACTAAGGGTGAACACTTTATTACTTGATATTTAGTGAGAGGGATCATCTTATAATGCTACCGTCGCGATCTAAGCAATACAAGATGCATAAAGGATTAACATCACAGGCAATTCATAATTAGTGTGATATGATATGGCCCTTTCTTCTTGCGCCTTTGATCTCCATCTCCAAAGCACGGACATGATCTCCATCATCACCAGCATTGCGTCAAGGTCAGTGCCGCCGCTTCATGGTTGTCCATCATCACTAGCAACTATTACAACTACTTGGAATAAAGCTATTAAAAGATGAATAGACACGCAGGTCTTAACAGAATTAAAGACAACCATTAGGCTCCTGCCGGTTGCCATATTACAACAAGGATCATTGCATACATCAAATATAATCACAATCACATGATGGCCATATCACATCACAAAACCCCTGCAAAAACAAGTTAGACTCCTCTAATTTTCTTTGCATGTTTTACGTGGTTTGGGGCTTTCGAATAAGAACGGATCTTACCTACGAAACTGAACCACAACGTTGATATAAGTGCTATCAAGTGCAAAGTGTAAATTGGATCTATACTATGGTGAGAGAGACAGACACCCACAAAGCCACTTGTGCAAAGCAAGTTACACGTCAAGCGTGGAGCAAGTCTCATGTGCGATGACATGTAAGGTTAGCCTGAGCCGCTTCATCCCACCATACCGCAAGATGCAAAGCACACAAAGCAAAAGACGGCACGAGCACCAACACCCACAAAACCATTGTGTTCTACTCGTGCAATAGATCTACGCATAGATACGGCTCTGATACCACTGTAGGGTTCATAGCATGGAAAACAAAAAATTTCTACCGCAAGAACGAACAAAACCCAGATCTAATCTAGATAAAAGCCAAGATCTAATCTATTAGACATGTGCAACGAGATAGATCTGTACTAACCCTTATAGATCCGAAAGCGTTACGAGATTGGATCTCGTGGTTGATGTAGTCGATCACTTGCCGATCTCAAGATCGAGTGGACGATCCTTCCGGCGCCGCGTTCCGGCAGCGCTACCGCAGTCGGTCACACGTGCGGAGTCGAAGCAGACCTTCCTCTCCCCGTTCCAGTGAGCAGCGGAGGTAGTAGATCTTCTCCACGGAATCCCAGCAGCACGACGGAGTGGTGGTGGTGGTGGAGTAGATAATTATGCAGGGCTTCGCCTAAGCCTGAGCAGAAGAAAGGAGGAGGAGAGAGGCGGCTAGGGGCAAGAGTGGAGGAGGCCAGGGGGTGGCGCCTCACCCCCTCTATTTAAAGGAGGGAGGTGCCATGGGGAGGTGGAGTCCTTGTAGGACTCCCCTCTCCCTTGGCCGGCGGATTGGGAGGGGGGGAGGAGTCCTCCTCCCCCACTACTCCTTGTCTTGCCCCACAAGGATTCCTTGATCCTTTCTTGGTTTTCAAGCAAACTCCAAGAAATCTTCTAGAACCTTCCGGAACATTCCAAAACCTTCTAGAATCTTCATACAAATACTCCGGAACATTTCCTAACTTAGAAAATGATCCCCAATATATGAATCTTATTCTCCGGACAATTCCGGATCTCCTCGTGATGTCCCGGATCCAATCCGAGACTCCGAACAACATTCGGTCTCCAACGCACATTCCATATCTACTTAAAACAACTTCGAACCTTAAGTGTGTCACCCTACGGTTCGTGAATATGCAGACATGATGGAGACACCTCTCCGATCAATAACCATCAGCGGGATCTGGAGATCCATAACGGTTCCCACATACTCAACGATGACTTTGTGATCGATAGAACCATTAACATACGAAACCAATTCCCTTTGTCACACGATACTATACTTGTCTGAGGTTTGATCGTCGGTATCTCCATACCTAGTTCTACCTCATTATTAATAAGTACTCTTTACTCGTTCCATGTTATGTCATCCCTTGTGACCCAGTCACATGCTTGCAAGCTAACTAGATGACATTCCACCGAGAGGGCCCAGAGCATATCTATCCGTCATATGGATGGACAAATCCCAATCTTGGTCCATGCGCTTCAACACATACTTTCAGAATACCCAATGACACCTTTATAACCACCCAGTTACGAAGCGGTGTTTGATGTCATCAAAGTACCCATCCGGTGATGGTGATTAACACAACCTCATGGTCGAAGGATTAGGTTAATATGCATTTAAAAGCTTATAGCAATACGAACTTAATGACTTGATCTTATGCTACGCTTACTATGGGTGTGTGTCCATCACATCATTCTCCTAATGATATAACCTTGTTATTAATGACATCCAATGTCCATGATCAGGAAACCATGATCATCTATTAATCAACAAGCTAGTTCAACAAGAGGCTTACTAGGCACTCTTTTACGTTTACAAAACACACATGTATTAGTGTTTCCTTATAATACAATTATAGCATGGGATGTAAACATTCATCACAAACACAAAGATATAATAATAACCACTTTTATTATTGCCTCTTGGGCATATCTCCAACATCATTCATATATGTTGTCCACATATCTCAGAATGATTTCACGCTCCCACTCAAATATGGCATCCATATATGAGATCCAGGGATATCACTTAGCCCTCACTCAAAATATGTCTACTACATATTAAGATTTAGCCAAGCTACTTAGCTCCCACTCAAAATATGTCTCTTACATATTAATATTTGGCCAAGCTAATTAGCTCCCACTCAAATGCAGGTCCTCTCGATAATCTTGGACATTTCAAAATCCTTTGATCATCATCAAATTGAGAATTCCAGCTACAAGATTCCAATATCCATATATTGCTGGTGTAAATCCAATAGACTCAAGTATTGCTATAGTTGTAGTCAACTCCTTGAATTTGTCCATACTTTGTGAGAAATCAAGCTTTACGTCTCCATTAAGTTTCATTTCCATCTTATGACTTTTGAAGTCATTCAGAAATATCAAGTAAACTTATTTACTCAATAAGATCAAGTAACATATTACTTTGCAATCTTTAAATGTAACATAATATAGGATTTTATGACTCCTAGTCATTTCGCGAACTTAGGTCCATCACGCTTCTTTGTAATTCATAGGAATGTCTTGTTCATAAACATGACAAGTGAATAAATAATATAATTCCGCAAACTTGCAGAATATATATCGTTGAATCCTACTTTATTCAGTAAAAGCATTCACTGAAACTTAATGATCATTATCATTAGTTTCTCCTCTATTTCTAGAGTTCGGTTTCATGAAACAAATTTCACTACGCCACTCAACAATCATGAGGTAAGGTCAAATACCTTGTTTTGATCTTTTACTTTCTTCCACCTGTATCTTCATCAAAATACATCAACTTTGGACAATAGCAGGTTTGCCCCTTGTGGAATATTTATTCATAGTTGCCTAAGAATATGCTACAAAGACTGGTTTATTCACCACGATTTGGAATTATCGAAACCTCAAGAAACTCGAACATGCCATAACTCTTATGGTGTTGTTTCCACGAATCCTTAGATGTTCCTTTGTATTTGAACCGAGTGTTTGCTCATTTTGATCTCTAATTCTAAATGATAACTATAACCCCGATAAGAGATAATACTATACCGTATGTATCTAATACATAATGATTATGATATTTAGACATTTCAATACACTTTGAATTTGCCCTATTATCATAATTTGTGAAACCTCTTTCACATGTCCTTTTATGCTAAAATTAAAATAAATACTTTAATCATGTCGATCAAATCGAAGAGACTTTTTTATTCTTATTAATTCACTATCCTCCTTCACTTTGAAATCTTTTGAACAATTCAAAACAGTTTTAAACTTATGTTTCATTTAGAAAATGCTCATATTCACTTAAATCCACAATGAAGTGTGAAATAATGATTTCCACTATTTATTGAAAATACGATACATCACTATGTATAAGATTCAACATTAAGTATAAATAATGATTCTCACTATCTTGTTGAAAATACGATACATCATTATGTATAAAGTTCAACATTTCTTCACATATCACCGTTTTACCAGAATGTGGAGTTTTAGTCATTATGCCCAACGAGGCATGGTTTTGCAAAGTCTCTAGATTAAGCATCTAGGACCCTGATATGCATTTAGAATGAAAAACATGCAATAACCAAAATGACTTAAACTATAGTGTCATTAAGCTTTGGATATCTTTTAGCATTCTAATCCTTTATAAATGTTTAAACTATTATCATTAACATAGTGATGAGAATAACTCATTTATAATCGTAATGTGACCATAACGGTATTGTTCATAAGAATAGTACATACTGGCTTATAACTTGTTCATATGAATAATCGTCTCGCCAATGGCAAGACACACAAATAAGGATTACATAATTATATTCAAGTCCACTAATCCAAATGATAAACTATGAGGAAAGGGGTGATGTTGGCCATCAACTGTTTTGCTTGCCGTCATCAAGCCATATTGCCTCAAATCTAGCAATTCTCAAGCAGATTATCTTATTTTCACAAAGCAGGACAAGTATTAAATACTTTGCAAACTGCAATGGGTTTTGCAAGAACCACATTTATAATTTGTATATCTTACATATACATATTCATCCACGACCTCCTATTGCAATCAAGCTCTATTAAGAGTTCTCAACTTTAATGCAAGATCGCTAAGTGTATCTCCAAATATTCTGTTTTCATGCATGATGGAGGAAAATCTATCCAACATCTCATACTTTATGTTCCAGATCTTGCATAATGCAACATTGTCGTCCAACTCTCCATCGCATGGAGAATGGATTATTGGATGATTATGGAGAGAACACAAACATTGTGGAGTCTTCATACTATCTCCTAATGATTATTGTACCAGGAAGAGAAGATCACCTTTTTATGAGGATATCCCTCAGACGTGGGTATTAATCTATGAATTTGGACCCTTTTGCTATGTTCCACATCAAGCAATATATTTCCCATGGTCGCAAAGGACTTTAATGGGATAGGCTATGATCTACTAAGATATTTGCAAATAGACATCTAAACTAAGTTTATAATATGAGTTCAATTTATAATTGATCTCCCACCAAAATCGTCATCTCCTGGACGATTCTAGTGATCACATGATCCCAATCCTCTGCACCTCCCCCGATCGTCACGACCATCAGTGCAGTATCAAAGGTAGACATTCCCTAATGCCAATCACATCATCCATGTGACTCATGCTCGATCTTTTGATCTCTTGTGTTCTGAGGCAATGTCTACACATGCTAGGCTCGCCAAATCTAACTTGTGTGTGATTGTTGTGCAACATGGTTTACACCCACTATATGCGAACATAAATATGTCTAGCCCCCGATCGTCATGGCCGGCTTCATAACAAAGAACTTTCTTGGTGGTGCACACACAAGGGGAACACGATCATTGGAATTAAATAGGGATTATCTTGTTTGCTACCATTGAGTATCTAATACTAGCACACAATAAGATGTAAAACATGTATCAACATCATATGTATATTGTGATATGATATGGTCCTTCTTCTTGCGCCTTGATCTCCATCGAGCGCTCTGGCATGATCTCCATCTTGCCCTTGTTTTGACGCCAAGTCCATGACGCCACCACCCGGTCGTCCATTAGAACGATGACTATTACTGCATAACTTAGTAACATAAAAGTAAACTACTTTACCTTCGTAACGACCATTACCATATCAAATCACATGCCCTCCTGCAAAATAAAGTTAGACGACTCTACTTTATCTATTGCAAGTTTTACGTGATTGTTAGAGCTTTCACAATAGAACCGTTTCTAAAATACAAACTTTCCAAAAACAACATGGATCCAACAGTTGTCTCTACTACACCCCTTTTGGGGCCCTCCGTTGTAAATGCTATATCAACTATTGAATGAGAGATCGACACCCGCTAGCCACTTATACGGAACAAGTGGTATGTCGAGCTTGGAACCTGTCTCGCGTACGAATACGCATAAGGTGGGCCGCTTCATCAAACAATGCCACGATATAAACAAGTACACGTTAGAGGGTAACAACTAAGGGATCAATGCCCGCAAAAAACTTGTGCGTACTAGCCGTACAACACTCCTATGCATAGATCGGCTCTGATACCTCTGAAGGGTTCTGTAGCAGAAAACAAAAAATTCCTATGTTGGAACTCCTAACACCCAAGATATATCTATGTAGTAATGCAGTAACGCCCGGAGCATATAGAATACATACCCTTGTAGACCGTACGCGGGTAACGTTCCGAGGGGAACTTGGTTGAAGTAGTCGAACTCGTAGCCGACCTTAAGGTTGCGAAGCTCCTCCCAGGTCACCCCTTGCTCCTTCTTCATCGTGCAGCAGCTCCAGCTCACGACATATAAGGTACCTCAAGTGAGGCCCCTCATGGTTTCGTACACATAGGATGTACGACGACAACCTCCAACTCCTTGATTCCTGCCGAGAGTGCAGAAGTAGATCTCTGGCTTGGAATCCTTGCATCACAATGGCGTGCTGCAGGTGCGTCGTCTCTTGCGCGAATAGCCCTTTCTTGGGACCATAACAACGCGTGGAGACAACTATGTAGAGAGAGAGGGAGGAATTCTCTAAGGAAAATGCCTTAGAGAACATCTCAAATTGTGTGTCTAATCCCACCCATGGGCACCCCTTTATATAGGGGAGGGAGGTGTGCCCTCCCCTTTGGGTTTCCAATGTGGGACTAATCAAGGGAGAAGGGGGAGGCGCCATGGGCCTCATGGGCTGGCCAGCCAGGGGTGGGCTCCACCCTGTGCACAGCCCTAGACTGGCCGGGTAGGCCCCCCTTGAGGCAGCTAGGCCTTATCCCTTTGGCCCTTGGCCATTCCCTCTTGCGGTTTTCCCTCATGGGGCCTTTTTCCCTAGGAAGTTTGGCCTATTAGTGGAATACCCCTTCAAATTAGATTTTAATAGTATAGTTAATATTAATTACATTATTTAATATGTAAATACATATTACAAAATCCGATTTGACCCGAAACACCTTTTGGTTCCCTTTCAATTTCCTCCGAATGACTTCAGAACTTTCCCAGAACGATTCCGGTTCTCTGATGGAATTTTTCTGATTTCCTTTTTCTCTTTCATATGGTGATTCCAACTTACAGAGGATATCTAGTTCATCGTACCCTTAAGTGTATTTCCCCACGGCTCAGGAGTGACACAGACATGATCTCCATCAATGATCAATAGTGGGACCAGGATGCCCATAATGACCCTGGTGTATTCCACGATGATAATGTCGTTTGAACCATAAACAGTCATTTCCCATTCCTTTGCCACTTGATACCTAGTTCACCCGAGATTTGATCTTCGGTATCTCCATACCTTCGTTCAATCTCGTTACCGATGAACTTGTTTTCTCGTTTCCATATCTTTGTATTCCGTGACCTAGTCACACGCTTGCAAGCTTCATTAATGCAACGTCACCGAGATGGCCACTAATGTATATGTCTGTTACATGGATGGAGAAATCCTAGTCTTGATATGTACTCCTGTACATGCCCCTTTGGGAAACCTGAGTGGCACATTTTTGATCATCCGGTCATGGAATGTTACTTGATAACCATCTAAGCTCCCTCCAAAATGGTGATTTGCATTATCTCACAGTCTAAGGACAGGTTGCGAGGTTTCCTTAGTTCTATTATTAATGGTGAACTTTGTAACTAGATCTCATTAAGATACTACTGGTTGGGTTGTTTGTCTATCACATCATTCAACTAATGATGTGACCTCATTGTCAATTAGCATAAATGCCCATGATCTCGAAACCCTAGGTCATCCTCAAGACCAATGAACTAGTTCGCTAGAGGTAACTAGAGACTTGGTTTGTTCACATACCACCGCTACATTGCAAATGTATCTAAACTTTTTGATGTTCCATGCTTGGTTTTATCCACTTTCTTGTGTTCTGTCCACACTTTGGAGTACTTTTCATATGATTTCTTGGACTAACCTATTAACAAGAGCCACAGTGCCAGGTGCCTGTTTTCTGCTGTTTTTGGTTCCAGGAAAGTCAGAAAATGAATATTCTCGAAATTGGACGGGACAAAAGCCAAAGTGCCTATTTTTCCGGAAGTCATCAGATGCCAGAATATGAGACAGAGAAGGGCTGGGGGCCAGCCACACCACCTGGCCGCGCGGCCAGGCCTGGCCCGCGCCAGGGGGTGGTCTGGCCGCCTCCGGCACCCCCTCGGCCTCCCCTTCCGCCTATAAGATGCCCTCGGGATGAAAACCCTAAGTACTCGATCAAAAATCCACGAAAGAGTCTGTAGCCGCCGTCATCTCCATCCCTAGATCGGGAGGGATCTGAAGCTCTTCCCGGCACCCTGTCGGAGAGGGGAATTCACCCTGGAGGCCTTCTTTATCACCATGCAAGCCTCTGGTGTGATGCATGAGTAGTTCATCCTTGGACTACGGATCCATGTAGTAGCTAGATGGCTGGTTCTGCTTCTTTGTGCTTTCATGTCTAGACCTTGTGAGCTCCGTTCATGATCAAGACCATCTATTTGTAATTCTGCATGTTGTGTTTGCGGGGATCCGATGGATATTGAGATGCTATTTCAGATTGATTATTGATTCTATCATGTCTTTGTTATTTGTGATCTTGCATGCTTTCCGTTGTTAGTAGCTATCTTGGCCAAGTAGATGCTAGCAACTCCAAGAGTTAGTATTTATGCTCGATAGTGGGTTCATGCATGTGGTAATCTAGGGAAGTGACAGAAATCTCTAAGGTACTAGATGTGCTGTTGCTACTAGGGAGAAAACAACAATCCTTTGTTCATAGAACAATCATATTGTTTACTTTACACGCAGTTCGTAGAGCAATAATCTGTTGCTTGCAACTTAATACTGGAGGGGGTTCGGATGATAACCTGAAGGTGGATTATTAGTCATAGATGCAGTTGGATGGCGGTCTATGTATAATGTTGTAATGCCCAATCAAGTTCCAAAGGAGTCAATATGATTAGTATATGCATGAATTGCTTTCTCGATGTTTGTCAATTGCCCCGCTGTAATTTGTTCACCCAGCATGTTATCTATCTTAAGGAGAGCCACCTCTAGTGAACTATGGATCCCGGTCCTTTTGTTTACATACAATCTATAAACTTTTTACTTTTTTTGTTTACTTTCTGCAAACTATTCCTTCCTTCCATTCGATACGTTTAATCCTTTGTTTTCAGCAAAACACGATGAGATTGACAACCTCATCGCAAGTTGGGGACAAAGTTCTGCGGTTGTGTTGTGCAGGTGTCCACGTTGCTACTAGCACCGGTAGTGCGCCCTGCCAAGGCTCAGCTAGCAACACCTTTGGGGTGTTTCCTTGCTCCTACTGGTTCAATTAAACCATGGTTTCATAACTGAGGGAAACTTGCTGCTGTGCTCATCATACCTTCCTCTTGGGGTTCCCAACGAGCTCTACATCAACACCGAGCCATCAAGCATTTTTCTGGCGCTGTTGCCGGGGAGTCAAGGACATCTTCACAAGGGGAGTCCCTCATAACCAATCTCTTTACTTTGTTATTTTTGTTTTGCTTAGTTTCTTTTTGCTTTGTTTGCTTGTTTATTTATCAAAAACACAATTTTTTTTAGTTTTATTAGTTTGCTTTCTTATTCAAAAACACAAAAAATGCCTACTCTTGAAAATACCAAGTTGTGTGACTTCACTAGCACCAACAACAATGATTTTATGAGCACACCTATTGCTCCACCTGTGCCTGAAGATACTTTCTTTGAGATAAAACCTACTTTGCTCAATCTTGTTATGAGAGAACAATTTTCTAGTATTGGTAATGAAGATGTTGCTGCCCATCTAAATAACTTTGTTGAACTTTGTGAGATGCAAAAGCATAGGGATATAGATGGTGATATTATTAAGCTGAAATTGTTTCCTTTCTCTTTAAGAGGAAAAGCTGAAGAATGGTTGAATTCCTTAACTAGGAATACTATTGATTCTTGGACTAAATGCAAAGATGATTTTATTGGAAAATACTATCCTCCTGCTAAGATTATATCTATGAGAAGTGAAATAATGAAGTTTAAACAATCTGATAATGAGCATGTTGCTCAAGCTTGGGAAAGAATGAAATCTTTGGTTAAGAATTGTCCCACTCATGGACCGACTGCTTGGATGATCATCCAAACTTTTTATGCAGGATTGAACTATTCTTCAAGGAACCTATTGGACTCTGCTACTGGAGGTACCTTTATGACCATCACTTTGGGTGCTGCAACAAAACTTCTGGACATATGATGGTTAATTATTCTGAATGGCATACTGAGAGAGCTCCACAAGGTAGGAAGGTAAATTCTGTTGAGGAAACTTCCTCCTTGAGTGATAAGATTGATATTATTATGTCTATGCTTGTTAATGGGAAATCCCATATTGATCAAAATAATGTTCCTTTAGCCTCTTTGGTTGCTCAAGAAGAGCAAGTTGACGTGAACTTCATAAGAAATAACAACTTTGGCAATAATGCTTATAGAAGTAATTTTGATAACAACAATTATAAGCCATATCCTCCCAACAATGGTAATGCTTATGGAAATTCTTACAACAATAATAGGAGTGCTCCCTCTGAACTTGAAGTTATGCTTAAAGACTTCATTAGTAAACAAACTGCTTTCAATAAAACTATTGAGGAAAAACTCTCTAATGCTGAAAGAAATATAGCATCTTTGGCTGAAGCTCAATCTTCTTTGAATAAAATGGCGCTAAACCTGAAACTAATGATAATCCCTTTGCAGCTACTAATGCCATACAAGTAAGAATTGATGAAAATGTTAGACTATTAGCTGAATTACATGCTAAGTGGGAAAGAGAAGATGAAATTGCTAGAAACATTAGTGTTTCTACTATCACCACCACTAGTGTTGAGGCTAGTAATAGTTCTACTACTTTAGATGATAAATTTGATTTTGATCTTGATGGTTGCAATATCTCTGAATTTATTAAGTTCCTACAAAAGCTTGCCAAAAGTCCTAATGCTAGTGCTATGAACATGGCCTTTACAAAACACATTACTGATGCTCTCATAAAGATTAAAGAAGAAAAGATGAAACATAAAGCTTCTATTCCTATAAATCAAGAATATGGTTGGGAACCCATCATTAATATGAAAGTGAATGACTTTGATTTCAAAGCTTTATGTGACCTTGATAGTAGTGTTTCTATTATGCCTAGAAGGATTTATGATATGCTTGATTTGCGTCCACTTGAAGATTGTTATTTGAATGTCCCACTTGATGATAATGCTAAAAAGAAACTCATGGGGAGTCTTAATGATGTTCTTATTATGGTTAACAATGCCTATGTCCCCGTTGATTTCTATGTTTTGGATGTTGAATGCAATGCTTCTTGTCCTATTACTTTGGGAAGACCTTTTCTTAGAACTGTTGGTGCCATTATTGATATGAAAGAAGGCACCATTAAATATCAACTCCCACTCAAGAAAGCTATAGAACACTTCCCTAAGAAGAGAGAGAAGATTTATTTTGCTTCTCCTATGAAAAAAAAATTTGGTCTTAATGCTTCTTCATTTGAGAACACTTGATTCTTTCTTGCTTCTTATGCCTAACTTAAAGGCGTTAAAGTAAAGTACTTACTGGGAGATAACCCAAAAGTTTTAGATGAGTCTTGGAAGTTATTACCTCTGTAATAACCGCCCCTTATCCTTTTTATTTGCTTTTTGTTCCAAGAGTAACCTCTAATGAGAGAGAAGTAATGATTGGGAAAGTTGCTGTCCCGAAACAGATTTCTGTGCTTCACCGTAAAAATTGTGTAAAATCTCTAAACGTCTTTTTGAGGCGTAAATTTTTGTGCTTCTTCCCCAGGTTGTTATCTAACGTTCGTTAGTTCAACACTTTTTGATTTGAGCAACAGAAGGTCTTCGAAAAAAGTTCTTCTTTACCTGCTAGTCTGTTTTGACAGATTTCTGCCATTTTCTGCATTTGCTTCTTGTTGGTTCCTTTTTGAGTTCTTTTGGGGAATTGAGATTTTTGAGGGAAGTGCTACAATAGCTAGTGTTCTAATGGAAGTTTATTTGGTGTTGGAACTGAACCTTAAGACTTATTTATCTTGAGTGCACTAATGTTGCTAATAAAGATTGTGTGAAGTTTTGTATGAAGGAAAAATTTCAGGTGTATGAAAGGAATGAGTAATGAGATGAAGGATGGACTAAAGATCAAGCTTGGGGATGCCACGCGTGTCACCCCAAGAAATATCCAAGAAGTACAAGCGTCAAAGCTTGGGGATGCCCAAGGCATCCCCTTCTTCGTCAATAAAAATCCCAGGTTTCTTCCAAACTCTTCATTTTTATTGTTTCATGCACAGTTGTGTTGTTCTTGGAGCGTCTTCTTTTTCATTTTTGTTTTGGTTTTTCGTTTTCTTTGGTTTTCTTAGTTTTCTGAATAAATTGGTTGGACCCCCTCTTTCATACATTGGTTTGCAAATATTTTGGTTTGGTTTGGAAAAGAGTAGGAAAGTTCATGCTTATGTGGTAAAAAGAGCTCGTTTTTGACAATGGCCTATGCTCTGTCATGCCATGCTTGATATTGTTTTGGCTTTATTCTTAGTATTCTTTGCTGTAGCATGACTTGTTATAAACAATTGAGATTGCTTAGTGTGCCTTGGATGAATCATGTGTTGTTTTAGCATATTAAAGCATAGTATAGTGGTATTCTCCTTTGATGCTTTATTTGGGTTGACTTGGCGCATGCTCACACCATGTTATGACTATCTCAAGTCACCATAGACTTTATGATCCTTTAGTTTTCAACTTGTAGTATCACTTTATGCTTTGATCAATGATGTTTTGTCGATCTGCATGATTATGGCCATTATTGCTCTCTTAGTTTGTCGCTCCCAGTCTTTTGCTAGCCTCCACAACAAAGTATGAGTTCCACTCATGCATCCAACTCCCTAAACCAAGTTATTCCAAAGAGTCCACCATACCTACCTACTAGCTTATGGTATTCCAAGTATATTCATGCTTTTGTTTACCTTCCAAATTAAACTTGTTATGAGAAAACTAGTGATTAAAGCTCTCATGAACTTGATGTCACACTTTACTTTTCTTGCTCTTAATAAACTTGAACCATTGTGTCGTCTATGTTGTATATGCTTGCACTTATTTGTTGGGAATTAGCAGAACCATGCTGTCATGGGGAACGCTTTCAATATTGCACTTGATACTTGTACCTAGTTGATATCATGCTCTTTTGTATATGGATGTCGCCGGTGTGAAATGAAAGGGGAGCTTGTAAGTCCATGGAGTTATGTATATGTGTTAGAGAAACACCTGGGCCGCTGGTTTAATCCATGCTAACATGGTGGAAACCTGCAGCGTAACCATAATGAGCTGTCTATGAAGCATTCTTCATATAAAAAAAGAGTCCTATACCGAGATAAGAGAAAAAGAGAAAAAAAGAGATTATGAAAAGAAGAAAGAGAGAAAAAAACACCATATTCCCATGGTAAATAAGAAGATTGCTGAGATGCTCGTTGTGTGCTTGCCTTGTCATTTTGATATGGGGATTCTTCCGTATCATCGGGTAAGGGGTACCCCGTTGGCGGTTCTCTATGATACACATGTACTTACAATGGCAAGAACTTACCGGTGACTAAACTTGAGTAGCATGAGAGCGCCCCTCGTATACAAGGGACATGACATTTCTAACTTATACTTCGTCAAGCATGTACACCATATTTTGTTCACTTTAACCTTAATCACTTCAAGATGCTTATGATAGGGGCAATGAGAGCCGAAAGCTATAAGTACCATATTTTTTGGAAGCTCTTTATGAGACTTGAATCCCTACTTCCTTTTATAAAAAGGCCTTTCTTCCACCATTATATCGAGTCTCCACCTTCTACCTTTATGCACGTACTTTGAGAGCATAGTGGTCATTCTTAGTTCTATGTACATTGTCCCAAGACTAGTTGATTGATGCATAACTTGATATTGCTTGTTTTAAACTATTTGTATCTAGTCACTCTTATGAACTTTGAAGGTCTCCTATGCATTTATATTTGCTACTCTATTGAGGGACAAGCTGAATACTATTATGCTATGTTTTCTTTATGTGAAACAAACAAACGTCTTGCAAAGCATTGTTATTCATGAATATTTTGTTTGTTCCTTTTCATGTTGCATCATAGTTTCTTTGTCTTATTGCTAGAACTTTGTCTTTCATGTTATGATTGAAGTACTATGATCCCAGCTTTGAATGTTTTACAAATACTTTAATCAAGTCTTTGATGGTGCATGTCACCTCAAAAATTATTCTTTCTTTTTATCACTTACCTACTCGAGAAAGAGCATGAGTTAAGCTTGGGGATGTTGATACATTGCAAATGTATCTACAATTTTTGATGTTCCATGCTTGGTTTTATCCACTTTCTTTTATTTTGTCCACACTTTGGAGTACTTTTCATATGATTTCTTGGACTAACCTATTAACAAGAGCCACAGTGCCAGCTGCCTGTTTTTTTGCTGTTTTTGGTTCCTAGAAAGTCAGAAAATGAATATTCTCAGAATTGGACGGGACAAAAGCCAAAGTGACTATTTTTCCGGAAGTCATCAGATGCCAGAATACGAGACGGAGAAGGGCATGGGGCCAGCCACACCACCTGGCAGCACGGCCAGGCCTGGCCCGCGCCAGAGGGTGGTCTGGCCGCCTCCGGCACCCCCTCAACCTCCCCTTCCGCCTATAAGATGCCCTCGGGACAAAAACCCTAAGTACTCGATCAAAAATCCACGAAAGAGTCTGTAGCCGCCGTCATCTCCATCCCTAGATCGGGAGGGATCTGAAGCTCTTCCCGGCACCCTGTCGGAGAGGGGAATTCACCCTGGAGGCCTTCTTTATCACCATGCAAGCCTCTGGTGTGATGCATGAGTAGTTCATCCTTGGACTACGGATCCATGTAGTAGCTAGATGGCTGGTTCTGCTTCTTTGTGCTTTCATGTCTATATCTTGTGAGCTCCGTTCATGATCAAGACCATCTATTTGTAATTTTGCATGTTGTGTTTGCGGGGATCCGATGGATATTGAGATGCTATTTCAGATTGATTATTGATTCTATCATGTCTTTGTTATTTGTGATCTTGCATGCTTTCCGTTGTTAGTAGCTATCTTGGCCAAGTAGATGCTAGCAACTCCAAGAGTTAGTATTTATGCTCGATAGTGGGTTCATGCATGTGGTAATCTAGGGAAGTGACAGAAATCTCTAAGGTACTAGATGTGCTGTTGCTACTAGGGAGAAAACAACAATCCTTTGTTCATAGAACAATCGTATTGTTTACTTTACACGCAGTTCGTAGAGCAATAATCTGTTGCTTGCAACTTAATACTGGAGGGGGTTCGGATGATAACCTGAAGGTGGATTATTAGTCATAGATGCAGTTGGATGGCGGTCTATGTATAATGTTTTAATGCCCAATCAAGTTCCAAAGGAGTCAAGATGATTAGTATATGCATGTATTGCTTTCTCGATGTTTGTCAATTGCCCCGCTGTGATTTGTTCACCCAGCATGTTATCTATCTTAAGGAGAGCCACCTCTAGTGAATGAACTATGGATCCCGGTACTTTTCTTTACATACAATCTATAAACTGTTTACTTTTTTGTGTTTACTTTCTGCAAACTATTACTTCCTTCCATTCGATACGTTTAATCCTTTGTTTTCAGCAAAACACAGTGAGATTGACAACGTCATCGCAAGTTGGGGACAAAGTTCTGTGGTTGTGTTGAGCAGGTCTCCACGTTGCTACTAGCACCGGTAGTGCACCCTGCCAAGGCTCAGCTAGCAACACCTTTGGGGTGTTTCCTTGCTCCTACTAGTTCGATTAAACCATGGTTTCATAACTGAGGGAAACTTGCTGTTGTGCTCATCATACCTTCCTCTTGGGGTTCCCAACGAGCTTTACATCAACACCGAGCCATCAACCACATGTGTATTAACGTTTCGTATTAATACAGTTATAGCATAGTATAAAAATATTATGAACTAATTGAGATATAACAATAAAAACTTATTATTATTTGTCTCTAGGGCATATCTCCTTCAGTGTCGAGTATGGAGGTGACATGGCAGCTGGTGAAAACCGAGCCTTGATCTTGGCGGACGATGGCAGCGTCACTCGACGTCGCTACCTTGTTGAAGGCACCGTCTTAGCTGGTGTCGCCACTACACTCGAGTTGTTCCGGGGGAAACCCCAGATCTGCGAATCTCGGGTTGGATGATGGCCTCGCTTGGCGTCGAGTCCTCTCTCGAGGGCATCGTTTCTGGAACAGACATCGGTGGAGGTCAGGCCACTCCTGCTGCTCCAGGGGAAACCCTAATATGGTTCTCCGGATCAGGCGATGTCGGTGCTTTGGTGTCGTATTCTCTCTTGGGAGCTTTGCTTGTGGAGCAGCGCTGGATGACAGAGCTTGGTGGCGGAGCGGCTTCATCTTCTATGGTGACTCTAGTAGAGATGTCAAGTCATGCATAACCGCTAGGTGCTACGCTCAGTCATGTCTAGTGCGGTAGGTTCTACGGACGACAGATCTTCTAGAGGTCTCTAGCTACGTCGGTTGGCGAGACTCAGCAGCATGGTGTCGGGAGGTCTCGGTGGTGGTCACACGTGCTTGTTAATGGACATGCGTAGGGTGGTGGTGCCGTCTTGCGTCATGGTAGCGTTGATGGCAGGCCTTGCAAGGTCATTGCATTGATCTATCCTGAAGATGGGTTGGCGGAAGACGGCGATAGTAGAAGATTGAGCGTACAGGATGGTGTGTGCTACGGATCAGCTAGACCGGTTGGTGCTCCTGACCCGTTGTGGGGAAGTTTCCGGACCTCCAGTATGTTGATGGTGTGTTGGTGTGCGACATGATCACCCCTTTATCAACTGGTTTTAGAGAGGTAGCTTCGTTTGATCTTTGTATTCTCTTTGTAAGGTTTTGTTAATAATAAATAAAGAAGGTTGTGTGCATCTTTTTGATGCAAAGGCCAGGGGTAACACCTCCATTTCGGGAAAAAAACTGCGGTCACATGTGTTCAGATTGAACATCGGCGCAGACTGCACGAGTTCAACACAGTACGAACGTCACCATGCCCGCGAGTGCCCTGAGCGGCGTCAGCGTGCTCCTCGGGCGAGCGGTGCTCAACCTCGCTCATGCGCGCTGACACAGGAGTGTGTGGCGGCGGCCACCGATGGTCGCCGGTGCCGTTCCATCTTTTCTTCCATCGGTAGGCTGCCCCAGCGCGACAGAACCCTCACCATCTTGTCCAACAGAGGTCAGTGGAGAGGACCTCGCCGGCACGTCGGCGGCAACGTGAAAGGGGCCGGCGGGCTGGAGCCACGGGATAGGAAGCCATGGAGGCGGCATCCGATAGAGAAATCCATGAAGGTGAATAGGCTCACAAAAGTCCAGGACTAAACAAAGAACTAGACGAACATGCACACTTCGTTGCGCCACCTATATAACGATCTTGCACGGCGTGTCCATGGTAGCACATTCAAAGGCACTTTGACCTGGGCCATTTGAACACACTTTGACCCGGGGCACATTATGGTGTAAAGCTTGTGTGTTCTTGCGCTCCATCTTGGTGGCTCAAATAGATGTAAATGAGTACTCATAAAAAGCCAGTTGCAACTAATGTTCGGAGGAATGCTGAAACCTTTAAGGATACATCCTAGAGATGGAAGAATCTATCCAGCAACCGAAGAAATCTCACATACAATGAGCTATTTTTATAGGCAAAAGTAATTTACTCCAAGACAATCAAACATTAGTTGTGACTTATAGGCAAGAATGTACATGAAGAAACCATCTATACATGAAGATACCAAGAATACAGATACCCGCAAATGTCAGCTTGGTTTGCATAAATAATCCACGTATCTTTGTTTCCTTTGAATTTCTTGAGAGACATGGGACATTTTGATGATTTGAAAATGTTCAAACAATTTTATCTGTTAAATCCAGTAAGCACGGATGTCTTTTAGGACAATAAAACAATGTACTAGAGAGAAATGGCTACGACCAGACACAAAAATTTATACATACAAAGCACTGGATCATACAAATGTATGACTGTGATTGCACTTGCTCTCGAGTGTGACTCTAAATCCTAATAAAGCTTTTAGAACTCATGGGGCTCAACAATTTAGTATGTCAGCATGTCATCGTGAAATCACCAGTGGTCCTAACAAAGGCATCGATTGACATAGTCTGATGCATATCCAATTATGAACTAATTTAAAACCAAATGCATTACAAGAGCATGGCTTGCTTCATTGTTTGAATAAATGCAGAATCTAGATGAACAAATATAGAAAAATCATAATGTTCTATGAATCTTAGGAGACGTGATAGCACGAGAAGCGTACCTAGTTAGGTGGTGATTTGAAAATCCCATGAGCAAGATGATAGGTGCCTTGCGTATTACACGTGGAGCGTTGCTGCCTCCACATGCTTTATCTTAGCCTATGCTTTCCGACATCCCTCACCTGGTCCTTCTCTGCTCCTCGTTCTAGCTCACACCAAAATTTGAATTCACCACCCCCGCTACTATGAGCCTAGCCTAGATCAAGGCCAGAGTATGCCATCTGGCCGTGGCAGGAGGTCGGAGTAGACCGTCCAGCCTGCAAGCAAGCAAGGTGGTAGTCCACCGGACGTTGAGCGAGGAAGAAGGATGGAGCACCACGGCTGGTATAAGGAATTGAGCCGGCCACGAAGGGAAGGTTAGGAGGCCAAGGGACTCATTGGAATCACTTTCTCCATGCCAGTGAGGATGATGGAGGTGGAAGAGCTCCAACCCACTCTCGCCAACCCCAGCAGCAACTTCACTTAATTTCTCTGTTCAGCAGGTGGAATCCAGAAAATTTTACCAAACATTAGACACGGTGATAAACTTGACATCACCTAAAATAACACACTTTACTACTTCATTAGTTTCCGTTTCATCCTTTCGCAACAAAAAGTAACTAAAAAACAAAAATAGAGATGGCAATCTCTTTCTGACTCAAATAAGAAAAGAGAGAGGAAATGCCAATGGAGGTTCCACAATCGAGGAAATACACATGGATCTTAGGATTGTTATCTGGCACCCTACAACTCAAGAAATGCAATAATGTGTGTATACCTAGTTTTATTTTCCACGGATGTTATATATTTATATCAGTTTGCTCGACTTTATTAGCCCAAATGTCTTTGGTCTTTGGAGTATTCTTATTCCAGTAGGATAACAGTGATATAAACCTTTGATTTGCTTGGAAATAACAAAGATGTGACTAGGGCAGTACACAAATATGTGTTTCTTTCAATCAAATTGTCAAAAGAATGCTAGACCAAAACCAGGTGAAAAATAATACACAGTATATGTGGCTACAAACTGTGATGGAACTGAATACAGAATTTCGTATCAAATCATTTAAATTTCTATTTGATTTAAAAACATACATATTCATCTATGCCCAGAAATATGTAATATATGCAAGAACACCATACTCACGACAACATATTTGATAAGATATGTTTTAAACAAATGGCTAGTATTGATTCTAACTTCTAGCACAACTACCTGTTAAATAGAAACCTAAAACTCTGTTGTGCAGTGGTGTACAAATATGAGAACAGAGGAAAAATAGAATATATGATAATTATACAAACGTTAATAGAACATTACATTTACACCTAAGAATTTATTTTTTCTCAAGGTAGAACCTGAACTTCACTAAGAGGACCCTTTTAGTTTCTTCACCTCTCAGGAACAAAGTAAATGCATGATAAAGTTTGGAAATAAAATTCAACAATAGATGGAAAAGAAGAATATGCTTAAAATACGAACAAAAGGTCATTTTCCTGCTCTCAAGCTCCAATGAGGTAAAATTTAAGTTTCTCAATTAGTGCATCTTATACATTGCTTTCTAATAACGCAATTAATTGACAACAAATCATCACTAAGGATATCTCAAAGCATCCCAGTCATGACACTACAATGTGATTGGCACACCAATCAACCCAGCAAACTACTAATTTGACCCTGTAGACAACAAGTAGAGCAAGGAGTGGGAAATTCTCCCGCTGTTTTTTACCTAAAAAAAGTAGAGCGAGTAGAAGGGAACATGTATTTACCCAAAAAGTATTTCTTCTCCTAACTGAAAAGCGCATGTTAATGACCACACAGAACTCTAGTTGCCTCTCTAATTACATCACACATTGACACTATTGTCGCATCCTACAACAGGGATTTGGTGGGTGGTTTAACACATAACATTCATCTAACATAACACTGAAGAGTCCAGTTCAGAGACATGTATATCAATACGATCGATTCGCTCATGAAGCTATATCACTTCTATAATTATTGGCATCTAAGTTTGTAACAGAAATACTAACATAATCATATGTACTATGGATAACTAATCGGTACTTTCACTGGCATGCAGCAGGTTATTCAGACTAAATATCAACCAACATACATGACTTACCTAACACATATGTAGAAATCAGCATTCTTTGAAATACTAAACCATGCTGACCATATGCGATAATATGTGATAGACAAACCATGAGTATTTGTATGGCATGCAACAGATTATTCAGACTAAACATCAAGCAGCATATATGACTTACCAAATACATATGTGGAAATCAGCATTCTTTGACATAGTAAATCATGTTGACCATAGAAGATAAAATATAATATGCTAACTGTGAGTATATGTCTGTAGGGTTGTTTTCATTTGATTTACTACCATGGTTAGGGAAAAGACCAAATAAGAAAATTAGTCAAATTAACATGCTGCTATGGTTAACTGAAACACAATTTTTCAAAGCCAGGGCTGCTACTTTTACCAACCGTCTTCAGGCTAAGTTACACATCAAAAAATTTAAGCTAACTTCAAATAAATTTATTGCGCTACAACCTACAGACCCATGTAAGTATGAATGTTGAAATATATTTCTAAAAACACAAAATTTCACATCCACGTACACAAAAGAAAATAGACACACATATATTGTACATATATCATTTCTTGTTAGCTTTGCACGAATATGAACTTACTCGTAATTTGATAGCCTAGACTTTCACAAAATCAAGAAAAATGAAATACCATCAACCAAACTACAGTTCACACTGAGGTTGATATGATAGCCCAGATAAACATCACAGGGAACGAAACTAAGAGAAAAAATGCGTACATCTTGAAAGAAGATGGACCAAATCAAAAGAAGAAATGGAGCAAATTAAAGCCTTAGTTAATTTGGTGACGTTCTAAACAGGTTGTTGACTCTATTGTTTTTTATTTTATAAATATTATTTCCCTCACCCATATGTCATAATGTCTGTAGGTAATCTGCAGGCAATTGTTACTATACTACTGTGAGATTTAGCATGTGGGATGTGGCAGCACAACACATATAATTTGTCACACAAATAGTATACTTTTTTGTAGAGGCTTTACTAAAATGCAAAAAAGGGGTGAGTATTAGGTCAGCTGACCTGTACATATAGCTCAGATATTTAAAGTCAGTAAAAATCCCGACATCTTCTCATCAATTGCTCGTGAATCTGGTGGCACACCTAGAACGGAAATTATGGTGGGAGACGTGGAGAGGGACTGAGGAGGTTTTGTACCTCCAAATATGGCCTAGGGAGGCGTTCCAGGCGCTTCATGTCCGTGTCATCATCGCCTAGCTCACAGTTGGGGGTAAGACCATCACATATCAACCCTTTGGGGGCGGCAGGGATGGAGCGAGTCAGGCCGGAGTGTTGGTTCTCGGGCTGGGCATCAACAGAAGGGAGAACCGGAGAAGCGGATGGGGGAGTGGAGGATAAGGGAGCGCTGGAGTTGCGACACAGGTTTAGATGCATGGCCACCGCCAGCTGGAAACCATATCTCATAGGTTAGGGGAGAGAAGAAAGACCGGAAGGGCCATGATTTTTTTCGTTTGACCATGGAGTTGGGTCCATGTCATTGGTGGTATGGGTGTGGTGAAATAAAAATGCTGGCCCACATAACAAACTTAGGAATCAGCATAGTGCATTAGAGCAGCCGTAACTCTCCAGGCTTAAGCCTGCACTCAGGAATCGGCAGATTGCATCAGAGAAGCCGCAACTCTCCAGACTTAAGCCTATAGATAAATAAGCAAACCCCAAAACTATACGTAATGCTTAGGTAACCACTCTTCTACCAATTATTTGTTTGAAGAAACACATAAATTGCTCTCAAGTGGATCAAGGATATATGGTTCACCACTGCATCGACTATTCACAATAAGATCATGTCCCTTCACATTTTCACAACAACAATACATACAGAAAGTTATAAACCATGAAGTATAGTGTTGTCCTATAAATCTAAGAGATATTGCTGAAAGTGGCAGTATCAATTTTCAACCAGAATACATTGCTATGCATACTCTACTAAACAGAGTATGTCTTGACAACTAAAAGTTGGCCATCCATGTATCGTGAATCCTAATGACCATTCAATTCGAATCAAAAGAGGCATCAAGTATGCATCGATATATTTGGCACACAAATCACGAGGGAATAAAATACTGGAACTCATCTATATTTGTTTCCAAGGTCTGATCATTGGCCATTTCTTATATATGCTAATAGCTTGGCATGGCATCCATACATCACTTCTCTTGGACATGGCAGACAGTGAAAGAGGAAAACTAATTTAAGTCATGCAACGTTGGATATATGCAAAGTAAAACCTTGTGGAGATTAGCACCAAAAATTGGTAAGAGGAAGAGATGAGTAGAGATCTCACACGATGAGAATCCGTGGTCACAACAGAGAATGCCAGATATGCCAAAACCGTATAGCATTTCAACAAACAGGTGGTGGGCACAATACTATGATAGTCCGCAAGTCCAAACTATGGATTCAGCATAAGGTAATCATGTCCATCATCAAAATCTATCTACTGAATTCTGCTCAAACCATTTGAAAAATGAGAATTGGCTTGCATCAATACAACTAAATAAATCACAAGCAATTCATAACCGTAGCCTACTGCTACCTATACAAACAAATAGACAATAGATAGACTACTTTTTGGGTGAACAATAGATGTACTCAGTCTGTACATGTTATCACAATTGTAGATCAATCATCAACAAAAAATACGCCAGGCATATGACACCGATCCAATGTAGAACTGAACAGAATATAGACCTTGATGGAAAAAATGGAGGAGAAGGCCTCACCCTACAGGAGGGATATGGAATCACCCTCTTTTCCATCGCCTGAGTAGATGTAGAGCTCTTTCCCGCGTGATGGGGATTGGGGATGCGGTGACTGATGGCTACCGGTTTGTCGGGAAGGATTGGGGATGGGAGGGCTAGGTAGGGGCAAGAGAGGAGGCCACTAGAGCTCGTACCATCATCAGAGGGGATGCAGATGCCGCCGGCGGCGGTAGTGCAAATACGCGAACGACAGTTGCACACCTGTTGATGTCGAGATGAATTCATAAGATCTTGATTAGGGGAGGACAGGCATCTTTCCATGTCGGAGGCAGCGGAGCTGACCGGCGGCGGCCTGTTCCCGGCGGTGGAAGAGGCAAACCCTAGCCGCCACTTCTTTTTCTAGCGCGGCAGCCCGTCCCTTCTAGCATGGCGAAGCGAGGAGAAAACCTAGCCAACGGGCCGGCCCGGCACGGCCCAGGCCCGGCACACGCTAAACGGGCCTGGCCCGGCACGGCCCGTCGCAGCCCGCCTAGCTCACGTGCCGTGCCGGGCCGGCACGGGGGCCTACCTCCGAGGCCCGGGCACGGCACCAGAGCTAGACGGGCCGGCCTGCGGCACGCCAGGCACGCGGGCCTGTCCTTCTTTTTTGCTAGCCCGTTCAATAAATATACAAAAAGGGCTGAGTAACACTTATGACAACAAGGTTTCCTTGTCCCGGTGGTTGGGGCGGCTGGTTCTGAGGGCGAGGTCAAGGGTTCGATCGGGCTGTGCCGGGCCAGCCCGCGTGCCCGAGGCCGCGGCACAGGCACGGCCCCAGCCGGGCCACGGGCCGGCACCGGCCCGTCTAACACGTGCCGTGCCGGGCTTCTGGCGGGCTTAAGCCCGCGTGCCACGGGCGGCACGCCCAGGCATGGCCCGTTGGCCAGGTTTGGCGAGGAGAGACGATGTGGAGAAAGAAGCGAGGAAAGCAGCGGTGAGAACCGTGGGCCGGTGTACCTAGTGGTTGCCGGTTTGCTGGTTTTTCTGTTGACTATATTTACTGTAGCAGAGCCCACGAGCCGGTGTAGCAGGGATTCCATCAGCCGTAAGCTATAGAGTAGTTACATGTGTAAATGTCTAAAAAAAGAATTGCATTTGTAAAATTATCACCCAGCTAGGACGGGTATTTCTAAGTAAATTTTCATGCACACATTGATAATAATAACATTATCAAATGTAGGACATATAATCCAAATATATCTATTCAAGACTGGGAAACCTTCTTCGGGACTAAAACCCAACCTATGAACACACATACAATTACTTAGTCTTCATGCCCTTCGCCACATCCAGAACGCTGGTCTTCACAATATCGAGGCTATTTGTAGTGGAGAGAATTATTTGAACAACTTTAAGCCTTCTATTAGCGGTGACTTTGGACTGCAGATTGTTTTCTACCATTAGTACAAAATGACATTTTAGTAGATTGGGAAATAACGGCAGCGCCAACAAATAAGCTAACCTGCGAAATTTTGGCATTCATACGATCGCTGTCCCAGTGCTCCATGCATTCCAAAACAAATAAGCCACAAGAATTCCTGCAACAGAATGTTCATATATTACCTGTTGCATGTAGTACATGCACATAAAATAAAGTAACAAGCAAACATACTCAGCCATCATTCTGCTGTGGCATATCATATGCTAAAATAGGCCAGTTGCTTACGTCTGGATAATCTGATCATGTTGTCTCGTTTACTTCTTTCATATCAAATGCTATTTGACTCCTTTGTAAAAATAGAATAGTCATTGATCTAATAAAAAAAGGGTAATACATGACATGTTATATTTGAGTGACAGGAGTACCAGATTTTGAACTATCTCCCTAGTTCTATCTAAAGTGTACAAGGAGTCAAGAACTTGGAATTCTTGCTTCGGTATGTGGAAGACAACTGTTGTCCAATGCTCATTTGGTATATTTATGGGGAAATATGCCTGTGTAAGGAAGGGATAAAAAGTGTGAGTCATGACGTTGGGTAAATCAAGTTACGTTATAGTAACAATAAGTACTAACCTTCTGACGAGCGAAGCATTCGTCCATAACTCTCCCTATGGCTCCTCTTTTCTCCGTTACATGATATATGTTGTGCTTTGATTTCTTAATTTTATCTACTTTGTTTGGTTTGTCTATTAGGAATCTAGTCCTCACAGCAGTAAATAATAACCGATCTTGCCCAACACGGAGTGTCAAGTCTGCAACAAAAGCATCAATAACCTGGAACAATAAAACAGGAACGTAAACTTACGTCCCATATTACATGCATGAGAAAACGAATGCATGTAAATAACAGAAAAGTTGCAGCACTAACTAGATCGGTAAGTCACTGATGGTCCAAAACAACATTCAGTCTTAATGAACTCAAGGACAACCCTGCTTTATTTGTGTAAATAGCTTCCGAACCATTTGATTTTGTCTTTGAGGCGTTTTTAACCAAACTAACAGCTGCCTGTATCTGCTGAGCAGTCAACCCCTTCATCTCCTCATTCTTTTCTTGATCGTTGTATCCTTCAAAAAAATAGCATCTCTACATGACTGGACATAGAATTAAACTTTTATAATTACTTGAAAGAAATATGTGACAATAACTCTTTTAGTCACACGTCATTTTCGGGGTTTAAATCCCACGTAGCCTTCTAGTTTCCCTGGTATGTTCCGCTTTCGCTTACCAGTTGGAACTGTCGGCTTATGACTTGTAAATGCTAAATTGTCGCCGGTCTTGGAATCATCCGAGGCCATTGCACCATTGTATATTTTTGATGGTAGTTCCGGCGACAATGATTTAGACGGTGTGTGTTCATGGATTATCTCCAGATTATCCGGCGTCTTCCCGACGTGGTCTGCCCGGATGGTATTGTGGGCCCCTTTATCTTTCTCTTCTGTCCTAGTAAACATTGTATCCTTCTGGTCAACTTCACGATCGTTGCTGTCATTATTTGAATAAAACATTTCTTTCCTTCTTATGCCAGGTCCATTTGAAATGACCCTATGTCTTCCTTCTCTTCAGGTTTATCCAAATCTGACGCTGCTTTGCTTTTGTAAATGACGCCATTTTTATTTAGTATGGCAACTACTTTTTGGGAAAAATTAAATATACGTTAAATTGAGCATAATGAGAAGACTAGTTAATTAGTAAATTCAAATATAAGGTGTCTCACCTGTGCACATATATTAGGAATACATGTCACAATTTCTTTTAATATTTTCTCCATCATCTTGTTCATCATTGGTTTCATCTTTTGCTCAATAATTTGTTCCATCAATAATACCTAGGCGGGTTTAGCAGTTTTTTAATTTGAAGATCGCGCACCATTTTTCTTGGCCCAACTACCATTTGTCTAGGGAACATTAGGTTTTTGTTCATTCTTCAGCTGATGTAACCTATATTGCATAGTAATATTGTCTTCAACCTTAAAAAATAAAAGTAAACAACTCATTTGTGGTAGACCCAACCAATAAATATTAGTAATCCAAAAAAACATAAAGGTAGTAGTACACGTGGGATTACCACATTATTCCCTTCAGCACGGCCATAGTCACAGCCATACGCATCATTGACTCTAGCAGCGGTCTCATTCCAATTTCTCATTAATGGAATCAAAGATAGGTGTGGCTTGAGCCTAGAAGGATCATCTACTGACTTCACCTTCTCCCATTGTACTGCCCAGAATTCAAAATAGTGAAAACAAGGTAAGTGCATTTAACACAGTAGTTTCAGACAATGATTTGGAAATTTTGAATTACAACTTTTACCTGTAATATGGATAAGTTACCCTTCGGCCAGTGCCTAACTTGTTTACCTCTGGTTATAGATGTCACAAACTCCATAAGATGAACACGTGTGAACTCACTCCAATTAATTTTTGACATACGGTTACATCTTCGACTAAGGCCCACAAATCCTTACTGATAATCAGATTTCCAATTGGAGCCAGTACAGTTCCTAGGAGAACTAGGACTGCCCTTCCGAGGAAATCATCATCCGACGGATCCACTCTTCATAATATCTGCAATCAAATCTTCAATCACGATGTTCCCTATCGATTTGCTAACAAATCGAGCTGGGACGCATCTGCCCCTTCCTCCTCTAGTATTTTTGCAGCAGACAAGCCAAAATTCTGAAGGCCATAAATGCACTCTACATCAGTAGTATTAACTGAAAATTCACCTTTTTTGTTGAGTAGAATAAATTTGGATGAATCTGGATCATACACCTCAATCAATATTGTAACAAGACCGTGCGCATCTTGACAGACGGAATTTGCAGCATAGGTCGCAAATTAGTTTCACAAAACTTAACACGTTGCGCACGTGTGAAATTGTCTGCAAGATTACTCTATGGAGCAACAAATATCTCCATCCAACATCCTGTAAAAATTAGTAATAATAGCTTTATTCAGACGACACTCTTAGATTCAATCTAGGTAAGGGCATGTCGGTATCCACATAAAATATGAACATACTATCGGCATGAATTATTTAGGTTACATGAAGTTCTGAGACAAAGTATGAACATGGACTAGAATTATCACCTACACCTCGCTTAGACGACCTACCACGGGGTCGGTCTCGATGCCACAGACGACGGAGATCAGGAGATGGAGGCGACTTAGTACATGCCAGTGTTAGACAGTTATGTCACATTATGTGACATAACACCCCAATCCTCTGAATCGTGGAGAGTCATATTTGTGATCTCCCATTTATTAGACAGTTATGTCACATAAAACCCCAATACCCTGAATCGTGAAGAGTAATATTTTGTGATGTCCCTTTTATGGTTGTGATTGTAATTTTTCTATATATACATGCAATGGAAAAGGCCCAAGTGTGGTCAATTCTCGTAGTCTATCTTTCTTATACATGGTATCAGCCCATCAGCCTAAAAATCTTACATAACTTCTGCTCCTCCCGCTCTTCACCATAGCCGCCGTCGGCCTCTCTCCAACCCCAGCCGACCACCGCCGCCCAACCCCCTCCCTCTCCTCTCTCCTCCCTACCATGGCTACTCTTCCTATGCAGCCGTCCTTCTTCCTCGACCATGCTGCCCCTACACACGCGTCTTTGTGCGGCGCTCCGCCTGGCGCCGTCCTCTACACGGCTCTTGCTCACGCCGGCCACGCCGATCCCTACGAGGATATTCCCCACTCTGGCTACGCCGCCCCCAACGCGGCTCCTACCCACGCCGGCTACTGTGGCCAACGCGGCTCCTACCCACGCCGGTCATGCGTCCACCTATAGTGCGGTCACGTACAACGCCTCGCAAGGTGTTGCCGTGTACAATACAGTCTTCTATGTTGCGCCGCCGGCATCGGTGCAAAACTGGGCTCCCTCACCCTCCTCCCCACGGAGTGTTTCTTCGACAGCGGCACCACCGCCCACCTCTCCAAGGACACCGGTATCCTTCACTCTCTTTCTCCACACCCTGTTTATAGTCATGTCACCGTTGGTGATGGATCCTCCATTCCCGTCTCCTCCCCGGTCATGCCTCTCTTCCTTATTTTTTATCTAACGGTCCTCTTCATCTTCGCAATGTTCTCGTTACACCTCGCATTATTAATAATAATTGCTCCGTAGATTCTGAGCCTTTTGGTTTTTCTGTGAAGGACCTTCTTTCCTGGCATGTGTTTCTGCGATGCAATAGTACGGGGGAGATTTATTATTTCTAGCACCCGGTGGCCCGTGCTCTCACCACGAGCACCATCCCTCACGATATTTGGCATCGTCGCCTCAGTCACCCTGGTCATGATGCATATCGTCGTCTTTTGGATCATATTTCTTTGCCTTCTAATAAATAAATCTCTCATAGTACTCTTTGTCATGCATGTCAACTTGGACGCCATGTATGTTTGCCTTTTTTCTTCTTCCACGACTAGAACCACTCGTCCTTTTGAGTTAATTCACTCCGATCTTTGGACATCTCCGGTCTTGAGTATTTCTGGCTTTAATAGTTCTTAGTCATTCTTGATGATTTCACTCATTTTTATGGACCGTTCCTCTACGCAAAAAGTCCGACACTTATGCCACACACTCGCCTCCTTTTGCGTGTTTGCCCATACACAGTTTAACTTATCTCTTGCATCCATACAGTGTGACAACAGTCGTGAGTTTGACAACACCAAACTCCACTCCCTCGTTGCCGAGCACGACATACACGTTTTCTTTCGTGTCCATACACCTCCCAATGGAATAGTAAAGCCGGAGCGCATTATACGTAAAGTCAATGACATCGTGCGTTCTCTCTTATTTCAAGCTAGCTTACCACCTAGTTTTTTGGGTAGAAGCGCTCCACCACGGCCACTCACGTCCTTAATCGCCTCCCTACCCAAAACAATTAGCGCTCCATCTCCATATTTTGCTCTTCATAACACCCATCCCGACTATTCCGCTCTTCGCGTTTTTGGTTATCTTTGTTATCCCAACATCGCCTCCACTATGCCTCACAAACTCGCACGACCGCTCTAGTGCTTGCATCTTTCTTGGATATTCTTCTCACCATAGAGGTTATTGCTGCATGGATCTCGTTACTCATCGAATCATCATTTCTCGACATGGTGTTTTTGATGAGTCTACTTCCCTTTGTGTCGCCGCAGCCAACCTCCGCTGCGACGTACGAGTTCCTCGATGATGACGTTCCCCCGCTCGTTGTCTCGCCGGCTGCACCCACTCCTGCGCCCTCGCCGCCCACCCTCTCCACCGTGCGCCCCTCTCCACCGCAAGCCCCCTCCCCACCGCGCCCCCTGCCAGTGCCCTAGCCTGCACATCGCACGCGTAGCACCTCCGGTAATCATAAGGGCCCCTGCGAGCGGCTTAGCCTGCATATTTCGTCTATCACAGGTACGCACCGGTTCCCACCTCGGCACGCACGGCTCTCAAGGATCTCAACTGGCTCGATGCTATGACCGCGGAGTACCGCACTCTCCTCGGCAACGACACTTGGGAGCTCGTGCCTCCTCCGAGGAACGCCAACATCGTCACGGGCAAGTGGGTCTTTCGCCAAAAGCTCAGGTCCGATGGCTCCCTCGTCCGCTACAAAGCATGTTGGGTGCTTCGCGGTTTCTCTCAGGAGCAAAGCGTCGACTTCGGCGAGACATTCAGCCCGGTTGTCAAACCGGCCACAGTCCGCATCATCCTCTCCCTCCCTCGCGCTCTCCTTAAGTGGGCGACTCGCCAGCTCGATGTCAAGAATGCCTTCCTCCAAGGCAAGCTCGCCGAGGTCGTCTACTGTCGACAATCACCGGCTTCATCAACTCTACACGCCCAAGCACGTCTGTCGCCTGAACCGTTCGCTCTACGGTCTCAAGCAGGCTCCTCACGCGTGGTACCAGTGGTTCGCCACCTTCATCACTTCGACCGGCTTCACGTGCTCACGCTCCGACACATTGTCGTTCGTCCTTTAGTGCACAGAGAGAACGACTTTTCTCCTGCTCTACGTCGACGGCATCGTCCTCACCGCCTCTTCACCGCAGCTCCTTGACCGGATTACAGCCTCTCTCCACTCCGAGTTCGCCATGACGGACATGGGCAACCTTCACTACTTCCTCGGCATTGCGGTCACCCATGACTCCAAAGGCATGCAGCTCTCGCAAGCCAAGTACGCCGCGAAGATTCTGGACAAAGCCGGCTTGACAGCCTGCAAGTCCGCGACGGACAACCGATTGACATGTCACCGAAGCTCACCACCACCGCTGCCCTCCCGTCGACGACCCGACTGAGTACCAGAGCCTTGTCGATGCGCTCTAGTACTCACCTTCACACGACCCGACAATCGTATACGCTGTCCCAGCATGTGTGCCTCCACATGCACGACCCTCGCGAGAAGCACCTGGCTGGCCATCAAGCGCATCTTGCACTATATCAAGGGCATGCTCTCTCATGGCCTCTAGCTTCACGCGTCCTCGCCAGACTCCATGGTCACCGACACCGACTGGTCCTGCTACCCCGATACTCGACGTTCTACGTCCGTCTTCGCAGTCTACCTCGGTGACAACCTCGCTCATGGTCTTTGAAGCGGCAACACACACACGGTCTCCCGCTCCAGCACCGAAGCCGAGTACCGTGCAGTGGCTAACGCCGTTGCTGAGGCTAGTTGGATTCTCCAACTTATCCACGAGCTTCATCGACCATCCCCTCCAGCTACGGTTGTGTTCTGTGTGACAATGTTAGCGCCGTCTACATGTCTTCATCGACCATCGACCATCGAGATCGAATTTCACTTTGTTCATGATCGTGTTGCCATGGGCCAAGTCCGCTTACTGCATATTCCCTCGTCACGACAGTTTGTCGACATCTTGACAAAGGGACTTTCGTCACCGTTGTTTCTGGATTTTCGGTCTAGTCTCAATGTCCGTCTTCCTCCCGTTGTGTCTGTGGGGGAGTGTAGTGACATAACACCCCAATCCCTGAATCATGGAGAGTAATATTTATGATCTATAATTTATTAGACAATTATGTCACATAGTGATATAACACCCCAATCTCTCGAATCGTGGAGAGTAATATGTGATCTCCTATTTATGATTGGGATTTGTAATTTATCTATATATACATGCAATGGAAAAGGTCCAAGTGTGATCAATTCTTACAGACAGGGATGGAAGATGCGTCCCATAGCACTTACACTGGAACAGGAAGGCGCCGTGGCAGAAGATGGGGGAGGGAGGCGCCGTCGTACTGCACCGGGTTGGAGGCGGCGCGCACGAGAACAGGGAGGGAGGCGGCGACGTAGAGTGGAAATAGGAGAAAAGATCGTGCATGTTTGTTAGGTCATTGACACGCACATTCATATAAGCATATACGTGATGGTAACCTACCAGCTAAACATGCATCCCTATATGCTCAATTACTAGGCCACAGCGGCCTGGTCAATGCCAGGTCCATTTGTTTTTTGATAAAAGTTAATTTAATTGGAATTAAATTCATACATATTCAACTCAACATTAGTGTGTCAGTGAAAGATAAAAAAAAGTGGCGATCACCACGTCTACGTCGCCACCATCACCGATGCTTTCGCTCGTGAAGTCCTCACCATCTCTGGTGCGCCGCCTGGCTTCACCACCCTGCAGCTGCTGCGCCTCACGGTAGCAACGAGGTCATGATGGTCAGCTCAGGAGAAAACCGCCGCGCGCCCCTCGAGCGCCGCGCGACAGAGGAGGACCTGCTCACCGCCTCCATCTAGCACCTCCGCAACCCCATCGTCCTAAGGCGGACACGGCGATAGCCGCGGCCACACTGGAGGCCACCCGCCAAAACCTACTGGACGAAGACAACACGGTCGCCACCGCCACCCAACGACGGTTAAACGCGACCGTGTGCGGGTACAACAACCGCTCGTTCACCAGCAAGAACGCGTCCACCCAGCAAGGAGAAAAGACTAACCTTAGGCGGCAAGCGGCCCCGGTGATACGGCCGACAGGAGTAGCGTCAGCCGTTCTCCAGGGCCTCCGTGTCCACCAACACTATCACCTTGGCGTCGATTCCTCTCTCGAGGCATCGTTTCTGGAACAGACATCAGTGGAGGTCAGGCCACTCCTGCTGCTCCAGGGGAAACCCTAATCTGGTTCTCCGGATCAGGCGATTTTGGTGCTTTGGTGTCATATTCTCTCCTGGGAGCTTTGCTTGTGGAGCGCTGGATGACAGAGGTTGGTGGCGGAGCGGCTTCATCTTCTATGGTGACTCTAGTAGAGATGTCAAGTCATGCCTAACCGCCAGGTGCTACGCCCAGTCATGTCTAGTGCGGTAGGTGCTACGGACGACAGATCTTCTAGAGGTCTCTAGCTATGTCGGTTGGCGAGACTCAGCGGCATGGTGTCGGGAGGTCTCGGTGGTGGTCACACGTGCCTGTTAATGGACGTGCGTAGGGTGGTGGTGCTGTCTGGCGTCATGGTATCGTTGATGGCAGGGCTTGCAAGGTCATTGCATTGATCTATCCTGAAGATGGGTTGGCGGAAGACGGCGATAGCGGAAGATTGAGCGTACACGATGGTGTGTGCTACGGATCAGCTGGACCGGTTGGTGCTCCTGACCCGTTCTGGGGCGGTTTCGGGACCTCGAGTATGTTGATGGTGTGTTGGTATGCGGTTAGAGTGTTCTGACATGATCACCCCTTCATCAAGTGGTTTTAGAGAGGTGGCTTCGTTTGATCTTTGTATTCTCTTTGTAAGGTTTCGTTGAATAATAAATAAAGAAGGCTGTGTGCATCTTTTTGATGCAGAGGCCGGGGGTAACACCTCCATTTCTGAAAAAAACTGCGGTCACATGTGTTCAGGTTGAACATCTGCGCAGACTGCACGAGTTCAACACAGTACGAACGTCACCATGCCCGCGAGTGCCCTGAGCGGCGTCAGCGTGCTCCTCGGGCGAGAGGCGCTCAACCTCGCTCATGCGCGCTGACACAGGAGTGTGTGTCGGCGGCCACCGACGGTCACCGGTGCCGTTCCATCTTTTCTTCCGTCAGTGGCGCTGCCCCAGCGCGACAGACCCCTCACCATCTTGTCCAACAGAGGTCAGTGGAGAGGACCTCGCCGGCACGTCGGCGGCAACGTGAAAGGGGCCGGGGGCTGGAGCTACGGGATAGGAAGCCATGGAGGCGGCGGCCGACAGAGAAAGCCATGAAGGTGAATAGGCTCACAAAAGTCACAGGACTAAACAAAGAACTAGACGAACATGCGCACTTCGTTGCGCCACCTATATAACGATCTTGCACGGCGTGTCCACGGTAGCACATTGAAAGGCACTTGACCTGGGCCATTTGAACACACTTTGACCCGGGGCACATTATGGTGTAAAGCTTTGTGTGTTCTTGCGCTCCATCTCGGTGGCGCAAATAGATGTAAATGGGTACTCATAAAAAGCTAGTTGCAACTAATGTTTGAGGAATGCTGAAACCTTTAAGGATACATCCTAGAGATGGAAGAATCTATCTAGCAACCGAAGAAATCTCACATACAATGAGCTATTTTTATAGGCAAAAGAAATTTACTCCAAGACATCAAACATTAGTTGTGACTTATAGGCAAGAATGTACATGAAGAAACCATCTATACATGAAGATACCAAGAATACAGATACCGAAAAATGTCAGCTTGGTTTGCATAAATAATCCACGTATCTTTGTTTCCTTTGAATTTCTTGAGAGACATGCGACATTTTGATGATCTGAAAATGTTCAAACAATTTTTATCTGTTAAATCCAGTAAGCACGTGTCAGGGGGATGATCCCCGGGTATCCCAACCGAATAAGAAACAAGACAGTCGGAGCGCGTCCGGCTGACCAGATGCTGCCGGACAAGGCAAGACAGGCCGGCTATCCCCTGGTAGCCGGATCAGCAGGAGGCAGCCGGGTACGGCTACATAGCCGGAGTCAATCAATGGGACAGGGCGACGTGTGTATCAGTGCACGGTACGCCTTGGACAGTGACAAGACTGGCAACTACCCGGCCATACCGAAGACTTTGCGCGGGTGACGCAGGAACAGTGGCCAGTGCTGACGATAGGCTCGCACGGCGTCCACTGTGCCTACGACAGCCATACCGCTCTTACTCCGATAGGACAAGCCATACCGGACACTGTGGATGACTAGTCGGCTGGGACCCGCCTGTGGGGCCCGCCAGTCGGACTGGTCAGTGAGACCTTTGCCTCTCTGCCTATATAAGGAGAGGCAAGGCCTCAGTAGAAAGGGTTGGTCTCATTGCATTTAAGGCAGTAGCTAGAGAATACAACTCGAGGAGCACTTGTACTTTGCATATTCCACATAGTCAGATCCGGCAGGAGTAGGGGCTTTACCTCGTCACGAGGGCCCCGAACCTGGGTACTTCTTGCGTCCCGCTACGCTCCCTTGTATCCAATCCCGCCTGCGACATCGTCGATAGCTTCCCAGTTAGTCCCCACACCTCTATCTAACCTCCTCAGGTACTACCGTTCCCAATACAACGATAGTTGGCGCCCACCATGGGGCTAGATGGCTTCGACCAGAGTCACGTTCCGCATGGGACTCCGCACTTCAGCCGGTGAGCGCGTGGCCTCCGGCCTGGTGCTCACGCTCGGTAGATTTGACTGCGTCATCGACAACGCTTCCTGCTTCGCCGGAACTTCCTTCCCGGCGAACGGCACTGTTCTGCTATTCGGCGACCTCTCCGTTTACGTCACCACTGTCCCGGAACGTTTCCCTAGGGAAATCATCTCTGTCGCGGAGCTGCCGTGCTCAGACGGCAGCGCCTCCGCTGCACCTCGCGGCATAGAGGTCATGATGGCCGGTTCCAGCTCCCATCCCCGCCAGCCGCGGGAGCGAGGCGCGGACGAGGTCGGAACTTCTGCTCCCCCGCGGCCCCGGAACCCGGTGGAGGATGCCATTGATCGGCTCCTGATGCCGGTTAACCTCGGGGATAACCCGGAGGAGGCGGAGGCCAACTACAGCATGGAGAGACAGATCCTCCTCCATGAGGCCATGGAGCTAGCTGCAGCCCGTAAGCAGCTCGAGATCGCCTGGCGCGAGTACGACCACGCGCACGGCCTCACTCCGGCTACCGTGGAGCCGAGCCGACGCGGCCAGGTATGGCGTCGGGGCGGCGAGCTTGGCGGTAGCTTGGAAAAGGACGGGGAACCGGATCCCGTGCCCGCCCCTCGCACAGCCCACCTACAGCACGCCCATCAGGAACTTGCGCACGGCGCGAGCCGCGGCAGAGGAACTGCCTAGCCTAGAGGGCGAGGAGCGAGCCCGCCAGCAAGCCCGCGTGTAGGAGCTCCTCCCCGTCGCGGACGAGCAGGCTGGCGCCAACCGGCAGGTGCAGGAGGACCTTAGCTACTCCAGGAAGAGCGAGCAACCGGCCAACAGCTGGGGCGCGCCGCGTGACACCCAGGATGCGTCCTCCCCTCAGCCGCCCAGGGCCCGCAGCAGGCGCCGCAGCTCCGGTAACAGGGGCCAGCCGCGCCAGGAACAGACAGTGAACAGCAACCCGCCACCTCCCCCTCCGCCAGCCGGAGCGCCCAGACCAGCCGGTTCCCGTCTCTCGGGCCGGGTTGGAGCGCCCAACCCAGATCGCCCGGATGCCCGCGACCGCATCGAGCTCCTCGCTCAAGCGCGCGTCACGGAGGACGAAGAGTATACCGGTCCAGTTTGTTTCGGACCCCGTATCCAGAACGAGCCGTTTCCGGATAAATTCTCCCTGCCCAGGGACACCTCCAAGTACGACAGCAGCATGAAGCCGTAGGACTGGCTAACCGACTACGTTACGGCAGTCGGCATCGCCCACGGGAACAAGCGCACAGCCGTGCGCTACATCCCTCTCATGCTAACTGGGTCAGCAAGGACATGGCTCAATAGCCTCGCGCCCAACAGCATCAACGCCTGGCCTGACTTCGAGAAGGTGTTCGTCCGCAACTTCGACGGCACGTACAAGCGCCCAGGGCGCTCGCGCGACCTAGCCTTGTGCGTCCAGGGCGACCACGAGACCGACCGCGAGTACCTCGCCAAGTGGACGGAGCTGCGCAACACTTGCGAGGGCATCCTAGAGAGCCAAGCCATCGGCTTCTTCATCAAGGGTTGCCACGAGGGCACCATGCTTCGCCACCGGCTACTGTGTGACGAGCCAAACACCATGGCGGAGCTCATGACGGTTGCGGACAAGTACGCCATGGTGGATGCCGCCATGAAGAAGCCCCTCCGAGTAAGCGCGGACGGACGACCGGCTCCCACGGAGCCGGCTAGCGACCGACCCAGCAATCCGGCTGGAGAAGCCGGACCCTCTAGACGCCACGGCAACGACAACCGGTTCCATGGGGACCGCCAGGTCGGACAGCAGAAGCCTCGCTACCACGCACGGCAAGTCAATGCTATGGAGGGCGCGCCCGACGCGCCAGCTAATGAAGCAAGAAGGCAGAAGCCACGGCTCACCTTCGACCAGATGTTCGACGGCCCGTGCAAGTGGCATAGCGGTCCCTTCAAGCCGGCTACACACACCACCCGGAACTGCAGCTGGACCCGCCAGCTAAAGGACCAGGGCAACCAGTCGCGTCCCCCGCCTCCACCACCGGGCGGAACTCCACCACCGGCTAGGGGAGCCGACAATGATGGCAATGGCGGCAACGGCGGCAACAACAACGGCTACCCCCAGCCGCACGCCGCCTACCACATTTTCGAGACGGAGCAGGATGACAAGCACAGCCGCAGGCGACGCTCCAAGGAGGT